>JAWWEU010000068.1:6852968-6932656 GCA_035583155.1 Acropternis orthonyx | reverse complement strand
GCTGCTCCTGTTTTTCATCAGGTCAACGTGAGGCAAGGCTTCTCTTGAACACCAGAATTCCAAGGCACACACAGTTTCCTGCCCTGCCCCACCCCCCCCCCACCTCCAGCTTTCCATCCCCTGCTATTTCATGTTTTTTGCAACCTTACACCACAAATCTCAAACTTCTTCCTGCCCGGCTTGATTTCACATTCCCTCCACTGCTTGCCAAAAACTAACTCACATCACACTTTATTTATAAAATTCCCCTCTCTTCCAGGCTCAGGAATAACCTCACTTGTCTATCACCAAAGCCAGTTTCCCAAACCATCTCTTCAGGTTTGCTGTTTACAGCTGGAAAATTCTGCTTTCTCCACTGCAGAATGTTAAAACAAACCCATGGGGGGAAAAGCATCCCAAACTCCAAAGGCAAATTTCAGCTCACTGGAATAGAGCCACCAGAATTCCAGGATTATGTACGTTGGGTCTCTCTGGAACTCAGAGCTGGTTTTCACCATATGAAGGGAATCAAAGCTGAGCTTTAGGTTAAAGACTAGTATTACTACAGCAAGAACTCAGATGTTTGCAATTTCAAGTCTTTAATTTCTAGAGCCTTTGGTTTCATTCAGACAAACAATTTTAATAAGGAGTTGGTGAAATCAA
Source organism: Acropternis orthonyx (assembly GCA_035583155.1). Taxonomy (NCBI): domain Eukaryota; kingdom Metazoa; phylum Chordata; class Aves; order Passeriformes; family Rhinocryptidae; genus Acropternis; species Acropternis orthonyx. The sequence continues at coordinate 6,932,014 of JAWWEU010000068.1, read as the reverse complement.
GGGGAACAAATCAAGTGAAGCAAATTCATTTAAGGTAAACACCTTCCAAACAAACCCATGCTGTGTAGAGCTTCAATAGGTACCTGTGCTCCTCTAATAACCACTCTCTCATCTCAAAAGCACAAACAAGTCTTGCTTATCTTGGAGTGCCAATCACAGGACTGTATAAACAGGCAGAAATATCAGTGTCACCCAGACCGAGGCTGAAAAACACTCTCAGCTCTTGGGCTGTTGTGATTCCCTCCTTGACACAATTAACAGCAGTTAAAGAAACATTTTCCCTGGTGAAATGTCTCAGTTTCTTCAACTTGCCTGAACTTCACTCACCAATTCCTTTCCATTTTTCCCCAGAACTTGTAAAACTCAAACCATGAAGTGGCTTTAAGCAGACAGCAGTTTAAGACAACAGCTAAAGCACTGCTTGCTCTGCCCCAGTCCTCAGCAGAGAATGTTCCTCTCCCAAGTATTTATGCCAACCCTACTTCTGAAAATTTAAGATATTGGAGCATGTTTGTCTTGTCAATGTAAATATAAATCTTGCCAAACATAAAATTCAGTGTGCAGCACAAACTCCAGGGCTAAGCACTGGAGGGACCTCTTCACATAACACCTACCAGTGTTTTCTCTGGAAAAGAATATACATACAAAACTCTTTTCCCTCCCAGTCTCCAAAGTACACAATTTGCCTCCCATAACTTCATCTCCCAGCCAATGCTATGACAGCTGAGACACACCCAAGCACCTGATGGTAAATTCCCTATTTTGTTCCAAATTCATCATTTCCTTGCCTGCACTGCAATTCCAAGTATTCCCATAGCGGGAGAACTTGACTTGACAGGACCTTAATTGCAGAATTGCATGCCATTATCACCATGAATGTGGCAGCTTAGAATGACAAGCAGGGGGACATTTTGCACAGGTTTGCAGCAACAATAAAAACTCAAACTGGAGAGGAGCAGCCATCCTTGGGGGATGCATTTCCACCAGGGTTGCTACTACCATGGAATTACCTGGACACACTACTTGAGGGTTTATTTGTTCTTCTCTAAAGCAATCTTCTCCAAACTGCCTGCTTTACATTCCCTCCTCCAATCACTTCATTACTTCAATTTCTGTCTGATACCAACACATGACCTTGCATCTCTTGCTGCTCAGCTTATAGAACATGATTTGTCCCCCTTTTATTGGGGACCACTTGGGTTTTTTTAATGGGATCACTCCTTAATCCAAAACACTTGAGTAGGTGTAGGAGTTCCTGACTTCATTTCCTCCTCAGATAAGAGTTCCAGTAAAGCAGAATAATCAGCTGAATTAACCCCCTAAGAAAAAAAAAATAAATATTATCTCAGGAATTCTGTTTATCATCCAAGGGTGCTAAAGAAAGGAACAACATACAGAAATGATTAGCAAGTTATTCAGAGCTTCACTAGAAAACACACAGATGGCACACAGACAGTCAAATGCTACACATACATCGTATGACATTTTGGAAGCAGCACATTTGGGTTTGAATACGCCAAGCTGTTACTCAGAGCAGCTTTTTTGCCACCAACAAAACCCTGCCTCGTTTATTTTCATGTTCAGACACAGACACAGCACGAGGCTTTGAGCAGGCTCATAGTAAAACTATTAACATGGATTTGTATGTCGCTGTGATTAGTTTTCCTCTCCCTCTTGAGTCTGGAGGGAGCCAGAAGCCAATGGAAAAAGAAAAGCAATGTGTAAACCCATGAAAAGGAGACCTGAAGGAACAGACCCCTTCAGAAACTTTTCTTTTTCCCATCTCGTGGAATTCCCAGCTCATTGAAGTGACTTTTAGGTGCCTCTGCCAACCTGTTAAAGTCCTGTAAGAACAGGTTGAACGCTCTTTGTACCTTCTTTGTCCAGCACAGATGTTAAAGGTGAGATGTTCTTTCACCATCCTCATGCTCCCCAACCCCTGTGGCAAATGGAGATGCCCAATTCCCACTTTAAAAGCAGATTCCAATCCTCCCTGGCAGTTTTGCACTCAGCTAAGCTACTTCAGCAGAATCCTCCTCCACTGCACTAATACACCACCAGGTTCATGAGCACTAAAATATGCTTATTAAATGAAAGCCATTTCAGAGGTTTTATAAATAGTGGGTTATTTTACTGAGAAGGCAGACCTGGTAGCCTAACAGCTGCCACAGCAGCAAGGGATAGGACACAGATAGATGAATTTCTGAATTTTATCAAGCAGTTGTGTTGCAAAAAAAACCCAGAAGCATCTGCTCTGAACCCACAGTGCAGAACTGTGCAAAAACCATCCATCCAGTCCCCAGTGTCCATCTTCAGAAGGGCATAACCCAGGAGGAGCTGAGTCCCAGATTGCTGCTGGACTAACCTGAGCTCACCCGAGCCCTCCTGCAGGGTTATGCCAGAGATCAGAGACTCAGTCACTCCTGTACTCCCAACAGTCCCTGTAGTCACAAATCAAGCCATTCTTCTATAAAGTTGCATCACATCACAAGGAAGGAAAGAGAAAACACTCTTGTGGGCAGAGCCTCAAAGAATCTCATCTCCATTTCTGCTCACCCTTTCAGGATGAGGAGAGGTTTCCAAAGGGTGAAGAGCACTAGCGAGCAGATCATTTCAGCAGTAATGACACTTAGCATTTAAATTATAGCCCAGAATAATTTCATTTAGGCCTTCACTGACTAACAGGAGAAAAACCAATATTAATAAACATCCCAGAAGAGCGACAGGCTGACACCAGGGCAGTGCTGAGCTCCTTCCATTCCTACACCTCGGGAAAGACTCAGAAATGGGAGGGAAGGGAAGCTGCAAAACCCCTGCCTGCAGAACTCGACTGTCTCTCAAAAACAAGCAGATTGAAGCAGCCACTGCAGGATCTCATGGAAACAAACGTGAAAACTAAACTGCATTTAGAAATGAACAGTCACTGTGCCCTGTTTGGGGTAGGAGTGGTTTTCAAAGGCCTGGAATTTGAGCCACTTAATGACAAACTTTAGCGAAAGTGACTCCACAATGTGTTTTAACCATCCAAAATGTTTCTCGTCCTTCCCACACAGTGCTGGGACCCACAGCCACTCTAAACCCTTCTACTCCACAGTATTTAGACTGAGAGTGCTCAGTAGTGTTTAAATAGAGATTTCAACCTATTTCCCTTGTGACATCCACACATAAAAAGCTTTGTTTGGTATTAGTGAATATTTCAACAGGTCTAGGATGATAATCAACTTAGAAACAGCACTAGACTTCATAAAAAATTATTTTTGCCTTCAACTGCAATGCAAACCAAGACAGAGTGTGGATTTCTTATCTGGAGTGTTCTCGCACACATTTTGTTCTTCACACCCAAGGAAATACTGTCACTAGTCCACTTGGCTACTCTGCTCAGCCTCAGTTTGGACAATTGCCAGTCAAGGGAGACAATGGCTGGAAAGATGCAGCCACGCAAAAGCAGAGCCTTGCAGTGACAGACAAGCCCTGCAGGAGCACATTAAAAAGCAAATCACTCCAAGCACAAGTTCTCAGCTGGCACGAAGTGGAGCAGCCCCACTGACTTCAATAGAGCTGCATCAGCTGGTGTGGAGCAGTGGGGAGGTTGGCTTTGTGTCCCCCAGCTGCAATCCAGATCATCTGTGCTCTGCTACAAGTGTAGTCTGCTCCAAAAAGACAGGAGTTTGGCATATAAAGCACTGTTCAGATGGAAATTTCCTGCTCCCCTCCAAAATTCCACATGCCCATCTCCCCCATGGATGACACCTACACAAAAACAGCGTTGTTTGTACAGCAGGAGAGCCAGGGAGCTCCTGGCACTTGGGGCTCATGCTTTCAAATTTTAACCACTCCTGAAAGACAGGCCCTTCCTCAAAGAAGGAGATAAAAGAGATAAAAGGCTTATCTACATAAATAGTAACACAGAGCCCCTGATCTGCTTACCCCAGCCAGGAGATTGCAAGGGCTTGCAAAGGGAGCACAAACACCCCGAAGCTCTCTGCGGGCTCCTCAGTTCGGGGGCAGCACTTGGTGCAAATGGAGCATCTCCAGGTCCGAGATGCCCACCCAGCACTGCACAGGCAGCTCAAAAGCAGGCAAAGACCGAGTGATGTCCTAGCAGGGCAGGGGCTGAAGCATCCCCAGCCCAGGCTATTACACTGCCTCGCAGAAATGTGAAGGTAAAAGCTTCAGGGACGTGGCCCCTTTTTGCTCCCTTCCAGCTTTGTTAAGTGAGAGATCAGATCCAGTTCTCTTTGTACCCAAAGGTCTCATTAAACTCAAATTAGAAGCTTCTCTCAGACTACCCAGGTAGCCCAGAGCCCCTGTACACACTACTGATTTTTTTTTCCTTTCCCTTCATTGTGGCACAAGGGAGAATTCTTTGAACAGTTAGACTGCTCTAATACTAAATAATTAGATTCCCCCCTCCTCTATCTGGCCTAGAGATCCCCAAAGCTTTCCCTGGCAAAGGCAAGGAAGAGCAGATGTTCAGTTCAGATGAGATTAAAGAAATATGTTACATACTGGTTTCCCTATCCTGTAAAAGAGAAGGTAGGGAATAAAATCGAAGCCAAGGGAAAAGATCTCAGATTTGGTAACTGATTCTGTAGCTTAAAAGTCACAGGAAACTGGCGAAATTTGCCACCAAGTGGAAAATGTGGCAGAACCAAGGAACTTGGCTTTGAAAATTCCCTTGGCCTGAGGAACTTGGTTCCAGTCTTCTGATTTTATCTTGCCAACCACTCATAAGTCTTCAAATCCAAAGCGTGAAATATTGATTAATTCTTAGGTACCCCAAAGCCAGGAAAAGTTACATATTAGAAGGGAAAAGAGTAATGGCAGAAGAAAGAAAAATCAAGATGAGTAAAGGAGAAATTGATAAATTAGGTTAGAATAAGTTTGTATGTGTACATCTTGGCTGGGTGACAGCTGCAGTGACTCATATGATAAAACACCACACAGCCAATCGAGTTGTTTGAAGAGGTCTCCAGAGTGTGAAGTGAGGAATAACAGAATAAAAATGAACCAGGACAATTATGTGGATGTTTCCTTCAGTCATAACACAGCTCAACTTGAGGGTGAAGAGGTAGGCGAGGCGAGTGGGTTGAAACACAAATAAGCATTAAAGCCATTTTGTAAAACTTGTATCCACACACAGTTTGCAATTCCCAGCCCGGTGATCAGAGAGAGATTATTCTTTAACTGCTTCCCAGCACAAAGGGTGGGACCCACTATGGAAAATGCCATTTTCCCCAGGCTTTTCATCAGGGCTGGACTAGTCCTACCATAACCATGGAAAACAGCACAGCAAAACACTCACATGGGTGTAATGAACGAGCTGCTGGATTTCTCCATCCTGCTTTTCCAGGTGTCCTGATTCAAGAGCTTTGCCTATCCCAGGGTCTCCAAGTCCTAAGTGCAATCACTGACCTGCCATGGTCATGAAACCACCTCTTTAAACCTTCCATACAGCCACACTGGTGGTAAACCTGCCTGGGCTGGATTAGGGTTTTGAGCACGCTGCTGTCATCAAGCTTTTCATTTTTATCTCTGCTAATCCCATTAATCTCTTGCTCCTTAGTCCGGTTAGGCCCCTGATAGCTACCAGTATTTATGCTCTGAAGACTCAGGATGGGGTTACAACAAGCCCAATTGTTGTTCCCACTTTACTGAAAACTCAGAAGTCACAGTAAGGCAGGAGAGAATTACTAAATTAACTTTTTTTGTGAGCATGATTCTCAAGAACCCTACAGGGGAAGCAGCCCAAGAGAGTCCTCAAAAAGGAGTGCACTTGTTGCAAAGAGAATTTAGCTTAACATGAAGCTACATGAGTGACTGCTCTCTCTCCCCACCACTTTCCTCCCCTGTAGTGGAGGGAAAGCATAGAAAGCATTGAGACTAGAAGATGTATTAGAACAAAGTTCTGAGAGGCAAGAGCTGATCCAGGCCAAGCCTAACACAGCTGTCATATCTCTCCCTGGAATTTAAGGTTTCATGACTAAAACCAGTGACACAAAACGGGTTTGCATCCAGCAGGCAAATGTGGACCAAACACAGCCCAAGTGTGAGAAAAGGTGTGTTTGACTTCAAAGAAAGGACAGGTGAAGAGAAAGGGACTAAAGCTGAGCAAAGGAAATGAACAGACAGCAGAGAGAGAGGCCAAGGGATTAAAAATAGCTTTGGCATGTTTCTGATTTTGCTTGTCATAAACACATTACTGAGGTCTCTTGGCACACGGGGAAGAAATCACCCTGATGAATGTGCCAGTGTTTCTTATTCCCTTAGACCTGCAATCAACAAAAGTTTTCCGAGCAACCCAAGACCAGCCTGATTCCATCTCTGCCTGCAGAATTTACTGGGCACAGAGCTCCTATTTTTAGCACCACAGACACCCTTTTGCATCTCATCACCAGCTCCACAGTGCCAGGTCCTGGCCTGCCTAAGCTCTACTGAAAACACACCAGTACCAATCAAAATGCCATGAACACTTTAGGGTGCAAGGCACTTGGTACTCCAGGAGTGCATCCCAGTGTATCCTTAATAAAATGCAAGTAAAACGGGGGGGATTGTTCTCTTTGATGTGGGCATGACAGTGTCAGACGACTGGAACAAGCTGCTTTCACAGGTAAACATTTACACAGTGGTGCCATAGGAACAGCCCACAATTCCTGTACCTGGGAATGCAGATCCTCTGTTAGAAGTCACCTTTCTGCCAAATCATTTATTTCCTCTTGTACTGGTTGTCCTGTGGTAGTTTCTGGAAACTGCAATCCAAGGTCCCAGTTGGTACCTTGTGAATAGATAATTGCAGGTATAGAAATAAGTGCTCCAAGGAATTTAAGATGGAATAAGTTTGCTCTGCTCATCTCCCACCCTTTCCAGTACTTCCAAATACTCTGCCAGCAAACACTGCAGGCTGAAAGATCTTTAATCATTTGGGTACAAAAAGAATATTAACCCAACAGTGCTCTCTCCTGGGACTCTGGCCTCAGGCAACTAGTAAGTCATTAGTTGGACTCTGCAGCTTCACCTTAATCACAGCAGAGCACCAGAGATGATCCTTGACTGATCTTACATTTCAACACAGATTATCTGTTAATGTTTGAGGTTATTTGTCCTTTTTCCCTGTCGCAGAGTTAATTAAAAGTAGCAAAGAGTAACTTGCAGTTCCAGGAGTGAGTCTGGCCTGTGGTACCATCAAATGTATGTACCATGCCCAGTTCCTCCTTTCTGACCCTCCAACCGCAGATTTTCACAAGAGCTGCTTAAAATAAATAGCTTATTCATTAACTAAGAATTAGAATAAAGAAAACATGTGTTTCTACTGCAGTCACAGGCCCGCCAGCCAGACATGGTTACTGTAAATGACCTAGTTAGAGATGGAAATGTGAGTGAGAAAGCTGCAGAAATCTCACACTCAATCAGCACTGCAGCCCACAGCAGCTCACTGAGCCCCGGGCTTTGTTTCCTAGCCCAGCCGCCCTGTTTCCTTGCCCAAAGCAAAGACCCCTCCAAATGGCATGAAGAGTTTTGGGTTCTGAGCCACCTGCTCAGTTTATGGCTAGGCAAGCAAGGCAGAGGGGAAGATGCATCTCCCTTCCCCACGTGTGCTCTGCTCCACACGGTGTGCCTTTAACTAGGGAACCAAGGCTGTCAGATCAGGTAAACTGCTCCTTTTTGGATGGGTTCCCTCCTTGCTTTTAGGGGGCAGGAGGGCAGAAAGGGTCTTCAGCTGGATGGTCTCTGCCCTTTCTCCTGCATCATGTGTCACAGCGATGAGCGTCACACAACAGGCACAGACAGCTTGTTCTTTTACATCAGCTTCTCTTGGGAGACAGAAGGGATGGAGATGGCCATAATTACCCCCAAACAGCATTTCCAATCCCTCTCCTTCCAAAATAAGACACAAGTAGCACTGTATGAGCTGTTTGTTTCACAAGGAAGAGGTGGTGGAAAAAAATACATGGCACCAGTTCAGAATGTGGGGGGGATGTCGTAGAGAAGCCCAACACACCACAAATCCAGAACACAGCGTGGTCATTCCCATCCATCACTCCTGCCTCATCCGTGAACAGGGCAAGATGTTCCACGGCCAGATCTGAAACTTCCATCTCCACCCCCAAGTTTTCCCTTGTCATCAGCAGGCACATAGCCCAAAGCGTGACATTTTCCATCCCTTGCAATTGTCACTCCATTTTAATCTATTTTAGACAGTCAAGTATCACCAGCCTTATAAAAGCTCAGTTCCTCCACGTCCATCCTGCCAAACATCCAAGGGAGGAGGGGAGGGGGGGAAAAAGGATGCAGAAAGACGTGGGCATGTGTGAGAAGTGCTGGACATAGCCTAGAGCTGACAACAGAAATAAAACTGTGCATCAACAGGAACTGGATGGGCTGGGGAACAGCACAGCTCAAAGGCACAACACCTCTTCTTGGTTTGCAGACAGGGCACCACCCACATTTTGACACCTGGTAGGGGTGGAATGCCACAGTTTGGTCACGGAGCATTTCAGTGGCTCAGGAGACCCCACAGCAGCAGGGAAATCTCACAAACCCACGGCACGGCTGTGCAAGGCTGGTGAGAGACTGAGTAAGAGTAATTCTCTGAAAGGCAACAACATCAAGCAGGCAGCAGGATCCCCGTGTTGTTTCACATCAAGCTTTCAAGCCAAACCCCATAACCAGGCATGGGAATGGCACAGGGAGCAGTCTCAAGGTATTCCAAGCAAAGGGAAAGGTGCAGGGTATGTGAGGTCTTGTAGACAGTCATTGGTTCAGCTACAAGAGGAGAGGCTGTGTCTGAAATAGGTAAATTTAAGAAGTTTGAAGGAGAACAGCAGAAAGGAAAAAATAATGCTAGTGTAGAAGCAATGATAACTATCAGTTAAGAGGTTCATCTGGTTCCCATCACGACAGAGCGTTTCTCTTTGCTCTGTGTTTATCATTGCAGCATCCTCCAGGATGGTGCTGGCCAGGGGCCGAGGCCCAGCACAGCTCACATTCATTCAGCAGCATTTAGACACTGAGAGACCACTGAAATTAGCACCAGCATGATCACAAAGTGCCTGACCTCAAACAACCCGCTTCCTGCCACTCCAGAACTCCACAGTGGAGCAGGGACAAAACTCCAGCCTCCAAGTGGCCCACGTTAACTCTCCAATCAGTCATTGCTTCTTTAAATAGAAGTTTAAAAATATAGATCTCCCTGTTCATCCACCACCCGATAGCTGCAGGCTCAGTCCTGCCTTTCATGAATAGACAGACTGCAGACAAACCCAGGGCTGTTAGGATCAAGGATATCATTAGTTTCAAACAAACAGTTTAAATAGTTACAAATAAACACTTGCTAATTTAAACACGTGAAATACAGTGAAATCCCTCACGTGCACCCAGTGACTGCACACCTGACCCACTTCAGCTTGGGTATTGTTTGACTCTCTCCTGTAAGGAAGCAACTTATTTCAGAGACTGCAGGACTGAACCAAAATGTTTTTAACTTCACTCTGCACCTGCATCCCCAGTAAAGACTTATCAGAGCATGGAAACACAGGAGAGTCACAGATTTGCATCTCATTACCATAGATGCTTACAGCACTCTGGAACTGCTCTGAGACCAGCTCTCTCTGTTTGCAGAGCAGATCACTAAAGAACTTGTGTGCCACAGCCCTTTGCATTAATTACCTGGGGAGAGGCACAAGGCAAGGGAGCACCAAAATGCAGCGTCAGGGCAACATAAACACAGCCCCCAAGTTGGTGTGACGGCAGGACATGTGGCAGATGTGACAACCAGTGAAACTGGCGTGACACTGTGCTCTGCAGCACATGAGCAGCACATATAGAAGCATTTATTAAGCATGGTGCACTAAAAGCACAGGCATGCCAGACAAAAACAAGTTGCCAAAAATATGGTGTTATAGTCAGCAACTTCTTTACTTTTTGGATTAAAAAAAACCAAGCTGCTATAAAAACTCTGAAAATACGAGTGTTCCCTAGGTCAGGATGGTTGTGCTTTCTCCCACCTCATCTCCTACACTGCCTTTTAATGCTGCTCTTTCATATTACTGCTCATCCCCAAGCCAATTGACCTTCCTTAACCAAGAGCCCAGAATTCCTGCATGCCAGCCTTTATGGCATAGAACAAATTTTCTCCTAGAGAAAAGCTTGGCTTTACAGGTCTGTTTGAGAAAAACAAAAACCACCACCCAGTGGAGTGTGAATAGTTATAGTTAAGACATTTATGTCATTCGTGTTATTAAAGAGCAACAGATGCTTTCGTTCTATGTAAAACAGAACAAGTTCAAACTCCCTGCTTCAGTTCCCCTCTGATATCAGCACATGACAGCCCAGCTGCAACCACAGCATTCACAGACAACTCTAAGTTCTTCATCTTTTATAAATGGAACCTTCATAGAAAGTTTAGCAAATACACAATAAAATTATTCCCTGTTAGGTCTTGCTCTTGACTTGTTTCATTGTCTTCCTGAGGGTGACAGTCTCCTTCAAGACTCAGAATTTCTTGAAGATATAAGATAATCAGAATCAATCATTTTCTGCTCACAGACAGCATGCACAGCCTTTTCAAAGTATCTCTTCACTCCAGTAATCGCTTGTTAATTACACTGGTACTGATCAGAGGTCCAAATACACTCCTGCTTCTTCTATGAATGAGCAGAATCCTCTTTCCTTCGTGAAATTAAAATGAATGAAGACACTCTAAGGCTGCAGTAAGCTATGGTGTTTGCAGGGGTGTGATGCAAAGCCCCCATATATTCCCAGGAAGTTCAACATTTTCCATCTGTTCAAGGTTCTTGTTCCCTCTGCTGCCGCATACAGACATTTTTATGTCATTGCACAGTCCTGTTTTCCTCTTTGCCTGATGATTTCTAGCACCCAGTTTCATGCTGAGATCAAGGACAGATCCCCCCGAGAAAACAGTGTTAATGATTAACCGGGGGATGCTCCCTTTTCCTTCGAGGGCCATCTCAAACACAGAGAAGCTCCACCAGTCATTTCTTCAGCCTGCATGGATTTTTCCAAGGTAGGTGTGGAAAGTTAACTGCAGCAAGTCTGTTCTAACCTCCAGCCACACCTGAGGTGTGATTTTTGCGCACACCATCCAAGGAACCTCCCTAGCCTGGATCCTTGGCACACACAGCACCCCTTAAGAGCTCTCTTTGTGCCACTTCCAAACCTTCTTTTGTCTAAGACTCCTCGATCTCTGACTGCCGAGCAAGGAATTGATAAATTGGCAGATGAATTTTAATGATAAACCTCTACATTCATGAAAGAAAACGGATGCTATGAATGTTGAGATCATGTTCTTTTCAGGAAAGGCCAAAAAATGGAATTATTCACTCTGCAGCTTCCATGCTTAGGGAGGAAAAAGGCAACAGGAGCTTCAAGGCTTAAACTTTTGGTTTTCCAAGACCAAACTCCAGCCTTGTTATTAATATTCGCTAAATAGAAGTCGTAAAGAGAAAGAAACAGTAAGTCTTCAGGGTTCTATCTAATTCAGATAAAACAAGATGCAAATCATGGTCATTCTTTAATACATGAAAACTCTGCACTGAATCTCTTATTTAACACTCAGTTGTTTCAGGCTTCTTTTAGGGGAAAGGACGAAAGCAGATGATGGCAACAGAACCTGGTATCTCCACATTGACCTTAAATCTCTTTTTCCCTATTTGCTCCAGCATGTTCTCACAAAATATGCACACAGGCACGACGGGTTGTATATAAAATGGCACAGAACTTTGCTATTAGATAAATGAAAGACAAACACTCCAGCTCTGGTCACCAATCATGGTGTTCTTGCATTCCATTTACATGCTTGCGATTGCTGCAAGCAACAGGGCACTAAGCTGTGGAAAAGACTAAACAAAAAACAGAGGGAATGTTTCATAGACCTCAAGTCCTGCTTTCACCTGCTTTTTTCTTTCAGTTTGACATTTGTGTCCAAATTCCAGCGGCTTAGGAAAGTCTGCAATCTCTGCATTCACTCTATACATTCACGACACAGGGCTCATTATTTTAGAAATGTTCTTTGTCAAGCATCCAGAGAATCACAACCAGCTAAACCCCAAGATTAACAGTGTCATCTTTTATTTAGGGCCTAATGCCTGCTTCTGAGAAGGATCAGTATTAATAAGATTAGGTGGGTACACATTTTGAGCTGAGTGTGTTCACAGAAAAACCAGTGTGTGGCCAAAATCCTTGTCTAGCTCAGCCCACAGTCCAGCCAAGGATTTTTGGCAACTATTTAATGCATAAAGTAGTGCCTCCTGTCAAACATATGTATGTATGAATTGTTTAAGATATTCAGGAGCCTGAAGTTCATTCTAAAAGCACACAGACAACCAGCTATAAAGTGTGTGGTCCCACTGATACTAATTTTCTGCAATAACTGTTCTAACAACTCAAATGAGAGGGCTGGACTAACCTGGGTTTCACAGCCTGCTAACTCACATTTAGGGTGCTATTTCCAAGGCAATCACTTAAATGGGAAAACTAGGAATACTTCTTGACAGAGATAAAAGCTGTTTAAGAGGAAAGAAAATAGAGGAACCTCCTGCCCCATAATTAAGAGAAGTGAGATCACAGCAAAAGGCTTGTTTTAAAATTGAAGCTATAGCTGCACAAGTGTTTTGCAGTATGCAGGAGGTCCACAAAATACTATGTTATGGAGTATACATTGGTTTGAACACACCATTCTGTGTGAGAAGACACATGTCTTTGTTTGTAGCATGTCATGTATTTTTTGAGACAAAGACCTGTCTCAAAAGCCCTTACATCTTGTAAAAATGAACCAAGCGAAAAGTAACAGAATTTCTCATCCCTCCAAAACCACAGCGGGGTCTTTCCCATCACAGCCTTTCCAGCAGTCCATGTTAATAGCTTTACTATCCACTTGCAGCAACTTCAATGCCCCGAATGAGCTGATAAAACGCCACAAGTCCCCCGATCGCCGCCTCCAGAGGGGACAGCGGGACGGTGTCCCCGGAGGGCTGCACTTTTTATTCCACCCTAAGGGACCAGCACGGTCATGGATGTGCCCGGCTTCCCACCCATCGCCAAATCCCGGCTGCGGGGAGGACCGGGAACGGGAATACGGCTCTTACCTGGCTCCGCTCGGAGGGGCACTCATTCACCAGCCAGCGCTCCCAGCAGCATTGCCGGGTGCGGAGAAGGGGCATCCCATGCCGGGGGTGGAGGCGGGATGCGGGGATGGAGGAGGCGGGATGCGGGGATGGAGGAGGCGGGGACCCCTCGGCGCGGTGCGGGGTCCGTGCGCCGGCCGGCAAACCCGGCACGGAGCGGCCCCGCAACACGCGTGCCGTGGCTCATCGCCCTGCCAGGGGCTCACACCGCCCGCACGGGAGCTCTGCGCCTCCTTAACCCTCCCGTGCCCGCGGGGGTGGAAGCGGCAGCTCCCCTTCCCTGAAGGAATCATCCCCCTGCGCTGCCCACCCCCAGCCCCTCGGGGATGGAGAAGCAACTCTGCCACACCGGGTGGCATTTGGCAATGTGGTCTGAAGGGGATTTAAAGCAATGGCAAAAGGCTGCCAAACCACCAAAAACACAAAAACCCCCTCCCCCAGAGCTGCAGATGTGGAAGGTACAAACAAACCCCATCATCTGCAGAACGAGGGTCTGCCATGGAAAAAGGGGTGTCCAGGCTGGCTGAGTCCCACATTGCTGCCAAACACAGGACTGGAGATGCAAACATGGTTTGAGTCTTACAGTGGAATGGTCTCAATGTTTATACTTCCTCCATTTACTCCCATATAGCCCAGTTTCATGTTGGGACACAGGCTGGGACCAAGGACAGATCCAATTTGCTGTTGTTGCCCCAAGAAAACAGTGCCAATGGCTAGCACAGGGGGATTCTCCCTTTTCCTTTGCAGGGACCATTTTAAAAATGGAGAAATTCCATCAGTCATTTCTTCAGCCTTCATGGATTATATACCCCAGTGTATATGGTATATATAGTATATTCCATATACTTCCAGGATTTAGAGATGGTCAGAGGTTTTGAGAATCTGTTCCCACCATCTCCAGCAAGAATACAGTTCTTTGGGGGTTTAAATATTTCTTTGTTCCCAGAATCAGAGAGGTCAGGGCAACACCTGACAAAAAGGCAGACACTGAACTAGAGGAGGTTACTGGGTAATCAGGTTTGTTCCAGCATTAAACCACTTGGAGCAGAACATACCACTCCCCTCTGCCAACACAAGCTCAGAGCTTTGATGTGATCCTCTCTCCCTCATCACAATAACTTGGCTTTTGTAGATTGTCTTAATTCAATGACCAGAGACCAATTATTCCTTCCTTAGGGATTTGGACACCAAGTTCTCATTAACTGCAGTCAAGCCCAAATCCATTGAGTAGCCTGAGACTTGGATGTCTGGACCCACTTTTTACCACAGTTCAGTCCATTACCTGAGAGTTCCAGCCCTGACAGAAACACCAGAGCTCATCCTGTGGCTGACAGGTCTCAGGGAACAGAGTGACTTGTACAATGCCTGTCAGAGAAAGCCAGGGGACTGTTTTGTAGCAGGCTGACATTCCCCACACTAATCAGAAGACAAAATTAAAACTAAAAAGAAGCTCGTTTCCTCAAAGACACTCAGAACCAAAGGAACAAGGTCAGGCAAATAAAACATTGCTTTGAGCACGTGGTGTGGACAGAAAACCTTTGTCAAACAAACCCCAGACACCTCCAACATCCTTCCCCTCCCAAGACAGTCTAATTCAGGCCTTCCTCTCCACTGTTTGTTCTCAAAGCAAACCTCAGCCTTCCTCCTGGGGTTTCAAGGCAGACATTGGCAAACTCCAGTGTTTGCTCCTTAATACCTGCGAGGGCACCTGACCGGGTCCAACCACGTTTTGCAAGGATGTGAACAGGTTGGAGCCAAAGAGCAAGAAATCTTTTGGGAAACAACCTTATCCAGCCCAGAGGAGCACTGCAGGACCTGGACTGCACAGAGAGCACAGCTCATGCCAAGTGGCACCACTGCTGTCATTGTCACAGGGTTGTAGCACCATTTACACACAAGGCAGCAGCTAAAAAGCAACACACACACTCACCCCAACAACTTCAATGACTTTTCTTGACATGTTAAGCAAGAAAATTTGCTCAATGAACCATTTTTTCCTGTGAATTTTTCTTCTCTTGGAAGCACAGCCAGCATTTAAGCCCATCACAGCATAAAGTAGTAGTAGTACACATAATAAAAGTACTAATAGTACACATTAAAAAAGTACTAATAGCACACATAACAAAGCCCCATCCCTTGATCTTTTATTGAGGAAACTGTTTGTTTTCTCTACACTCCTTATTTCATACAAGCAAGCACAAAACAGAGCCACAGCTCAACCAACTGGGTGTGCAAAGCACTTTGCACTGTGTCCTCTGGCAAAATGAGCACTGGGCTGTCTGCAAGAGACCTTATCCAGACAGACTGCAACATTCACATTGTAATCAGAGTCTTGAGATTGTGTACCCAGACCTGACAAAAAAATTCTGTGCTTAGAAGCCAAAATTTATCAGGGATGCAGCCACTGTTCAAACACAGCCTGTTTGTTATGTTAAGGTTGTCTTTGCCTCTCTTGTTTGAGTGCTGCTCTATAAAAAGCAAAGCTGACCCCCTCCAGCAGCCTACTCCTTCATGCATCACCTGATAGCTCAGAAAAACATCCTTGAAGAGAGCTGTCAATGCAGAGCTTAAAATATTCTGAAGATGATAGTTACATGGGGATTTCCACAGGAGCAGAGATGGTGACTTTTAAAGGTTAAAAAACCCCACAGTAATAGCACCAAAGAACACATTTGCTGTGCTCACAGTCATTATGCAACTGGACATCAGGTTTCCACCTGCCCACTTTCAGATCTAAATCTCTTCCCCTGGGAAGAAGGAAAATCTGTGCCCCTACAGCCAGCTCTCCCATTTTCTCTCCCACAGGCTCTAATCTCCCTTCTGCAAGCAAGGAGTCAGCACAAAGCTAAGCCAGTGTCTCCAAGGAAGGAATTTGACCTCAAAGACTTATGTGGATGTTGATAAGATGCAAAAGAAAAAACAGTTTTACAAACAAAACAAAACCAAAAAATCCTAAGATTTAATTCAGCCCACCTAGACAAGGGATTAAGTCTGACTGCACAACAGTTATTCCCTCCAAATATCAAGTTTTCTGCTAAGTCTCAATTCAAAAGCAGTATTTAATTTCTTGTCAAACATTTGGTTTCTGACAAAGAATAAAAAGATCAGTTAAATGCTGCCTTATTACTACACACACACAGTGTTTTTATTCTCTGAGCAGACACAGAGATCCTTCCCTGCTTTCAAAATGTTACAGTAGTAACCTTTGAAGGCATAAGAACACCATCTTCTAAAGAAAGAAAACAAAGATTGGCAGAGATTGGATTAGAATTTAGGACCAAGACCCCAACTGCACTGAAGAACTCTTCCAGTTATCCCACTGCTTTCCTTTTCAGACATCACTAGTTCAGGACCACGTGGTCATTTGTGTCCTGAGCCAAGCAGAGAAAGCAGCTGGAAGCTCGGCACTGCAAGTACAACTCCTAAATCATCCACAACTCCAGTTGGCTCCATCCCGTTGGGAACTGTGATTAGCCTTTACTTTTTCAGCTGCCAATTAGAGAGAAAAGCCCAAAAAAACCCCACCTCATTCTCCATTTGCAAGCCCTTAGGGGAGACCTGGAGGAAAGTGAGATTTGGCCCTTTCATTCCCACCAAAAATAGAACAGTGGAATTTATTTTCCCTCCCACCACCCATAAATATGAATGTAAGAACTGGAGCAGGGAGAAGGGAAAGCAACTACTTAGAGACAGGAAATTCAAGAAGAAATTGAGCAGCTTCTGGTGTTGCATAAGGTTGTTGGAACAGGGGACCCAAGTGACTTCATATGATTTAAGAGGTCACTAGACATCTACTCAGTTGCATTGAGCTGGATTGTTCCCCGCTGGAGACTGATAAAATATGTAATTCAGTGTTCAGGAGAGTCTGGTTGTGTCATTTCACATTAAAGATGGATTTGCCTTCTCTCTTGGGAATCAATAGTGCACTCAGGTACTGCTCTTAGAAAATGTTTCCACAAAAAGCTTATTGTTTGCAGTCCATATTATAGAAGTTTAAACTACTCAAGCACCTGTGCCAGAAAAAAAAGCATTGGTCAGCTGATCATAAGGTTAATTTACAATCTGTCATCTAATAATTACAATACAAACATAAAAGAAGTTCCTCAGGAAATGGATTCTTTCTTTGAGACACTGTGCTTCTATTAAAAATGCAGGTCATAGGCTTGGTTCCAATTTCCTTCTGTATTTTTTGCCATACAACTAAATTTAGTTTCAAATAAAGGCATCAAGCAGATCAGAAGATAAAAGCCATCTCGGTACCTGTGACTGCTGAGGCAGAGAAATTAAAGCACATGTAGACTGTGGATAGACTGAACATATAAATATTGTTACTCTCTGAGCAATTTTAATGAAGAACTCTGGGTTTAGATGCCTTTTTTTACAGAAGAACTAAACATTTCTCAATTACAGAGGTCAGGGCAGAGCCGAAGAATACTTCTGACATATATGTATTGTCTCCAATTCAATACCATTGGTAGGAATACACAGCTGTAGGTGCTGAATTTCTTCAGCAAACCATTGCATTCTACTCTTAACTCATATTTACTTCAGACTACCCATTAAAATAAGCAACAACACAGATCAGTGACTGGATGCAAAAAAGGTACAGTCAGAAAAGCCCTGGTGCTCTGACAACAGGGCTGGGTAAAAAAGACTTGGCAGCAAAGAACGTGATAGCTTTGAGCTTTCTTTTCTCAGGAAATAAACCTATTATCTAAGCCTTGCATGGTGTAAAATTATTCTATCTCTATTTGGCAGACTTTGAAGCTCAACTACACATCAGTGAAACTTCTCAAGTATCAGTTCCCCTTGCAATCAGTAACACTTCAACAAGGAGAATAAACAAAGATATTAAGGCAATCAAGCCCTTGACAGGCTGTCTGACATGGCCCTTTTTGAAACGATAAGATGGCTCAATTATCCACTTTCAACCTCTGATACCACTCATGGGCAGTGAAAAACCTGAAGTCCCGTTTTCGGTTGGATACAGTGGTTCACAGGTTCAGGTGTGGCTACAAGTAGTCTCAGCTCACCGGGGTTATCAGACCAAATACCTTTTCATCAACATGCCTCTGAAAAGGTTTTTCTCTTTGCATTAGTACTTAGATTTTCAAGTGAATTACCTCATTCACTGCTGAGGAACCTTTTCACTCTCTCCCATTTCCTGAGAAACTGGGTTATGGCAGACTCAAAGATGCAGCACGTTGTATAATCTGGCCAGAGCCTTCCAAACACCTACAGCAATAAAGAGACTCACAAATAAGACACCTGAGGGGAAAAAAAAGGCCCCATCTCCCAGAAGGTTAAGCCGTCTGGATCTATCCAAGTGGATGACAAAAGCCTGTTCTCTAACAATATCACTTTCAGACACACATCAGAATTTGGCAGGTTTAGAGCGGCAGCTCCAACCCTTCAGCCTGGAATTTTACTTTTTGTAAGAAGTGAGATTTGCACCGAGTTCTGCACAAATAGAAGCCCTGTGCAAGTTCAGGTTTCAGTATAAACTTGGTGCACAGGCCCGGAGGAAAAAGTTGTTTCTACTTATAAAAGCTCATTGGGGAGGGCATATAAATACCAGCTTAGGGCAGTTAGGAGCTGTGCCCTTTCGGGGTGGAATCCAAGTAGTTTGCCAGAAAAATTGCCACAACTGGAGGCTTTTTTGTTTTAAATTTGTTTTAAATTCCAGCAGCCAGACACAGAGGAGAGTCAGGACATCTCCCCTCTGCTCCTTCCCCTCCCATCCCTGTGGTCATTGCCACAAGAAAGGCATAAAGTTGATAGATTAGAGACAGACAGGCAGCAGTAAACAATAAATACCAGAGATATACAAGTTCAGGAGGAAAACTGTGACCCCCAAGGCTTCTTTCAAGGACAGGGTCCTTAATAATAAACAGGAGATTAATACAGCTCTCCCTCAGCCGGGCAGCCCTTCAGGGATGGGGCCTGGTTTATTAGAGTCATTTAGCACATTCACAATGTTTGCTCCACACAAACAAACACACCCTCCAAATTTACCTCGTGAATTTCCAGCCGTCAGGAAGAGTTTCACAGCAGCAAAGAGAACAAAGCGAGGGAAGAATCACCAGGATATCAAGGGCATCATTCCTGCTAAACAGTAAAACAGCTCCTCTCCAAAATAAGCTAATGAGGAGCTTCCAGTGTGAGGGCAGAAACTGCACTGAACATATGGGGAGAGCATCTGCCTTCCAAGCTCTAACTTTCCTAGATTTTCTGGGATATAAGGAACTGCAATAAACATTCCCCAGCCTGACCTTGGCAGCACGGTCTGTCTCTGGTTTACACAGAGATCCCAAACCAACCACGCTTAAAAACTTTCTAAAGCTCCAAGCCACAGGCAACAGAGACTATCAGGAGTGCAACCACCCTAAAAACTGGGGGAGGTTTTGTAACTCTGCAAACCAAGGCAGTTTCTGAGCCCTGCACAAAACTTCCATTTCACACAGCTGAGGTTGATAAATGCAGCAATAAAGTCACAGCTGCTCCTACTTCTCCAATCAAGTCACTGAAACAGCTGAAAAATATTGTAATCAACTCCTGTGGCTTGTGCCAGGGGGTTACTGACTCGTGTCTACCCCAGATAGACATTCACAAATCCAACCTAAAATTTTTTTGCACTTTAAAACAGTTAGGGAGCAAAGGGCTCTTTGAATTGGCTAAATATGGCATCTATTTTTCTTGCCCAAATTATAAACCAAGAACACCAAGTAAGGTATGAGATTCTGACAGAAGCACCAGAAGATTGATTACTTGAGCACCAGGAACATTTGGGGATTTGCAATGTTGTAAGAACAGTTTATCACTTTCATGTCTCTCTACTATATTATTTCAGTGAAAAAACTTCTTAAACTTGCAGATATGTACAGAGCAAGTGATAAAGGAATAAAAAGCTTCAAGACTAACCCATTCTTCCTTCCTGAAACCTTCACAGGGGTATATACAGTTTGCCATCCTTTGAGTGGGAGAATTCAGGGGAGACAAGGACAGGTTGGAGGGTAACGCAGAGCACTCCACCAGATATGAATGAAGTCACACTCAAGACCAGGTTTAGATTTCCATGTGGTTTAATAAGTTAACAGATTCAGCCATTACACTGCAATAGAATTCTTCAAGATTTACAAAGGTGCAAGAACTTCATTTATTCATAAGTAGTTTTATTCTCCTCTCTTAAATAGCTATGCAGTTCCAATTCTTTTCCCCCCAGACAATCTGGGGTTAAAATAATCCACCCAGAGAGAAGGCATCAAAGTACAAAAGGGTACACACAAGGAGGGGGCACTAATTCAAATTCCGTGTGGGTATTTGGTCCAGCACCTCACAAGCAAGGAGAAGTGGCGTGGAGCAGTCATGCCTGCAGAAGGAGCTGCGACATCACAAATACACAAAGACCTTTGCCAGAAGTTTGACCATCACTGGGACTGTTCCTCTACCATGAGACTCACCGTGGCCTTGCAGTGGGGCAGGTGGAGAGAACAATGCAAAAGACCAAAGCCAAAGGGCAGGCTCCAGACACCGAAGTGTCTCCCCGGCTACCCAGAAATGATCCCCCTGCAGGTTTAGCAAACAACGAGCCAAGGAGAAGCCGCTGAGGGAAGGAAACTGCACCGCTAGACACAAAAAAGCATAACAAAAACATTTGTGAGGTTAAACTTTGCCATGCCATTCTAGTCTAGAAACAGCACGTGCCTCTGGCGCTTTTACATCAGTTTGGTGAAGTTCTCACTACATTCCCCTCCGCGAGCCAGCTCGCCACCCGAGCAGTCTTCCCCACTTCAGCCAACCTGCCGAAAAGCCTGTTCTCAGCTACATCAGCAGCAGGAGGGTGCTTGCAGGGACAGGAGTGGGACTCACTCGCTCAGGTCTGTGCAAGGAATGGATACAGATGGCACAGAAGGCTCTCCCGTCCCCGGTCCCTTTGCAGCGTTCCCAGTACAGGCGTTTGCAGAGTGTGCTCTGACTATAACCACGTGCAAACACACAACTCCTCTGCCCTCAGTCAGGCACCCATCGTGCCAAAGCCTTCAGCACCCTCAGAATGCTGGGGTTTTGTCATTCCCTTCATTCCTTTCTGTGCCTGACTCAAGCATAGGGGAAACATCGTGGGCTTTTCTTGATGAGGAGGCTCTTAAAAAGCCTTGCTAAAGCACAGGGAGAGGATGTATCCAGAGAGAAACACACTTACAAGCATCCTTGCAGTGAGACCAAAGCTATTTTCTTCAGAGAAGTAAAAGTACACAGCATAGGTAAGTTCTAGTAATTCTGTTCAGCCAGAATTGAAAAGAACCCAAAAAACTAAAACCCCCAAGCAAAGCAAAACAAGCAAAAAAACCAAAACAAACAAAAAAACAACTAAAAACAAACAAAAAACAACCCCCCCCAAAAAAAAAAACCAACAAACAAAAAGACCCCTACAAACAAAAAAAAAAAAACACCAAATGGCTACTTTGGCTTCATTCATGGTTCACGCTTGTGCAGCTGGCAGTGAAACACAGTGTTTGGAACAGAGGCCCCCAGCAGCAGGTTGGACTCCTTCAGAAGCCTCCATCCATCCACGCCACCACTCTGCTGCTCCTCTTCCACCACTGGGTCAAGGACCAACTTCACAAGGTGCAAATACTGAGCCTACCCTGAGACAAGGATCTGCCAACTGCAGATTATTCAGCGCGCAAAGTTCCAGGGACTCCCGGGGTGCTCCCTCTGTGCTCCCAGCATTATGAAATGCCACAGACCCTGCAGCAGCACCGAGGGGAGGACATGGGCTTCTGGATGAAGTTAAATAGGGAAATCAGATTCCAAATACCATTTCTTCTGTCCTAAAGCCTGAAGCACAAGAAGGGATTAAACATAAAAGAGGTTTCTTTTAGCAGCAGTTCTATGAGGGGAAATTCCCAGGGATCCCGTCTTTACAGTTTCTGGAGGCCAAACTCCTGTGTGACCTTCCCTTTCCTTCTGAGAAGACTAGGACAGAAGAATTGTTTCTCACAGCAATAACCACATCTCCCCCGTGAGGCAGACTTGTTAATTGCACATGTCTTTGGAAGCGAGGAGAGTCACCAGAGCTCACACAGTCAAAGCCAGTACCTACTGCTTGGGGGATGAGAACATTCCTGCGAGGGAGAAAGGAAGCCACGCACAGACAGACACGAGGGAGGATCAACGTGTTAATCAGGATGTATCAGAACTAAAAGGCTTCCAATGCATGCAGCTTTCCCCCCCACATCCCTCTGTTGCTCAAACAGCAGTTCAGCCAAACACCCTGAAAAACAATCTCACTTACCAGGAGTATTTAAAAGAATACAAAAGCTTACAGTATCAGTCCTATCAGTAGGACTTTGAGAAGCAACAAAATGGCAGAAAGTACATCTCCACTAGGAAACACAAGCAGATGCAGGACTTAATGTTTGGGGATGTGCTCTGTCGGCACTGACAATACCCCTTTCCTCTGCAAGCTGCCTAACCAGATACAAATCTGCAGTGCAATTTACTGCCTGCGATAAAAAAATCCAAGGGAAGATGTGTCCCTCCCATGATGCTTCCCACGTGCCATTCTCTCTGCTGACCACAGTGCAGGAGTCTTCTGCCACATCAAACCTCAAAATCACAAACAGTACCCCCACTGTGAGTGGGAGGCATAGCCTGGAGCCAACCAGGAACAAACACAGGAAAGCCCACAGACATAGGACAGGAATTGCCCATTTAACGTGGCTAGAAAGGGTCCCCAAGGCCAGTGAGGAACTCGAGTTTCGGTTTTACTCCCTTTTCCATCACTTCCTCTTCAGAGCCAGATCAAAATATGCCAGTCAAGACTCTGGGCACATGTTTGTTGGACACAAATCTCCCCTTTTTGCTTCCAGTCCACAGCAACGAGGACAACACTGGCCAGCCCTCACAGCCCTCCTCATGTGCATGAGCCCCAGACCCCCGATGCAGAAGCACAGTGGTCACCCTCGGTGTTCACCCCCGGCTGCTCCTCACCACAGCAGCTCAAGACCCTCCTGCAGTTTAAAGAAAAGAACACAGGACTATGAAATGAGCTTCCACTCAAACCAGGCATGCTGACAGGGCATGGGTGTTTCTCCAAAGAGCACTGTTAATGCTCTCTCAAGGGAGCCTCTGGGAATGTTGTATTCACAATGTGCACAGGTCAGGAGACCAGACAACCATTCATCCAGCAGGGCAGTCTCCTCTCACACAAGGAGTCCATTTCGCCCTTCATGCCCCTTCCTCTGCAAATATCCACTGCAGAAATGCCCCCTCTGTTTGAATGCAATGGATCAGGTTTGCTAGAAGAAAGGAAATACCAAATGCAATTAAGAAAGGTTCCTTCTATTACAGGAATCCCGATCATCACTGAAAACATGTAAACTCTTTGTCTCTTTCTGCCTTCAGGCTCCCCATCAGACTGCCCTTTCACCACAGTCCTTGCCACAGTCCTTGCCATCCATGCCCAGCATGGTGCCAGTCCTTGGCACAGGAGAGCACACGAGGCCGGGCACTCCGCAGGTCGGGAAGACAGCCTGGCAACACCCAGCAACATCCACAACCACCCCCACGGGGAAGGGATCTGCTCACAGGACGCAGCACAGCTCCTTCCCTGCCCAAGAGCACAGCTGTGGAAGGAGGGCTGTGCCACAGGGTGGCAGAACTGACAGCACTGACCAGTTCTTGCAAGGGGACCAGATTTCTACAAAAACTTGTACAGTGGTTAAAACTTCCTTCTTCTTAGAGACTCCTTCCTTCACCAGCACAGCACAGAAAGCAGGGGTCCCTCAGTGCTGTCCGAACCAGGGACTGCTCCAAGGACAGTTCCCAGGTGGAGA
The DNA here is from genome assembly GCA_035583155.1 of Acropternis orthonyx. Classification (NCBI taxonomy): domain Eukaryota; kingdom Metazoa; phylum Chordata; class Aves; order Passeriformes; family Rhinocryptidae; genus Acropternis; species Acropternis orthonyx. The sequence goes on along the minus strand of JAWWEU010000068.1, from coordinate 6,908,034 downwards.
ACCACAGCTTGTTCTCCTGCCAGCTCACAGCCCAGGAACACATCACCCTGAGCACACCTCAGGTTACAGCCTCTGCACCAAGCACATGCAATGTGGGCATTTAGATCATTCTCTCTCGCTAGAAGAGCTGAGCAAGGCTACACCCCACACTTCTCAGCAATGCAGCTCACCCAAGTAGTTTCTGGGTCTGTAACTCTGGAGGTTGCCACTTGAGAGGCCCGCCTCCCATTTCCAAGAGGCACCTTATGATGCCAGATGGCTACACAGGAGGAGTCACTTCTGCAGCTCCTGGGACCCCCGGGGGGATTAGCATGCCACCTGGATTTTCTGGGAGAGCACAGTGGGGTACAACAATCAGAGAGGGCTAAGCCAAGGCAGACGAGCAGCCTAAGTCCTGGGTTTGCCACCTCCACTCCCCAAACGGCGTAAAGCACTGGGGTGTCTTCCCTCAGCCAAAGTTGGAAAGAACTGGACTGCAGGTCACAGATACCATGGTGTGGGAAGACGAGACTAGAAAACGATCTCTCAGAAATCTTTCTGATGGGCTTCTCCCTCCTTCAGTTGTCACCAGCTGATGTGCTGTCACTACCTTTGGGTTTGGATTTAGACTTGAAGGAGAAGCGCTTGATGAGGCGGTGAGAGAAGCTCCCAGCTTTCTTCCTGGTGGCAGAGTTGGCAGTGACATTAGACAAGTCATCGTGTGACTGGCTCAGGCCAGCCTCCTTCTGCTTGCTCCTTCTCCGGAAGATGAGCTTGGTGCCGCTCCGAAGAAAGCTCACTGCAGAGACAGAAAGGAAGGAGAGAGAAACCATGAGAGCATCCTGCCCTGGCGCGTTTCAGGCACAGTAACACGCTCTGCCACTCTCAGACATGCAGCAAAGACCCCTCCACCCCAAGCAGCAGAAGTCCCAGCAGGTCAGCGAATCCCAGCTCCCAAATGCAAGGCAGAGTCTCTGTTCGTGACAGACTGCAATGCCAACTCCCTGCTTTGCTAAGCACTCCACCACATGGCCCCTCTGCATGAACTTCCTTTTACACAACCTCCTGCCCTCAGTGGAAGCATGCAGAACTGTAAAGGGGAAGGCAAGACTCATATGAATGGAAAACGAGCAAGAAGATCTGAATGTGGAGACCCTGGGAGGAACATGGAAGGGGGAAAAGGCCTTTCAGACCAGCCTGTCTCAAGGGCACAGGGATTAACTGGTTATCAAGCCCCTAGAACATCTGCCTGCGATTTCAAGACATGCCCAATCTAGAGGCAAATAATGCCAATGGCTCCTTATGACTCAAACAAGCAGGAGAGGACAGAGACACCAACTGCCATCAGCCTCAAATGGATCAGAAAGGCACATCCAAAACCTGCATGCTATACAGCACTACACTGGTATTTCCTACAGGAGGGGGGTTGGCTTTTTGTTTTCCCTCCCTTCCCCACCCACCAGGTCTCTCAAGAATCTGGGTCACACAGCTTTCTACCCACTGGGTCTCCACAGTCCAAACCATACCTGGCTGTAACAGGCTACAACTCCCCAAAACTTGTCCCACTCCCATATTCTGAGCAATCAAAATTGTGATTTGCATTTGTTTACGTAAGTCAGTAGCTAACTGGAAGTGTTGTGGCTACAGGCAGACAAATCCAGACTGCCACAAGCATGGCAAGTCCAGAAGAGCAGCTAGGCTGGGGCAGGCCTGCTCCCTGATCTAAAAGCAGGGAGTTTGTGTGCACATCCCACAGTACAACAGGTCAGAGGCAGGTGCTGATCCTACACTAACAGAGAAAGAAGGAGAGCATCAAGGCCTGCACAATCCACACTGCTGGCCAGCCACCATTTCCACACCAGTGGGGGCCAAATTCAGAGGACATGCACCTGATCTGAGGCCAGGGAGAGAAAACAGTTGTCTGAAATAGACTAGCTGTGAAGGGTTCCCATTTAGGAGAGCACAGAAATTGAAAAGGCAACAGGAATCACACACTTACAAATGGAGGAATTTAGAACCATTCCACTGGAAAGCACAGGAGAGAGACAGGCTCTTCCAGGCTCCAGTAAGAAGCTGCTCTTTGTCATGGTGAAAGTTGGCTGCTCAGGAGGGGAACTCAGGTGTCACTTTGTCCTCATGTACAGCAGGCCAGTGTTACCTACCACCTGACAGTCCACCCTCACCTTTGTGATCTTTCAAGCTCCTGGTCTCAAGGGCTCCCGTGGAGCCAGTTTCAGACTCAACATCTTCCACTGATGGCCTTTCAGAGATGTCCGATCTCGTCGTCTCATCCAGCTCCTGACTGGCCCGCTGCCCCGACGACGACGCTTCCAGCGGCCGGGACAGTTCGGAAGAGTCATGCAGCTGGTCCCCCGTGCCCTGTGCTGCAGAGTCCCCAAATGCTGCAGCTTCCAGGGATGCAGCATAGCCCAGAGAAAGTGCCATTTCATCTTGAGCAATAGGTACCTGAAGGGGGGTTAGAAGGGCGGACAGACATGGAGACAGGGCCAAAGGAATGGCATTCATCTCCCTTCTTCCATCTACACCTACACACGGACACTCCGGTTCTGATCATCAGACAGCACCAGTGCACAGTCGTCACTCTTGCTGAAACATACTGAACACTGCTGATTACAAAGCATTCTGCAGCACCTTCCTCGCTCCCATAGCCAAGTTCAAGGAGAACTTAGAGTCTCCACGAGGTTCAAAAACAGCCTCCCTTTCTGCAGCTGCCCTTTGCCAACTTCCATTGGCAGCTGCCCTGTAGATTGGCAAGGTACCTTTTAATGCCCACTGGGAAGCACCAAAAGCCTTCTGCTGAGCCAGTCATCTGTGCTGGAACCTTCCCACACTGGTCCCTACAGGGCAGTGCAGTTTCACACACGCATCCCTAGAAACAACCCTCCGAGACTGGAAATGCAGTACTGAACTACCAGAGACCTTGGAAACTCCTGAGATGATCAGTGTGCTACGTTTTGTTGGTGTTTTCTTGGTAGTCTTGTTATTAGTCTCGGTTAGCTGCCTGATCGCCGTCTCAGCCACCGGATCCAAGCCATTGGGCACATGGCCATCCCCTGAGCACAAGAGAAATGCTTGGAGTAACAACCTTCAGCACAGCCTAAAGGTTGTTACTTGCTGACCACAACACTTGAAATAGGCAACTTACATGTACGTGAAGGCAGAGAACTGAGTTTAGTACAGACTTGTCCAAATAATGCAAAGGAAGAAAGTTCTGCACAGCTTTTTTAGGCATTTCCCACCAGGCATATCTTTAAAATACCCCTCCCACTCAAAAAAAGGCTTCCAAAGACTCCCAAGAGTTTGGGCAGCCTTGGCTGTTGCAGTGCACTGTTTCAGACACAATCAGAGCCCTGAGTGCAGGGTGACCAGATCTTTGGGTCCAGACAGCCTGGAAGGTTCTTGTCCAGAAAGGAAACACTCAGAGTCACTGACTGCATAGCCAAAGTGGAATGTCTTTTACCTGCCTCCACCCCACCACCAGTCTTTCCAAGACTGGCTGAACAGGAACACAGTCACTCGTATTTCCAGGCACTTACGGCTACCGCTGGGCAAGGGGCCAGGAGGACAGCCAGTCTCCAAAAGCACTGTTGTCTTCTTTTCAGTCACTTCCACCTTGGAAGGCGACCTTGATGGTGAATCTTCATGGCAAAAGAGACACAGAGATATCAGTAAGTGGAGATGAAGCTTAAACAACAACTACCCCTAGTAAGCAAGGTCAAGATGTTTTTGGCTCCATAATCAGTACACAGAGCCTAACTTCTTTAGCAGTGAAGAAAACAAAGGAAGCGTGGCTAAACACTTAGCCCAACATCACACAGAGGTTATGTGACAGCTTATGCATCAGAACTCCCAACAGCAAAGGGTGTGAGAGAGGCTCATCCCTCCCTCACCTCCCCCAAGACACGGGGCTGCATCAATTCCCTCCCTCCCCCAGGGCTACACGTGAGTTTCCAGCCTGCCACAAGGTGCTCAGGGAACAGCAAGGACACCCATGTTCTGACCCACACACCAAAGCAACGCGCAAGGTGCAAGCCTGCAGTAACCACATGTGATGGCTGAAGAGGTTTGCTACTACCTGTGTGAGTATCATGCACAATGCACCTGTAGCAGGGCAGCCTCACCCAGTTTGCAGTCTGCCTTGGGCCGGGACTGAATGGTGGTGACAGTAGTCACGATGGTGCCATCGGGCATGATGGTCCGGTCCATCTCCACCTTCTTGGTGGGGGTGATGCTGGTTCGCAGAGATGTGGTGTGCTGGGCGTTCAGAGATGCAGGAGACTCCTGGAATAGCAGCTGTAAAGGGTAAAGCACTGCTCAGAGAGGGTCTGTTCCTCCCAGATGGAGAGGCAGGCATGTTTGGGCAACTAGGGCTCTGGGCACTGAGGAGCCATCCCCACTGCAGTGCCAGTTCAAGAGGGAGGCTCAGGGACCGAGGGTAAGGCATAAGGGTTTGCCAGTTCCCTGTGCCACACTCAGCCCCAAACACACTTCTCTCCAGCTAGGGGCTCACATCATGGACACTTCCAGAGCATACACTGGTGCAGAGCTTGTGCAGCTGTGAGCTCACCTCCAATGTAATGGTAGCTTCAGCTGCCAGCGACTGCCCAGTTCCTGGGGCCAGTGAGCAGACCTGCCTTCCAGATGGTCGTTTGCCCAAAGAGTCAATCACAAGTGTGGCATATGCCAGCAGCACATCTGCAAGAAGGAACAGGAAAATGAAACACACCTTAGCACCTCAGACATCTCCCAGGCATCTTCCTGCTCTTCAGAAGCAGCCCCATGGGCCCACAAAGCAGATCCCCACCACATTGCTAGCTCCCAGGTTCAAGAGGGAGAAAGGTCAGGCAGCACTCCTCCGCTCCTCTTTAACAATCCAGAAATCAGCTCAATTAAAGAAGTGGCCATTGTGTGGCCTTCATCAAAAACAGGTGCTGCAGTTAGTTGCTGAGTACAAATGAACAGAGTTAAGAGGCTTCTGCAAAGTTCTTCTAATACACGGGGGCAAATCCCTGCATGCCTCTCCTGCTTCAGGGCAGAGATGGGCAGGCCACAGGAACCTCCTGGTTCAAGGTCAGACCCACACCATTTTGGTAAGAAAAACAGAACTGAGTTACTTCATGCAGTCAGAGGCCCCCATAAAGCTGGATATGAAAAATTCTTTGCAGAGTTCATCACTCATCATACTGACACAGAACTACCACAAGCTCAAAGCACAGTAAGTCCGTTCGGCACTTTTGTATCCCCATCTTACAGCCCATCTTATGGTTGCCCATACTCACTTCTCGCTCCATCACTATTCCCCAGCACCTGTAGCTTCAGCTCTTTGCTTTTAGGTCCCAGCTCCCTGTTGAAACAGAAAAAGATGGGCTGCTGTTAGGCACTCTTTCCAAATCCCGTTCTGTATCTTCTCTCCCTCAAATCTCACACACCTCATCACCTTCTCCAAAGCTCCAGTATGCGTGCACTGCTTTGGAGGACACGTCTGGGGCAGAAACTACACAGAGAAGAACTCTGGCTCATGTCCCCTGGAGGGCTGGGTAGGCTGCCAGAGGAAGTTGAGAGGGCAATCTGTCTGGAAGGCTGAGAAATACATCACAGCCCTCCTGTGCCTGCCGCTCCCACAGTCAGCACTTCAGCTCACCCAGTTAAAAGTGTCCAGAGTAGTGGGAAATATGTACACAAAAGCTGGAAGCAGCAGTCCCAGCACAGGGGCTGCACAAACAGACACTGCCCTGTGGTGCCAGACTCCATCTCTGCTCCACCCACAACCGCTCCTGTGGTTGAATGACACCCAGAGACTGTGCCAGCCTGCAAGCAGGGCAGACACTTACAGAAAGAGCTCCTCATTCCACTCCATCTCTCCTGCATCACTGCCAATGCCAGTTGTCACCGGCCTCGTCCACTTCTGCTGCGGGGGGCTGTCTAGCTCTGCCACACAGCATATCTCCCCAACTCCTGCAACAGAGGGACAGAGGGCAGGAATGCACTCATCAACACGAGGCCGTGGTTGGGTGGACACACGCCCCTCTTTCCCACTCAAGCCCACCCAGAAACACCCACTCGCTCCAACCTCGCCACCTGCGCACTTGGCCCCGTGGACCAGCAGTGTTTTCACACTTACCTCCCTTCCCCTGGCAGCCCAAGTTCAGCACTCGAAGATTCCGGAGCAACAGCTTAGAACTCTGAGGGGCTGCTGCTACTCCAGGTGGGGACTCTCGACTCAGCTTGTTGCTGGGTACCTGAGGAATGAGGAGAACAAGATTGATGCCTTATCGTTCACTCGCCAGCAGACAGCAGCAAGATGCAGGACCTTGGTCCTCATACCTACTAAGGAGCTCCTCACACCAACACGGGAACACCCGCAGAGCCATCAAGAAATGCTGCAGGTTTCCCAAGCTATCAAGCTCCATTGGGCCCTCATGTTATTTCAGTTTAAGGCAGACAGGCAAGAACAAGCTTGCTGGCTGCCAGACGGTCAACTAACGATGACAAAGCATGGATCATTCCATGTCTGCAAAGGCTGCCCTGGACAGAGCCTTGGTGCTCAGAGCAAGGGAGACTGCCAAAACAGAGATGTGTCTCAGGCAGTCTTGCTCCACAATCAGCATGCAAGAAACAAGGCACAAACAGAGTTGCCCTTCGAAGCAGTTTCTAATTATTCCTACGCCCCATGGTGCAGAACCCCCAGAGGCTGGGATTCAGCTGTCACCCAGAAGTGAGACTCAACCCTCGGATTCCTGCCTGAGCCTCAGCAATCAGAAGGGCCCAGGGGCCAGAGGCACAAGGATGACAGGAGGAGAGTGCCTTACCGAGCTGGCTCCAGCGGTGCAAGCCATCAGGTTCACCGTCATGGCTGGCTGTGTGCTGACAATGGTATCCTCAATCAGATCCTTTATTGTGGACAGATCTGCTCTCCCTTCATCCTTCTCTCCACAAATCAAGAGGAAATGCAGGAAAGTCATACAAAAATAACACATTTTCTCCTTTTACAGCTACAACCACCTCCCAAGCCTGTAAGATGCTACACTGCCTTTCTCCCAGTAATAACCTCCCAGATACATTTCCCATATCCCATAGTCACTCTCCCCAGTGAGCTTCTGTGCAACAGCTGCAGGCAAATGCAAGATTTCTAAATGAGACAAACTAGGCCTCTACATCTGTAGTCTTATCCACTGTAAATTTTTACAATACAGCTTTTATAGTTTGTCACATCCTCACTACCTCATGAGACTGTACTGCTGCACTTTTGGGAAAACAGACACATTCCTACATCTATCTGGGATAAAGTAACAAAGGTGTCAACAAAACAAACAAACCAACTAACCTATTTGGATCACAGCAGCGCAAGCATGCCCACATTTAGCTCATTAAACCTCTAATACCCATGGGCTCCTCACACTAATCCCTCAAAAAAATCCCAACCAAACACAACAACAAGCAAACACCACCTCACACACCCCTCACACACAAAAAAAGTGGCGACCCAGCTCATTTTGCAGCTTTATATTTGACAACAGCAGGAGGAACCCACATAGACAGAAAGCCTTCAACAGATATTGGTACTGCCTCAGCCCTCCTGAAGATGTGCTGTTTTGACTCAGCTGTCCTAGTACTGACTCCAGGGTGAAAGAATCCTTTCCCTAAAGGGCCATAGCAGCGAGCTGCCAACCTTTCCCCTCCACAGCAGCCTTCCTCCCAGCTCCATGCTGTTTCTCCTTCTCCCTCCCTTCCTCCACTCAAGGCCAGCCTCCCACCATGCACCACCAACCTCAGGAAGCGGGAGTCTTGGAAGAACCAAAAGGTCCAACTCTGGTCTGTCCTTGAATATCCACGACACCAGGAGACCCTCATTCTGTATCTCCTCCAGGTGGATCTCCACCTGGCCCAGAACAAACACCCATAGTCAGGAACAGCTTGTGTTCATATTGTCTGCTTTTTGCCCCACTTCAATTTCAGCAGCTGAAAGGCTCTGGCACCAATGCAACAGCAAGAGACAGAAAGTAAGAACAAAAGTGTTCCCAGGCCTACAGAATGAGGCAGCTGCAGAAGCCTCATTGCTCCATAGCAAGATCTGGCTTCCTCACCAGCAAGAGGTGCACAGAACAGGCAAGGCCCAACTGGGAATACTGTACTTGAAGTATTCCAACAGTCAGGCACATGGCAATGTAACCAGCCTTTCCTAAAGCAGCAGCAAGACCTCAATTAGAGCACCACATGCAATTCTATACAAGAACAATCCACCCAAAAGCCCAGCAGGTGCAGACAAGGAAACCTAGAAAATGCCAGTGAGTAGGGGAGCAACTGGATGAGATGTGAGAAAGGGGACTCTTCAAAGACGAAAAGCAACTGCAGCTGCTGCCCACAACTAGACTGGCAGCAGGCACACTAAATGCTGAGGAGAGAGAGGAGCTGCTTAAAAGACCACAGAGCAGAGCCATAAAATCAAACTGGAATGACCTGATAAACGTATATTAAAAATTTTATGTCTAACTTTTTATAACTCTTACCTGAGCCTGCAGCACAGCCAAAGTGACATGATAGGTGTCCACAGAAACAGCAGCTGGGGACTGCTGAGTAACAGAGACAGGGAATTTCACGGCCTCAGCTGATAAATGGCAGCACAGCACCTAGAGAGGAAAGAAAGAGGTGAGTTTCTGTCCCCAGCAAGGGGCACCTGTGTTACTCTTGCCAAGTTCCACACTGCAAGCCTGCCACTTCAGAGTCTGTACATGAGGCAGTAAGGACAAATTGGTGCCAGGAGCTCTCTTCTCTCCACTGTAGGAGATGATGTTTGGGCTCAGCATTCATACACCGTGACTCCACCAACATATCTCCCCTCCCAGAGCTCACTGATGTCCAGCTCCAGCATCTTCAAAGAGCAGACAGACCTCCGAACTCTGCAACAGACCTCACCCAAAACTTGCCCAGTCCCACCACCCTCATCACAAAGGTCTCAGCAATCTCCACAGAACACACCATCAGTCAAGGGAGAAACCCCACACTGCACAGTTCAGAACAGCAAGGCCTTACCATGCTGTGATCGGATTGTCCCTTGCACGTCACACAACTTATATTTGCAGCTGGTGGTAACTGAGGACCCTCTTCAAACGTGATCTGCACTGAACTCTACAAGGAGAAAACTCTGTTAGTCCCCAGTGGTCAGAGTAGCCCAGACAGATTCAAAGAGGATGAATAACTCTGATGTGGGGCCCTAGGGATGCTCCAGTCTGTTTTCACGGATCCAGCCAGCACACAAAACCATCCCACACTGCAATTCTACCCACCTTGGCTCATCCATACAAAGGAAACCAGGTCTCCATTTAAGGTTTAAACTCACAAACACTTATGTTAATTTCAGACAAATAAGCCAAAGTGAGAATGGAAAATTGTTGTGGATAGCAGGCAACTGTAGGTCAAGAGTGTTAACCCTTCTCCATTGCAGAAGCTTTGCTGTTTCTTCTCTCACTCTCCCCTGTGTGCTAATCCTGCTCCAAAAAACCTGGGAGGCACTAGTCAGATTCAAACAGTCTCGTTAATCAGCCTGCTCAGCATGAACCATGTGCACAAGGTAGTGTGAACCTTTATATTCCCCAAAGCATGGAGAAAATACAGTGAAAAAAATGAAGAAGCCAACATGTGCCTTTCAAACCCTTGCCCTGTTTTAAGGCCAGTAAACTGTAATCCAAACAGGAAATACTAAATTTTAGCCACTGGTAGTTCGAGATCTACAAAAATGTGACACCTTGTGACTGAAGCTGCTCTCTGAAGTAGCAGGGATGAGAATGAGACATGCCTGGAAGGCAGACTGGCCTTCATCTGCCCACTGCCAGCCCACTCAGACCACACTCCCAGCACAACCCACTCCAATTCACATGCTAAGATGCTCTAGCCACCAATGCATTCCTATAAAGCTCCTACCACATGTTATGTGCCCACATTCACCATGATACAGAAACACAAGGAAATGTGGGCAAATCTAGACCTGAGCAAGATCCTGATTTATTCTTTTAAAATTCAACATGCTGAAAGAAGCCATGCAGAAAGAACAAACCACGGAAGGAAAAATACCAAGATGCAAGCAACCAAGGAGCATTGCTCCAGGACTCCGCAACACCAGACTCCCTCTATTACTTTTTATGGCAAACCATGAAACTTCTAGCCCAGTTTCAGCATTTTCCTTTTCTTGGGACTATGCACAAAGGAGAAAGACAACACACTCAGAGGATCTCAGACAGCTCTTGGACAGGCAATCAAGACAGCAATCCACAGTACTTTCCCAGCTATACCAACAAGCCTGCGGAAGAGGGTTTATAAATCTGAGACCCTCCACCACTCTGTATCCATGCCCAGAGACTGATGTACTCGCAGCCATCCGCTCTAGCAGAACAACTCCTCTGTTAAACCCAGTTTTACAGAGCTGCATTTCCTTACGCCTTTTGGTGAGTTGACACAGCTGACAGAATCCAACACAAAGCCCTCTAGGACAGCTTTTAGACCACAGTGGCAATGCTGCTTTCTGAGCAGGTGTTCTCCATGTGAGGAGTGACTGCAGCAGAAACTGAAGCGTGGCCCTCCAGGGGCCTCTGTGCCATTTCAGCCATCAACTAATCTTCCCTCTGCAGGAGTTCTAAAATCTGGAACTTACAAATTCAGGTCATTTTGTGAGAATCTGAGTAACTCAGCCACGCAACAGAAAAGCACAGCATATCAGATATGGGCTGACACTTCGATCAGGGGCATTGTGAGGAGGGGCAGGGAAGCAGAGTTCCCTTGGTTGGGAGGCACTGCATCCAGCCCAGAATTTGTCACTTTGTCAAAAGGGGACATACTTTTCCTACCTTGCTGGAAAACTCAACCACAAGTTTGCATCGTTCTTCAAGGCTTTAACTGCCTTTTCTTCAATCACGTTAGTCTCATGCTAACCTTTAATACCTCGATTGTCCTATAAAACCTAACAGAAATGCAGCCCCTTCCCGTTCACACAACAGAAAAATAAAAAGGAGAGACTACAAGAGACCGCTTTGGACCCCAGCTTTTTGTGGGCATTAAGCCCCTGCCTCGCAGGCAACACAAGCTACGATGCAATTACTTCCCCACGGAATCAGCGAGGCACATCCTTCTCCACGAGCTCCAAAGCTACAGACCAGCAGAGCGGTAACACCGGGCGGCCAAAGGGAATAAAACAGCAGAGAGTTCCTGAGAGATGGCTCTGTGTGAGCCTCAGAGCGGCTGCAGCAGCAGCAGCCGAGCCAAGCCGGGCCGAGCCCCCGCAAGGCTCCCCCGGCCCCGCGCCCCCCGGGCGGGCGGGCTGTCAGCCCCGCCTCACCCGGGCTCAGCCAGGCCGGGCTCAGCCAAGCCGAGCTCAGCGCCGCTCGCCGCCACCCCCCGCGCCCCCCGGGCCGGGCCCCGCCGTACCCCGTGCCGGCGCGCCTGGCTGTTGAGGGCTCGCACCCAGGCCCGCTGCCACTGCTCCCGCAGGGACCGGAGGGCGAGCAGCGCGGCCAGCAGCGCCCTGGCCCCGGCCTCCTCCGCCGCCGCAGCCGCCCCGCGCCGCCGCGGCGCCCGCAGGGCCGCGCACCGCCAGTACTGCAGCAGCCAGGCCGCCACCGTGAGCAGCGAGGCGGCGAACAGCAGCACCAGCGCGGCCCAGCCCAGGTCCGGCCCCATGGCGCGGCGCCTCAGGGCATGGCGTGCGGCCGGCGGGGGAGGGCAAGAAGGGGAGGAAGGGAAGGCGGTGTTGGCGGTGCTGGGGGGGGGGGGAAAGGCGGCACCGGGCGTGCCTCGGCACCGCAGCTGTTCCTGCCGCCCCCGCACACCGACAGTAAAGCACACCGGGGCCACGGATGGCGAGCCCCGCGGCTCCGGCGGCACCGCCCTTGTAGCGCCCGGGCGGGGAGGCGGCGGCCGGAGCTGCCCCCGCCCCGCCCCGCGCCCTTGGCTGCGGCAGCGCCCGCCGCGGCCATGGCGGCCTGGCCCGCCGTGCCGCTGCTCATCAACCTCGGCGGGTCGCTGCTGGGCTTCGCGGCCACCATCACGCTCATCCCCGCCTTCACCGACCGCTTCCTCGCCGCCCGGCTCTTCGGGGAGGACCTCAACAAGGCCTCGCGGCGGCCCGTGTGAGTACCGTGACCCGTGTCGGCGAGCACCGTGACCCGTATCAGCGAGCACCGCTGCCCCTGACCCCCCCCCCTCGCCCTGCCTCTCCTTCCAGCCCCGAGGCGCAGGGCGTGATCAGCGGTGCCGTGTTCCTCATCATCCTCTTCTGCTTCATCCCCGTGCCGTTCCTGCGGTGTTTCGTGGAGGAGCAGTGCGCGGCCTTCCCGCACGACGAGGTGAGGCTCGCCGGGCGCTGCGAGCGGGGCAGGCTCGGGCACGGAGCGGCCGCCGGTGACCGCGCTCACCCCCCTTCTCTGTCCTGCAGTTCGTGGAGCTCATCGGCTCGCTCCTCGCCATCTGCTGCATGATTTTCCTGGGCTTTGCAGATGACGTTCTGAACCTCCGCTGGCGCCACAAGCTGCTTCTTCCTACCATGGCTTCCCTCCCGCTGCTCATGGTTTACTTCACTAACTTTGGGAACACGACCATTGTGGTGCCTAAGCCCTTCCGGGTGCTGCTGGGCATGCACTTGGACCTGGGTGAGTGATGAGTCACCAGAAGCCACCATCCGACTGGTGAGCAGTTGGGGAAGGGATCACCTGAAGCGCTGTGTGTTGCAGAAGGAGCACACAAAGGATTTGCCTAAGTAACCAGTGAGAGGGTGGAATTCCACCCACTAAGTGTTAGGCTGGAAAGAACATCCAGAAACCCAGCACACATTCAGCTGTGAATAGATAGGCAGCAATCATTTTCCCGTGTTCTGGCAATGCAGGTGAGTACCAGGTGTACACAGCATGACTGAAATACAGCAGCAGGTAATGGAGGTGATGGATTGTTGTACAAAGCAGGAGGTGAGAGCTTTAGTGAATTGGTCCAGGGCCTGCTTTGCCTCCCAGCACTAAAGCATTTGGCTTGCTCTGATCCACAGGTATCCTCTACTACGTGTACATGGGCATGCTGGCAGTGTTCTGCACCAATGCCATCAACATCCTCGCTGGAATTAATGGGATTGAAGCAGGACAGTCGCTGGTGATAGCTGCTTCTATTATTGTATTCAACATTGTAGAGTTAAATGGTAAGGAAAATAACAAACATTTGTGGGTACAAAAAGCAAAGGAGATTGAATCCTAGATTGCAATAGCTGATACTACTAAAGATCAACCAGTCCTGGCTTATAACATATATTTTTCTCTTTTCTATAGGAGATTATCGAGATGATCACATTTTTTCTCTCTACTTCATGATTCCCTTTTTTTTTACCACGCTGGGTCTATTTTACCACAACTGGTAAGAAGAGGGACATTAGAGTTTCTTTGAAAGCATCCTTTCCCTCTACTTTGTCCCTTTTCAAGCAAACAAAACCACTTAACAATGTGCAGAGGGGACACTGGTGTGTAGAACTAAGAGCACAAAGCATTTACACGGTGGTAGCTTTTCTTACTAGAACAATTATGGTCACACCAGCTCACCCAGACACAGAACCAGAATACACCCCCTCCTGTGCCTCACTGGCCATTTTTTCATACCATATTCTCTGCAAGTCAGGTGGTGGGCCCCAGTCCTGCAGGTCTTGGAATAAATACCTAGACTTGTTTTTACTGTGTAGATCCCTCTTGGCCCCTAACCTGTGATGCAGGCATACATTCAGTAGTTATAAAGTCATTTTCATGGCACCAGTAGTCATGACAGGCCTTTGCTTTTTTGCCCCATGGATTGCAGGTACCCATCTAGAGTGTTTGTTGGGGACACCTTCTGCTACTTTGCCGGCATGACCTTTGCTGTGGTGGGCATCTTGGGGCACTTCAGCAAAACCATGCTGCTTTTCTTCATCCCACAAGTGCTCAACTTCCTCTACTCATTGCCTCAACTCTTCCACATCATTCCTTGTCCTCGTCACCGGCTGCCGAGGTAATGTACCTGAGTGACCTATAGCGGTACCACAGGTTGTGTCTTTTATCTCCAACACCAGCTGAGAAGGGTGGTGATAGATGCTCTTTTTGAAAGCCATCAAAGTATGTTTTCTAGTTAAAATGTAGCCAGGTCACTCTGTCAGCTACAGTCCAGTCATATGGTAGAGGTTTCTCAAAAAAGTGAACTTTTCTGATCACCCCACCCCTCAGATACAGAATTATTTTTAACTTTAGAATATGATGATTCTCAGCTAAAAGACTGAGAGAAGTTTACACAGGCTGCTTTTAATGCTTTTGCAGTGAGATCTGCTAAGATTTCATAGTAGCGAGCATTCTGCAGCACTATGCCATGTCAGCAATCCTCTCTGCAGGTGTTAGATTCTTTTATTTTAGTCTTTAAACTATGCAACTTTATGTATATATTGGGAGTACAGGGGGGAGGAGTCTCCTCTGCCCCCTCTGAGGGACTAAGTATCAGCAGCTGTTGTTAAGTGCATTGGGTTATTCCTGTTTTTGACACCACTGGACTACTTTCTCAGCTATGGATCTAAGTCTGCTTACATAGGGATCTCTCTGTCTCATTGTTTTATCCAGACTAAATTTTAAATGTTTCTTTTAGGCTTAATCCTAGTACAGGAAAGTTGGAGATGAGCTACTCCAAATTCAAAACTAAGAGCCTCTCTGCCCTAGGAACAAACATTCTGAAGGTAATATCCAGAAAACATTCATAATTTAGATATGTTTTGAGGCAGTGCTCAAATGCAAGAGGAACAGGATTGGGAGGGAATGCAGAACTTCTGGGTTCAGTAGTTGTTTCCTGGCCCAAATACAGAAGAAAACATTCTGCTTGGTTGGTTTGTTACCATCGCTCACAGTCACTTGGTTGCGTTAATAATCAGTCTTTCAGAATAAGCACACACAGCAGTGTCCCAGGACCATCCTAACTCTGTCCTGTCTTTATAAGTAAGAGCACAAGCCAGATTTCAGGGATGGTACAGCAAGAGGGCTCTTTTGCAAAACCAAGCCAGTGAGCACCAAACACACCTGATGAAATAGTGTGCAATATTTCTTTCCCCAGGTAGTCAAGATCTTGCACATAGTAGATGTGAGGAGTGGAATGGATGAAGACGGCGAATACACTGAATGCAATAATATGACACTTATTAACTTTGTCATAAAGCTGATTGGACCCACTCACGAGCGAAATCTCACTCTCCTGTTGCTACTCATTCAGGTCAGACAAAGGGTTCCTCCAGCAGAAAGATGTACTGTGCAACAGAAACAGATCGGAGTCAGTCTCAAGAGTTTGAAGGGGAAAGGAGGGAAGTAAAATACCATGTTCTTCACACAAGATGCAGTTGAGCTGTGGAACTTAGGGAGAATCAGAGGCTTACACAGCTCAAGGAGCTGTTCACACAGACACACACACACACACACACACATCCCTGTTCATTGACAACTTATAAAAACAAAGTCCCTAGGTTAGCTTGAGGAGATTGCCAAGGCACAAATCGCTGCCTGCAAAAAAAACCATGAGGACAGCAGAGTGCCATGCCACGCTGACCCAGTACAGCCTTTCTGCATGTTCCTGCTTTTCAGTCATACCAAATGAGAATCTTGGAGTTATCTCTAGCAGGTAGACTTGTGTAAGGGTGGCACAAGGCTCAGCAGTCCCTGGAGTCTGAGCAGGAGTGTTCTGGAGACACTTGGAGCACAAGGATAATACACCTCACAGATACTGCCACGCAAAAATTTAGCCTACATGTTGCTATTTAATGAAACAAGGCATGCTGGAAAGCTTAGCAGATCCATCTGGAAAGGAGCAATCTGACAGCCTGTAGACCATTCAACACTGTAATGTTTCTGTTGTGTGTCTCCTTTTTCCTTAGGTCCTGGGCAGCACCGTTGCATTTTCCATCCGGTACCAACTAGTGCGCTTGTTTTACGATGTCTGACTGGGCTATCAGGAGGAAAGAGCTGTACCTGCCAGTCCATTTTCTCCAGCTGCTGACCAAATGATTCAACTTACTGCAGCCCTCTGAGAGCCTCAGAACACCTGTCAAAACACAAGCAACTGCTCTTTGTGGGCTAGGCTTGAACCGTGGTTTTTTTGTACACCAAAGGCTCTTGTCCAATTGTGCTGATAGAAAAGGTTCACTGCTACTTGGACATCATTGTTACTGGGAATACCTTTCAGAGGGAAAGCAAGTGACCCAAATGTTTGCTGGCAGCACTTAAGGGAAGTGGGAAAGGTGGAATCTCTATGCATCTAACAAGGATGTTACTGTTCCTCAGGAGAGAAAACAGCAACCCTAAATTGTGTGAGACTCTGTAGAGCACAATAAGTAAACCAGATTCCGCTCCTGACTTCTGCAGTCCTTTGGTCTGTGGACATAGAGTGACATGTTATAAACCATGCCGAAAACTCAGAGCGCCCCAAGAACAAAATAACTCACGGTACCCTTTCCCCTGCAGTGCTTTGCCTCCACAGTATTGATGTGTAGTGAAACTGGGTTACATGATCCTTCTCTGTAGTATTCTACTGTGCTAGGAGGCTGATCATGTCTGCAGTCAACTCCCTCCTCTTTCATGGCTACTGGGAATGTTCTTGCTGATGGGCTTTTAATTCTGAACATCTTTATCACCTGCCTTCCTCACTGGAAGAGGACACGTCTGGAACAGGCTAGCAGAGTAAGGACCGCTGTGTCCTGAGAGTAACACAGAACTAAGACCCTGCAGGCTGCCATTACCTTCTCCTCAAATATAAATAACTATCTACACAGCAGTACCTAGCACCCTAGTTCAACACAGAATTGCTGCTTACCCAGCAGAAAAACACAGAACAGCCATTGGAGCACCAGGTTAAAGAGTCTGTAAGATTAACGGGAGTGAAAAGTGAAATAATGCAACAGCGAAACCAGGGATGCTGAGGTGGCTGGGAGTGGGAGTTGCCAGGTCCAGTACCTTAACAGGTGAAAGGCTGCTGCGCCTCTGCACACCCACATCCAGCCAGTAGCAAGTCACAGATTGTTTCTCCAGTAGGCAAAAATGTGTCTGTCCAGCAGCACTGAGCAACACAGACAACACACAGCACTCCAGCTTGAATGGCACAAGTGGCCAAACCCGTTTCCTCATCTCCAATTTGTAAGTCTACTACTAGAGTATATTCATGAATACCTACACACAAACATGAAACCCTGCAGTACCTGGCCTTAAATGCTCTGTCTGTCCAGTGACTAGCTGCTGGATTCCCTGGCATCAGGGTATATGAAGAGAGGGAAATGAATCTCTGCTCTGATCCAGCCGTATGGCCTTCCAGTAGGCAACACCCAGGCAGCCGCCCCATTGTCACCAGTGAGCTGGCTTAGCCCCACCTGCAGCAAGCATCCTGCCCACCCTGATCTCTCACATGGTGATCCTCAACACCTGGCTATAAATCCTACTCGCTCTCTGGTCTGGCTTGTTTAGTAGGGATCACACATCCTTTCATTCCCCTGCAGCCTTGGCCCCTCTTCCCATTTGCTGGAATCACACACACACACACTGATCCCTTGGACCTGTGCTCTGATGCCAGTGGCTGGTGCTTAGACCTCGTGACATAGATAAGCACTCAGGGTGGGCAGTCCCCTGACCCTGGGGAAAAAAAACCAAACTAGAAATGGAGTTTAGTGAGGTGGGAGAGATAATTGCTACTGATCAGCAACATATTAAGGCATGGCCACTTTGTTCACTCTTTCTCCTCCCGGCCCACTTTGCTTCCTCACGTTTGGTGCTTCGCTTGGTATACCCACATTACAAACCCATGATATATCTCACACGTTCCCACAATCCCCTAAAAAGGATCTCACGGTAGGTTTTCATTCCCAAATGCTTTTCCTCCATATACCTGGATACCCCTCGGCCTGCAGGCATCCCGGGAGCCCCTCTCCTCGCTCTGGGCGTAAGCCAGGCCGCGACCAGCGCCCAGGGCCTCACTCCACCCCTCAGAAACCTCCGGGAGCGGCCCAGGGACGGCCCAGCTGCCCCCGCCCCTTTCGCTGAGCGCGGCCGGCCCTTACTCACGGTGTGACCCGAGCGGTGACAGAGCCGGGGGGCTCCTCACGCGGGTGTGACCCTGCAGCTTCCCGAGGGGCTCTGTGGGGCCGGGGAATGACCGGGGGGGTGTCTGAGGGGGGACCGGACCGGACCGGACCGGACCGGACCGGACCGGCCCGACCCTCCCCACACGCGCCGCCCCCGTAACGGCCGCGCCGCCGTTTAAATTTGGCGCCTCGCTCGCCGATTGGCCGCGCCCCTCCGCCAATGAGCTCCGGGCAAACCCCGCGGTCTCCCGCCGACGGCCAGTCAGCGAAAAGCTTCTTCGGGCAGACGCACCAATAGGGAGGCGCGGCGGCGCTGCCCAATGAGCCGAGCCGTACTTGGCGGGAGGTTATAAAAGGCGGCGGCGCGGCGCGGCCGCCCTCAGTTGGGCGCGGCGGGCGGAGCGGAGCGGCCCCGGTTCGGAGCGAGGAGCCATGTCCGGCCGTGGCAAGAGCGGCGGTAAGGCCCGCGCTAAGGCCAAGTCTCGCTCGTCCCGGGCCGGGCTGCAGTTCCCGGTCGGGCGCGTCCACCGTTTGCTGCGGCGCGGGCACTACGCGGAGCGGGTGGGGGCCGGCGCGCCCGTGTACCTGGCGGCCGTGCTCGAGTACCTGACGGCCGAGATCCTGGAGCTGGCGGGCAACGCGGCCCGCGACAACAAGAAGACGCGCATCATCCCCCGTCACCTGCAGCTGGCGGTGCGCAACGACGAGGAGCTCAACAAGCTGCTGGGCGGCGTCACCATCGCGCAGGGCGGCGTGCTGCCCAACATCCAGGCCGTGCTGCTGCCCAAGAAGACGAGCGGGGCCGCGGCGGGCCCCACCAAGGCCGGCAAGAAGGGCAGCGGGCAGCAGTCGCAGGAGTATTAGGCCGGCCGCCCCTGCGGCACCACACAAAGGCCCTTTTCAGGGCCACCCCATTGCTCACCGGGAGAGCTGCGATCCGCGCTGGGCGGGGCGGGGGGAAGGAGGACACTGAACGCGAGCTGCTCCGGAAGGGCTCGCAGTTTAACTGTGTTTGCCTCTGTTACCGTCAGTGGACGTTGCGTAGAGAATAAACAGCGCTTCGTTTACAAAATAGGACCCCCGTTAAGGTGCCGTTTCGGTGTTTCTGCCAGGCACTGTGACGCACAAGCCCTGCTGAGAGGACGGTAACGCAGTAGCCCGAATTTGGGCTTCTGCTTCAGCTCCCAATGGGCTGCCTAATGTAGATGAATTGGCTCAGATTACCCCTGTGGACAAGCAGATAAACCACAATGGCTGTCCACTCCCTAATTTAATCCTGACTAATTGGCAAATCTGCACCTACCTGATTAACGGCAAACTTAATTTGCTTTAACTGAGGCTGAGGGTGGAAGTGGCATCTGTGCTACTTTACTAAAAGGAACATGTATGAGCAGCCTGAGGGGAGCCTTCAGTGGCCCAGTGAGTGAACAGGCCCAATGTACAGCATTTTACTGGCACAGGTGAGTCTCCAATTATAATCTGTAATGAGCACTTCATTCCTAAGTGGAATATAACATTTACAGACTTTTATTTTTAATTTTTGCTTTTAACTTCCTAGCTACAAAAATTGTTAAAAATACCTCAGAGACACTTGGCAATTTAGAGAAATGTGGAGAGGGATGAAAGCCCTGGACAGCACAAACTACTCAAGTTAGTCAGCGTATCATTTCAGGTTTTTGCACCCAAACATCAGGCAAGACTGGTGTGAATATTTAAATAAATGCCATCCTGCAGAGGATGATGGTGTAGCTGCAGAATCTTGTAGCTGGAGGTTTGGCACCCCTGGCCACACCGAGGATCAGTGGGCATCGTTGAGCTGCCTTGCCACACTAAGGATGTGCTTTGCTCCCTTGCTCAGAAGTAAGTTAGCCAGTTCAATACCCAGGTTCTCTGCAGCTTCCTGGGCCTGACTGGGGACATTCTTGGCTGTGACCCCAACGTGCTGCACGTCGTCGTTCGGTCCATCTTCATTCTGCAGACACAAACACCTCAAGGTAAGGCAGCAGGGAGGAGCAGGCAAGGAATTGTTTAGGATTCTCAATAAATGGGGTAAAATCTGGTCTGAGGAGCCTCAGGAACAGTGTGCTCTTACGGCTTCCAAGGAACCAGACCAGAAGTAATCTGTTTCTAAAGGTCTGGGTTTTGTCATTCCGCTTCAGGTTTGAATTTTGAAGCCACTGTGGTTCACGTACCTGATGGGGGTAGTTAACACTGGTCTGCATAGTCTCCTTCAGGCTATCAGATCCATCCAAGCTGTACACTGCTCCTGTCAAGTACAACTTGGAAAGACAGACAGAATGGATTAATACCACATTAACAAACAGCCAACTACCCCCTCTTTAAAAAACCCACCCAACATACAAAGCTAAGTCTGGAGGGGAAGGCTTTTGTCATGCAATGGAAACAGCAAGAATAGCAGTACAATACAAGAGAAGAAATCCCTGTTAGGGAAGATGCAACTTCCCAACGAAAAGGCTGAACTTTTCTTGTTTCCCACCTCCTTAATCACATTCTATTGTCTAAAAATAGGCTTGGTGGAGTCAGAAGTGAGACTTTCAGGTCTCAGGGCAACACTACCTTAAAATAAGAAGGGAGATGAGGGGGGAAATCTGGTATGTATTATATGGGAATCTTCTAGAATACAGCTTCAGTAGCCAGACCCATTGATGGAAGGGTCAAGCCAGGAGCCTATCTGCCCTAATTGGCTGAAATTATCCTCAGTGAAGGATCAGGGAACATGCACACACTTGGAATCCGTTTTCAGAAATAAACCCAGAAAAAAAACAAAGTACTCCTCACCTGGCCATCCTTCAGCAGGGTGCTGACAGCAACAGGAACACTGCATCCACCTTCCTAAAACAAAAAGCAGCTGACACTGAGGCTCCTGCCCAGCACTTTCAAAGCAGAGGCCTCTGAAAAGTTCAGGCTGCACACAGCCCCGCCTGTCACTCTTCAGGCCCCTTCTAGATTCCAAAGAAATCCTTCCTTTGCAGTTTTAGGTCAGCGAAACAGACTTGCCATGCTATGGTATCAAGTCAGCAAGCAGAGCAGCATTTACTGCTGCAGGCAGGAGAGCAAGGACACCAGACCTACCAAACGCTTCATAAAGGCTCTCTCAGCAATGCAGCACAACACGGTGTCTGCATCGTGCAGGGCAGATACCATATTCAGTATCTCCTGGTCTTTGGCACGAACTTCCACTGCTAAGGCACCCTAGAAGAAGAAACACAAAACAGAAGGCAATAATTCTTCAAGCATCTGTGTGCATTCAGCCGAAGTCAGAGGCTCAAACCCTTTTCACTAAGGGAATGATGTTTACAGAAATGAATTACAGGAACACTCTACTGGCTACACAGTCATCCTATGGCAGCTGCTATAAACAAAAGATCACAACCAGCCAAGTGTTAAAGGTCATGCTGCCACCTCAAACCATCTTAGAACCTTTATCAATTATTTCTGCATATATAGAAACACCCACTCTGCTGTGCCTTTGGGATGAGTAGGCTGGATAAATCCAGGGTTTACAACCCCTTCTCAAGAAACAGATCAAGTGTTGCATGGGTAACAGTGACAAAACATTTCCTGAACTCAATACAAGACTGGGGGATGGGGGCAGAGTGGGGCACTGCACAGTCCCTGACCAACACATGATCAGAATCACTGTTTCAGACTGAATGTGCAGGTTGGTCACTTGCAGTC
Source organism: Acropternis orthonyx (assembly GCA_035583155.1). Classification (NCBI taxonomy): domain Eukaryota; kingdom Metazoa; phylum Chordata; class Aves; order Passeriformes; family Rhinocryptidae; genus Acropternis; species Acropternis orthonyx. The sequence goes on along the minus strand of JAWWEU010000068.1, from coordinate 6,886,247 downwards.
ACTGATGGATCTGGTTTAGCAAGTTTGATATCAGATGAGCAATCCTGCATAACCTCAGCCATGTGCCCAGAACGGACTGGAGCCTCTGACCCACCCACAAACAAGAGCACTAAGAATGTGCTCCAAGACTGGTGTTCCAGCTCTACTCTGCAGGAGTCAGGACACTGAGGGAGAAGGATGGAGTATCACAGGGCAAAGAGGCTGCAGTGGCTTCGGACAATGATCCTGGTGCAGTGTAACACCAACCCTGCCAGAGCCTGCCCCACACCTGCATTGTCACCCCACTGTACCTGTGCATGTGTTCCCCTTCCCATTTATTTACTGGTTTTCCATTACTGACAGAGGTCAGCTCCCACCACACTGAGTAACAGAGCTGACTTCCATTCTTCCAACAAGCTGTGCCTAAAACAATGTAATGGCCAACAAAAGAGATGGATGTAGCAGCTTTTTGGCATCCAACAGGTGAGAAGTCTTCAGCAAAATTAACCACTGTGACATATTGTGCTGCTGCTGGCTTTCAATACACAGAATGGCTTAAAGTACAAGATTTTTAACATACCTGTCCAACAGCATACAGACAATCTTCAGGGCCTAGGAGCTGGAAAAAAGTAAAATCAGAGTTAACTCAAGTCACTGTTCAGAATATAGGAAGCAAGAGCCAAATTCTATGCCTGTCTCTATTACCAACTGGTATTAGGTCTGAAACACGACCAGGTGATGGTTTGGCAGAGAGCAGCATTTTCTGCTTTGCTGCTCCTCACCTGGCCAATGCGATTCTCCCAGCCCATCCTCTTCAGCCCAGCAGCAGCCAGGATGATGGCACTGAAGTCATCCTTCTCATCTAGCTTCTTCAGGCGGGTATTTAAGTTCCCTCTCTGAGCAAGTGGTTAAGCAAGCATAGAAACAAGCAGGCAAACAGTCCTACAACCACTGTACAGAATCCAACAGGCTCCAAATGAGAACGTCAGTACCATCCCTAAAGAAGTGTTAAATATGGACAATTGTTTCTTTAAATAGAATTTTGCTGAGCATTATGGAATATTAATTCAAGTCCTGACTCTGCACATCATTTATTTAAGTATTAACACCCAGCTCCTTCTGCACTACAAAGAACTTGGCTCCTGGGCCTGAAGTAACACCACCTTTACTCAGTAGTTCAGCCATCCACATGGGAACCAGAGGTCCAAATCACACCCAGAGTTCCTGGGAACCCACTGGCATTTGGTCACACACCTTTTGACAAACACAGGGGAGGCACCGTCCTTCCAGCACTGTGTAACACACAACCCACTGCACCCCGAGCCCCAGCGAGAGCACAGCTGGCCCCTTGTTCCCAGCCCCACGAGAAAGCAGAAGACAGAATGGCTCTAGTGCCACCCCCACCCTCAGAGCAGGGTGGCAGAGGGCAGCCTTTGAGGAAGCAGTTTGTTCTTGTAGGTCAGTGGGTACAAATCAGCCTCGAATGCAGACTTTGCATTAAGTTGTGTTTTCCCCTTTGCAGCTTTACCCAGCTCCCACATTTTGCCAGGAAAGGATACAATATCCCTGAATTCTAACTGAGGGAACTTCTTTTTGAGCTGAGCTGCTCTCCGAAGTGAACTGGTTCCAATCACGCTGTAGGGAAAAACAGAATCAGTGAAATCCAGAATACTCCTAACACCCCCAGCCAGAGGTATGACAGAACGTCCAGGGAAACAAGTGGTAACTTTTTCTTTAATATATATTGGAAAGAATATCTGAGAACCAGTCAGTGATTTATATCTCCTTAGAAGAAAGAAAACCAGTTTAGGATAGAGCGTGGCTGAAGCCACTCCCAAGGAGCCAATCTACAGGATAGGTTTCTGGAGAGCAGCCACTGCGCCAAGGACTGATGAAACCTCATTTAAAGAACACAAGATTTATCACAGAAAAAAGACTTGGCTGCCGCAAAATGAAGCCAATAAAGTCAAACAGCTGAAGTGACTAAAATGGAGGGACTTAATCAGTGACAAAAATGCAGTAAGTAGAGAACCTCTGAGTGCAGTCTAGGCAGTGGGCATTTCCTTTCTCGAGATGTGTGCTGTTCACTTCTCTTCACAGAATTCAAGAATCACAGAAAATGCTGATTTGGAAGGGACCCATAAGGATCATTGATCAAGTTCCAACTCTGGTCCCTGCACAGGACACCCCAACAATCCCACCATGTGCCTGAGAGCACTGTCCAAATTATTCTTGAACTCTCTCAGGCTTGGTGCTGTGACCACTTTCCTGGGGAGCCTGTTCCAGTGCCCAACCATCCTCTGGGGGACAAACCTCTTCCTAATATCCAATCTCCATCTCCCCTGACACAGCCACTCCACTTCTCCCTCTTGGTAACCTGGATCCTAGACCAGACATGATTTTCCTGCTATCCAGATGTGCAGAAGCATGAATCTATGCTTCTATTACAGCTAGTTTATTTCTTTCCCATTAACAGAGAAAAAAAAAGTCTTTCTAATAGCTACCTTAATCTGAGTGATTTCACTCAGCTGTCTCAGACAAAAGATTCCAATAACCGCTATGAAAAGGCAGGTAATTCCAAACGGGAAAACCACAAGGAAGCGATGCCAAAAAAACCCAGGAGGAAATCAGAACGGGCTGGGTGAGCACAGAAACATAGTTCAGGTTCACAAAAGCCAAAATCCTGCACTGGACACCCTGTCTGCATCGTACGCATTCCCCTGCAGTAGGCACAATACAAGGGAGCAGGAATTCACTCTGGAGATCCTGAAAAGAAAGGGTCTAACTTGAGAAAACATTGCAGCTCTAGGGTGGCTTGAGAGATGCAGCCTCACCCAGTGTGCAGCACTCCCTGCTGCTGCTCTTCCCAGCCAGTGGGTGCAGCGTAATGTCTGTGGAATGCTCATGAAAGGCAGTGCAAAACCCCTACAGGATAAAGCAAGGAGCTCACTGACATGCTGCTGCAAAGTTATCAATCAACTGCCCCCTTCTGTTTTCACACCTGACTGTCTTCCCCTTCCTCTCCCACTCACCTCTTTTCAGGAAGGAGGCTCAGTGTTTTTCCACAGTTTTTGGGATGAAAGACAACAGCATCAAGTGGGTTTTCCCTTCTGCAAAATAATGCAAGCATGGAATGAATGACACATCATTCATTAAGTTCAATAGTTCTGCTACCAGTCCCTGGAGGAACTGCCTCTGGCTGCAAAATACCCCACTGTCATTGTAAAAGCAAGAATTTTCAGCACACCTGTTGGCTACAGAACACTAGGGCAGCTCTGGTGTTTCCACCGTTCTGGGGATTATTCAGAAGGTGATAAAACTTTGAACACCCAAAAGGACCTAGGCTGCCTTTGCTGTCCTTTATCAACACTGTGAAATGCAAGTCCTTCAGAAAACTGAGCCTCATGTCCGCACTTACTTGCAGACAGCACCGATGGTAAAGCCAGGAGGAAGAGAAGTTGGCAGGTCCTTCAAGGAGTGAACCACGAGGTCAACTCTAAAAATTAGAGGACAGTAATCAGTGAACAGATGGTTGATCTACCAGAGGCCTGCAGGTCACTTGCAAAAAAGTTTGAACCCACTCTGGGAATTAGTCTGGAGAAGAGAGGAATTTCAGGATCCCACAGCCAGAATTACTATAGAATTCTCATGTTACTCCAAAAAAAGCTACTTCACCTTTCTCTGTCTCTCTTTTCCCCTTGGGACAATGCCTTCCTCCCAGCAGCGATGCAAAACACTACCAACAATCAAGCTGAATGAGGGAAAGATGCTGGGGATGTTCACACAGAGAGACTCACACCAATATGCACCAGTCTGTGGGCTGGATTATGCTTCAAACTGAAAGTGACAGCAACCCAAACTACAGGGCACCTGCTTCATCACACTGCAAGTGAACATCAGTATAAATGCTCGAGTCCTCAGTATTTTTTCACCAACTTCACTGAAAATGCAGCATGATGTAACTACGTGGCAGAGATAAAGAAGAATACCTTTCTTTTTAAACCCACTTTAACTAAGGCAACCCTCCTCAGAACACTGAAAAAAGATTAAACAACAACCCAACATCTCAAACCCACAAAAACACCACTAATCTCTCTCCCCTCCAGCAGAAGCCTGAACCAAGGTTTTCTGTAGAGAGAAGTTGCACAGAACGCAGCACAACTTGCCCATGCCCAATTCTCCTGCACATTTAGCTTGCAAACATGTTAATAAATGTTAGCATGATAGCAATAAATGTGTTTTGCAATACATTACCACCACCAAGCAAAGTATTTTTAAAAGAACATACTCATAAGCAGGAATCAAATGAAATTACAACCTAACTGGGGCAAAGTGACAAAACTCCAATTCATAACATGTGGCCCAAACCCAAGGTAGAGCGAGAAAAGGGAAAGAAAAAGACAGTGACTTATCAAAGGATTTCTTTTTTAGCCAGAGGTACCAGAACAGAAGGAAAGTAGTTCACATATGCAGCAAGTTAAAGATATCCAAGGAGCAACAAATGCCAGTGCAAGAAGAGAAAACAATAAGCTCTTACTCATTTTTTTCAAGAGCATTTTCCAACTCTTTGGTGAAGAGGCTCTTCTCCCCGATCTACACATAAATGGAAGAACATGAATCACAAAAGAAGCATCAGTCAATATAACTTCAAATATGATTAGTTCTTGTATAGAGGAAGAAGAGATTCTTTACCTTGGAAAGTGCTGTATCCAAGATCTTATCTCCAGTTGTTGACATGGCAACTGCTCAGAGACAGTACAGGTAAAATGTGAGGCTCAGTAAGAGCACTGGGCTTAGGCTGAAAACACCTAACACGCAATGCCACGAGCAGTGCAGAGTCACACACTGCTGGGCGAGCACCAGCTCAGGCTCAGCACAACAACAGCTCATTTCTACAAATAACACTGCACTCAAGACACGTGAAATGGAGACTTCCTTCACTGTCATCAAAACCAAAGCAGGGGGAAAGGGGGCAGGTTTGGCAAGAGCTGACCCAATGGAAACTGCCCCACACTGTCTCTGCAGGGGCAGTGAACACAAAGCAGCAGTCCTCCGCACTGCAAGGCGGAGCTCCCATTATTTCTGTTGAAAGCCTCAAGCCCCAGATCAAAAAATGCCCCCACCCAATGCTTGGTGGGGTGCAGCCAGAACAACACCAGGGTTGCAAATGGAGCAACAGAACACCATCTCCATCACATACTCAGCGCTTCAATCCTCAAGAGCCTATGAAACCCATCCTTCTCCCCTGGAACAAAGCAGCAGCAGCAGCTGCTCAGCCACACAACGTAACTGAATTCACGCTGCGCTCTTAGATAAGCAGGGTCAAATCCTCCTCCTCCTCCTGTCTCTACACACACCTCTTGCACACAAAGATAACCAACTGGCTCCTGCTGCCATCCACCCCAGGGCAGCATCCAAAAAGCCTTACCAATCTCAAAGTGGAGGTCAGGGTACAGCTCGCGGAGCATCGAAACCACGCTGTCGGTCTGAATCCGGGCCAGCTGCAAGGAAGCACAGAGTCCTAAGGAAAGGGCACACCATCCATAGGGTACCTAAGGAGGCTTTGCTATTCTTCAACAGTCAGGCATGCATGCCTGCCACATTCTCCTGAAATCAAAAGCATTAGAAATAGGTTGCCTCGAGTGAAATCACTCATAGGCACAAACTCCTTGAACTGTGTGAGCTCTATCACAACCAGCCCACGTCACTGAAGAACTTCTTTTATTGACTAAGTGGCACAACATTTCCCCATGTCCAGTGCTGTCGTGCTCCAAGCACTGAATTTATCGCGTTAGGAAGAGTGACTAGATCAGGATTCTCATGCTTCTACTACTTGTGTTTCACCTCTGTAGAACACAACTGCTGAACAATACATGCTTATCAGCAAGTGGGGCAGGAAAGCAGAACCATCCTCCTGTTGCTCAGTAATGAAAGAACAAGTCACAGGCACACTGAGTAGCCTCTTGCTGGTCTCTAAGAGTATGAATTTTACCAATACTGCAAGTTTTGGGAGAAGCCAGTAGGATTTCACTGTGCCGCTGGAAAAATCTATAGTTACTGTCAAATACAAGTCACTTATCCTCTGTGAGAGCAGAGCTTTACTTAGAGGTTCTACAGGCACACACACAGAAAGGCAACACCTTATGTTGTCACACACAGCAAGCAACAAATCTCACAGCAGTAAACTGCAGGAAGAACATCCCTTTGCATAAGAACAGCAGAAACAAGTCAAATAAAACCAGGATCACAGAGTGTATCACCATTCTGCACATGCAAGGAGCATCAGACTCAAGGAGCTACAGGTGAGTTTCAGCTTTTCTCCCACGAGGGGCTTAGGACTCTTTGGTAATTAACGTGGCTCTCAAGACTGCAGTTTCCCTACAAGTAAAGTGACTGTAAGTAGCTGCTTCCCTCAGTAAAGTGTTCCAAGGGTAGAAAACCAGGCTCGGCTGTGCCCCTTGCCCTGATGTCCCCCCAAAACGCCTCCGTGACAGCGGGGAGCTCTCCCCAGAAGGCGCCACCGGGAGGAAGGAGATTATCTCGGCCCCAAGCCCCGAGGGCCGCTTATCTCGCTCTGCGGGGCCGCTCCTGGCGAGCGATACCCGCGGTATCTCCGCACCCCGGCCCGGCCCCGGCAGGGCCCGGAGCCCCCAGCCCGGGGGGACAGCGCTGCCGGGACACCCTGCCCCACGGGGACAGCCTTCCGGACACCCTGCCCCACGGGGACGGCCTTCCCAACCCCTCCCCACAGTGCCAGGGAGGGATCCAGGGCGGGCGGGCTCCGGGAGCGCAGCGCTCCCCTCAGCGCTGAGGGACCGCGGCCGGCCGGGGCGAGCCGGGCACCGGGGCGCGCCCCCCGCCTACCTGGCTCCTGCGGGTGCCCACGCGCACCGCCCTGCCCTCCACGCCGTTCTCGCCCCGCGGCGGGTCCGTGTCCCGGTCCGTGTGCGGGTCCGCCCCGTCCCCGTCCCGTCCCGGCTCCGCCATCGCCGCCCGCCCGCGCCCCGCGCCGCACACGTGACCGCCGCCTCCCCTGGCCCCGCCCCCTCGCAGAGACACGCCCCCCAGAGAGAGGCCACGCCCCCCCCGGTCCCTCCGCGGGGCCGAGTGTCGCACGGGCCGAGTGTCGCACTGCCCGGGTGCGGTGGGTCACTGGGCACAGGGGCTGCCCGGGGTGGGCTACTGGGGCACAGGGGCTGCCCGGGGTGGGCTATTGGGGCCCGCGGCTTGGCTGGGCACGGCACTGCCCAACCACACCAGATTAACTGGGGCACAGGGCCTGCCTGGGTGTGGCACTGCCCAGCCAGGCCAGTTTACTGGGGCTTAGGGCCAAGCTGGGCATGGTACTGCCCAGGGCTCGTTTACTGGGACCCAGAACCACGCTGGTTTATTGGCACCCAGGGCCTGGATAGGTGCGGCACTGCCGAGGTTTATTGGCACCCAGGGCCTGGATAGGTGCAGCACTGCCGAGGTTTATTGGCACCCAGGGCCTGGATAGGTGCGGCACTGCCGAGGTTTATTGGCACCCAGGGGTGAAGCCACACGGAGGTGCCCGAGGACGCCGAGCGGGACCCCTACAACCCGAGGGGGCGCGGGGCCAGCGGGGTCAGGTGCTGCGCTTGGTGTGGATGAGCAGCTCCCGCTGCAGCCCCGCCTCCAGCGTCGCAGCCGCCTTTCCCGGGGGCAGGTCCGTGATCAGCGTCAGCTTGTTGAAGACACCGCGACCAAAGTAGTCAGCAACCACGGAGAAGCCATCGTTGGAACACTTGAGCTGGAGGACACACAGCAGCAGCATCAGCAAAAAGCCTCCAGCCTCCCCTCTTTTCAACCCCTGCACTCAGGGCCGCTTTATTAGGGACATGTCACTCCCTGGCTCTTTGCTCATCCCATGCAAGGACTGCATGTAGCAGAGCAAGATGCTAGATTTTCTGCCACTGGCCATCCCACCTCGTGTGTCAACCCTCCATCTGAGCCAGGCACAGAGGAGACAATGAACAACTGAATTAGGCAGGAAGGTGACTGCCTCAGCTGCTCTCGTTTCCACTTATGTCCCATTCTCAACTTCACCACTTCATCCTTAGGAAATACAATATAGATGCAGCATTTTGGTCTTGTCTCCCTTCTGATTCACAGTTTCTTTTTCTTTCTCCCTAATTCGTTCTATGCAACTGGTTGACCAGCTGTGACACTGACCAATAGGTCTCAACCCATCTGAGGGTCAGGTGAGAATGGGTTCTCTTTCATCTTCAGAGAGCAGCAGGAACTCTTCATGCCCTCTACACAATGCAGTCATCCTACTGTGTAATGCCTCATTATTCAGACTCAACCTTGTTTACAAAATACTTCTAGGCCCTTCCCTTTTCTACCAGCCTCCACAGGTCTGTAAACTAATCTAAACTCTTTCACCTTGGTAAGACAGGCAGTGTTACCCTACCTGATGCTGAAACTGGTCGTGCAGATCTCTCTTCTGCTCCTGGGCCCGGATCATGTCCATGACTTTGCGGTTTTCGGGCATGCACGTGGGACACTCCGAATCGCTCTCAGAGTAGCTCTCAAAGCAGTGCTGGTGGAAGGAATGGCCACACAGGAAGTGCACTGAAGGCAGCTCCAACGCACTGGTGCAAATGCTGCACTTGGTCTTCTGAAAGATCTTGGGGCTGGGAGAGTGACACGATGGAGAAGCGTGAGAAAGACAAATTATATTCTACTTAACATGTAGGACAAAACAAGACAGCGCACACTCATGCACCTTGCTTTCAGCTCCTCGATCTCCTGGCGGATCCTTGTAGTTTCCTCTCGGTACTTCTGAATTCTCTGCTCATCCTGCTCTATCTGGCGGCTCTGCTTCTGCAGCTTGTTGACGAGATAATCCTTAATCACAGACAGGGTGGCTGTGGAGTTATGAGCCAGGGTCTGCACAACTGAGAGTGACCAAGATGTTAGTTTATAAACACAAGCACAAAACCTGCAGCTGCACTAGTCCTTCCTGGGCAGAATGCTTTTCTGGAAAAGGCCACTTCAGGCAAAAACAGTTTGCATTCTTTTAGAACTGGAAGAGATCACTTAAAGACTCTCTTTCAGTTTGACCTCTTCCAGAAAAGGGCAGCTGGGAGCATCTGGATAGCTCAGACCAAAAGGGACAAAGCAAGGATCTAGCAGTGGATTGGATTCCAGTTCAACTTCTCCACCAAGGCCCAGCAGGGCTTTCAGCAAGCCCTTCACTGCCTGACACTGACAGAACAGAGATCATGTATCTCACTGATTCTGCAGTCCTTTTTTCCTAATTAGGGAGCTGTGACTAACATGGCTTTTCCCAAGAAAGCAGGGAATACTACTTCAAATAGTGGGCTCCAACTTCATTGACTCATCTCTCAAATTTTTGATCTGTATAGAGTGCTACAAACTAGTTTGAGGTTTTTTGTGGTTTGGGCGGTTTTTTTTGTTTTGCTTGGGTTAAGTTTTTTTTGGGGAGTGCTGTGGGTTGAGTGCCACATGTCATTCTTACCAAGCAGTGGAGGCATAAGGTTCTTGTTCTCAATGTGTTTCAGCACTGCAGCAACATACTCCTTGCAGTCCTCCTCCTTCCGTGCAAAGTAGCCCAGAGCCTGTTCCCAGAGACAAGCCTCCTGGTCTCCATACAACTCACACACCTCGATCACCTTCTTGTACTGCTCATTCTGCATGTGGTAGTGCATGATCTGCTGGAAACTATGGGAGAAAGACTCATCAGCTGCCACAATCCACCTCTCCCTTTGAATTGTTACAGGGACCTCAGGTTTTCACCCAGTCATGCAATCCCTAGACTCACACAGAAGCCAGACAGGGCTGTCACTCACTCTCTATGTGACTGTCTTGCTCTAACAAGGCATTTCAGCACAGCAATCATCTTGAGACACTGAAGAGTTCACCACCATTAAAGGCACGGACATTTATGGCACAGTGGGGGCAGGAGGGGAAGGACTCTACAGACAAGAGCAACACTCACAGTTTGCCCTGCTCATAGAGGTAGAGGACACCATCCTTGAAATTGTGCATCTGACATAAGACCAAGGCCTTATCAAAGACTGTTTTGAACCTTCCACTCTTCAGGAGGGTGAGGGCTTCGTTGTGCAGCTTCTCCTTGATCTACAAAGAAGGGGGAGAGGTCAAGGAGAGCAACACAGACACACACACACACGTACACACTATTTTGCACTAAGACCTGACAATCTGCAGCTCTTCCACAGAGGAGAGTTTTGCTATTTGCTCTCTATCCCTTTTAAGCAAACGGGACATTCTTTGCCCAAACAGACAGCACCCTCACAGATCCAGGCAAGGAAACAGAGATACTTTTGTGGGCAAGGCATCTGCTCACAGAGGCTGTATTGTTTGGAATCTGTTCTTAAATGAGATTCATACAAAGCAAGTCCAGCCTGCCTGAAAGGAGTATTCTCCCAGCTAGCAGGCTGCTTTCCCATTTATATGCCACTTGTCCAGCACAGCATATGTATTGCCTCATGTTATCAATGCCCAGCTGGAAAGGTTATGGGTTTGCAGGAATGCAAATAGGATTCAAAGACACCAAATCTGTCTCTCGAAACACAAGGCTGGAGGAGCTCAAACCTGCTCATCTTGTTCATGTGCCCAGTTCTGGAGTCGAAGCTCCAGTAAGGTGTCGTAGACACCCTGTGGAGAGTCAGCCTGAACCTCGGTCATGTGCTCCAGGAAAGCCTTCAGTTCTCGGGAGTTGTTTGCAAAGACTGGGATGAACTCCTCTGAATTAGCCTGCAACACAGACAGACAAAGACAAGCACCTACATCAGTCTGAGCTGGACTGGTGCTTCCTCCCTCCCTGTGAGGAATGTTCGTTTCCAGAGTCTGAGACACAACAGATACAGCACAACACGGGACTGACTGTCAGGAATCGGTTCTGAGCAACAGCTTTAAGTGGTTTCTTGTCTCTGGGACTAGCAGTACACCAGGACAGAGCTCAGTTTGGGTTGTAAGGGCCCTTTAAAGCCCATCTAGTCCAATGCCCCTGCAATGAGCTGGGACACTTTCAACTAGATCAGGTTACTCAGGACCCCATCCAACCTGAATATTCATTTCCAGGGATGGAGGCATCTACCACATCTCTAGGCAACCTGGTCCAGTGTTTCACCACCCTCATTGTGAAAAACTTATCTTCTATCTAGTCTAAATCTGCCCTCTTTTAGTTTAAAACCATTACCTCTTGTCCCATCACAACAAGGTCTGCTAAAAAGTTTGTCCTCATCTTTCCTATAAGCTCCCTTTGAGTACTGAAAGCGTGCAATGAGGTCTCCCTGGAGCCTCCTCTTCTCCAGGCTGGACAACCCCAACTCACTCAGCCTTTCTGTCATTTCTGTGCTGAGGGCCCCAGGGCTGGACATGGTACTGCAGGTGGGGTCTCACCTGAGCACAGAGTACATTTAGGTATAACTCTCATTATACCCAAACCATCAGGCTGACATCACAAAGTATGCATAAACACTCACTTGCTGCCAAGTTACTACAGGAGAGCAACAGCTCTGTGTCAGCACAAATGGTACCTTTTTCCCTTCCAGCAGCCCGTGGCCATCACTGTCCCCCGAGGGCCGGTAGTCAGTGCAAAGGACCTTCAGCAATTCTGTGGTCTCGTTAGGGACGTGGTGCATCAGGATTTTACCGTAGCGCTTCATGTTGCTCTCTGCCTGCTCAAAGGGCAGCTTTCCAATGTAGTGCAAAGCCTCTTGGTAGTTCTGTGGAGAGAGCCAGCAAAGCAATCACAGGACACTTCTCTCCACTTTGAGGAAAGCATTGAAGATGTGCTGTGAGTATGCCACAAACACCATTCGCTCTGAATTATCACTCAGTTCACTATCCCTGCTTATTTTCCCCCTCAGGGAGGAAGACAGGATTTGGCCTGAGGAGATCAGCTGAGTTCCTCACCAACAACTCTCCCTCCCCTTAAAGGGCACTGTAAAAAGCCACATCTGAAACAGAACATGCCGAAACGAGAAAGGGCAGCACACAAGGAGGCTACAGAAGTGGTGTGCTCCCAGGTAAGAACACATGAGCAGTTATGTCTCCTCACCTTGATGTCCTCTAACTGGATTTTGAGGTACCACTCATGATGCTCGTGCTTCTCTGCCAGGTACACGGCGTGGGAGTAGTACCCTGCCTGGCGCAGCACCTTGATGGCCGTCTCCACATCAAAGCGGACCTCGCTGTCACTCGTCTCCAAGAACAAAAGCAGAAAGATGGTCCCTCAGAAACATCCCCACGGTCCAGAAGCAGCAATCATTTATGTAAGAGGAGGAAAGCACGAGCGGGGACAACTTGGTGCCTCTCGGGCAAGGGAAAGATCACACGTGCAGAAAGGAAGGAGTCTGACCACCTCTCATTCTCTTGCCAGTTGCACTGGCAGAGGCAAGCACACTCAGACCCAGAGGGCAAGCCAACCAAACTGAGAATGTAAGCAAGAGCTTGGAAATAAAGGAGCAAAGAAGGGCTACTGAGTGGCAGATCCGTTGCCCTCTCTCTCTTAATGGCCCTACAGGAGCCAATTTACAATGTCACTGCTTCCCCTTTTTAATGATTATAATGACATTGTAATTTCACCTCTCCCCCATACCTTAATGAACTCTTCCAGTTTGGAGCTGTCTTTGAGTTTGGTATAGCAATTCAGCAGAAGTGTAGTATGGTCTGCATTGGCCAGGGACTGCAGGTGGAGTGTCTGTAGATAAGCAGTGAGGTTGTGGATACGCTGAGCATCCAGGAATTTTCGGATAACGTATGATGGTTCCAGCTTCCCTATAGTTCTGTGAGGGGGAGAGTCATGTTACAAGACACTGTGTAACCATGAAGTCAAAATAAATGGAGCAATTAACACAGCACAGAGAAGCCTTAACTTCAGCAGGCACTAACCCACTGGGACCACTCAGGTATATGGTGCAAGCACACACAAAGGCCTCAATCAGGATAACCATGACAGCAAACAAGGAATTAATCCTCCTTTTAAATGCAGCAGTGAGAAGACAGGCTAAGCTCTGACCACAGCAAACTGGGAAACCCAGAAAAACAGGGAAAAAAGCTACATTTTCCTTCATTTCATTTCATCTGCATAACTCAAAGTCAGCTTTAAATGCTCACACCCACGTGGAGCAGTTTAGCCACAGCTATGATGAGACTCAACCCAAGTCAACAGTAAAAATACATGTCGACTGTCACAAGACATTCCTTCTTTGTAATGATATCATGCCCCACTCCATTCCAGTGTGCCTGCAGCATTCATGTTTAAATACGATCAAAGTGAAGAATTTTATCCTGAGGTGTACAGAGCAATTTTCAAGCAGTATGTTCAAACACTTTTTAATCTCACTGAAATGTTTTTCACTGTGGGTAGAACTTTCTCAAGTCATGCCTTTTTTTTTTTTTTCTCTTTTGGTTTGGATTTGTTTTATTCCCAGGGTGGAACAGAAATCAAGGCCTCTGCAGCTCCCAGCTGCAGTACAGCAGCCCAGCCCCAGCCCCAGCCCCACCGGATGTACTGCTGGATGGCGCCGTCGTGGTTGCCCTTGTTGTAGAGGTGATCCCCATACTGCCGGAAAATCTCTGACAAGCCGTCACTGTCCAGGTGGTGGCTCTTGGCCAGGTTAATGGCCATCTCAAATAAGTTCTTTCTGAACAGCATCTGTCAAAACACACAGTAAGGGCAGTGTGAGATAAATGCCACCCCACAAAACAAGTTCAAATACACCTGGAAAACAAGCTGTGTCTTCTTTTTACTGCGTAAGCGTGCTTGGGCTTTCAGATGCCAAATGTCTTACAACACTGTGATGCTGAAAAACTATTAGCTCACTTGTTATGTAACTCACTTACCTGAATGGTTCAACTTTTCAAACTGCACAGCCAGTACAATCTCACAGACATAGGGCAGAGACTAACAAGAAAACAGATTTACATGCCTCGAGTTTGGTTTGTGTATCCTTCTCCTGCAGCACATGGATCTTCCCATCTCTGGTCAGCACGTACAGAGAGCCCCACTCTGCCAAGACATCCACTATATCATCAAAGATTGAGCTGTATGCAATGAATTTGTTGCACAAGTCATAGATATTCAGGACCTGTTTGTCCGAATTCTGTGCCTCATTCCCAGCAAACTCTGACCTGGAGAGCAGAAGGAAGTTTTAGAAAACAAGGAGAGCATAACTTGAAATCTTGATACCTGACATACAGAGAGCAAGACAAGCACGGTTCACTCAGGCAATTAAACTAAATGGGCCAAGAGGCAAAACATCTCACATTTATACACAAATTCCACCATCCTGTTACACTGAGAAATTCACAGCACTGGGAAAAATTCCCACTCATTCAGCATGCTTAACTGTGCTGCTCCTGCAGTGGAAGCTAATTGATAGGTGGGTCTGATGAACCTCAACAGCCTCTGACAAAGCTGCAACTGGCCTCCAAGAGCAGAGCTTCACAGGGAAGAGGGAAAGAGAAAAAGCAGGAAGCTGCAAGTGCAAAAAGAACTCATCTTTTCCAAGGAGAGCCCTACTTTGGGGAAGTCTTTCTGTCCTTGGAGACAATGATGAGGTACCCCCGGTACCAGTGAACGATCAGCTTCTGACCCTCGAAGGCAAAGCAGGGGCCACGCTCGTCTGGCTGATAAAGGTACACACACTCATTGCCTGCCACGATGAACTGGAGATCCTGGGAGGGGTCACTGAGAGAGGAACAGCGCAATCCACAGCCGTGAGTGTCCAGCTCCAGGTGGGGATAGTCTTTCACTGAAAGCATATAAGACTACAGAGGAAATTCGAGGGTTTGGGGGTTGCTCTGGCCCAGACTCTGATGCCAGTGGAATTCCCAGGTCAGAGTCTCACTGTTCCCCATTAAGCTCTCACCTGGATGTTCTCTGTGGTCACCACAAACAGATGTGTGGTTTTGCCAGACTGTCGGAAAGCAAGGCCAGTAACTGGGTAACTGCCTTCATGGAGGATCTGGGTCTTGCTGTGCCTGTCTCGAGTGATGTCTCCTTTTGTAAGAACAACACTCCCGTCTGCAAAACCTGGTGAGGTGGACAGACTGAACCGTTACCTTCACAGCACACCTGAAATTTTACCCAGCTCCAGTCAGCAATGACACCTTGCTCACCAGCAAGGCATGAAGTGAGGGGTTGTCAGGTCAGCCTGTGCCAAACCACCTCCCAAGAAACATCACAAAGGAACGGTAAAATCTAAAAGAGGAAAATTGGCATTCTTATTTGGAAAAAAAGGTTTCTGTAGCATGCCTGGAAAAAATATCTCTGTTACATTAGTTATCACAAAATCTATAGCTTCTCCTGTACCAACAGAAGCTGAATTTAGTAGTAAGTTCAATAAGTATGTAGCCTGACTGACTAGCAGGGAAAGGGGACATCAGATAAAAATATGTGCTTCCCTTTTGAGTAAAACACACAGACTCAGGCTAAGTTAACAGATTTATCTTCCCAAGCTCTGTGACAGCACAAGAACCTCCCTGGGAGAATAATAAAATAACTGTGTGAGAAGGAAAACCATCAGCATGTTCTGTGCTGGTTTTTGCGCTACCTTTTCAATTTCCCACACATAAGAAAGGACTGCAATACTCTCCTTAAGCTGTTACAGCTCAGTTTTGCTTACCAATAGCCATGAAATTGAGATTCTCGTGGACAGTCAGGCAGGACACAACCGTGGGCTTGTTCCCTGGTATTGCTGGAAAAATCCGTGTGCACAGAGGGTTGCCACCATCTCGCTTCTCCAGGTTCCAGACCTTCACCTAAAAACCGCAAGAAAAACTTGTGGTATTGGTGTCAAATGTCACAGTGCCCAGAACCAGCAAGGTGCTTAAAGTAAGCGAAGTCAGCTGAGAAAATCACAGGAAAGATCACTTAAGGGAGATCCGTATTATAAACGCATTTTCCTCTTTGTCATTTGACTTACCAGGGGGTTGATGCCCTCCTCATCCTCTCCAACAGAGACCAGGATACTGTGCTGCTTCAGCTGGTACAGATGGGTCACCCTCAGCTTGTAAGCCTGGAAACTGCTGAGCTGGAGGGAGCGAGGCAGAAACCAAATCCGGCCTTCCATATCTGGGTCACAGTTAAGGCACATAAAGGGGAGAAAACAAACAAGCAAGCAAGCAAGCAAACAAACCCAAACCCACCCCTCCAATCCCACCGGAATCAGACACGTTAACGCTTCTCGCTGACCCCGGGCAGGGTTTCAGTGCAGGTTTTTCGGCTTGTTTTTAAAGCCGAGGGCGGCGCCGAGCAGGGAGGATATCCCCGAACACGAGGCTGCCGCGGCCCGAGTCGCAGACGGCGATGCCGGGGGGCAGCGCGAAGGGTTTGGCGGCCCCGGCGGTGCCATCGGGGCCCGGCGGCTCCTTCACCGTCTCCCTGTCAAAGAACACGAAGCGGCGCCACTGCAGGTACGCGGCCATGTTGGGCCGGCCCCTCGCTACACGTGACTCGGGCCGCGCCCCCCGCGACACGTGACACGGGCCACGCCCCCTACACGTGACCCAGACCCCACCCCGCGCTAACACAGTTAATCTTAAAAGGGTTTTGAGTTTCGAACGCGCTTTGTTGAAAAAACCGCACCCTCGCCGCACAGTAATCACTAATATTTAATCTTTGAGAGATCACCCCAGTTGTACCTGGCCATAATGTGGTATACGGAAGGCTCGCTCAAGTCCACAGACGTAAATGGTTAATTAGCAAAGGGATCTATTAACAACCCGGGTCACCTCTGCCCCTCGTCACTCAACCTCCCCCACCCCTGTCCTTATCCTTTTCCCCCTCACCCCCAGTCTCCACGCAGGTAATTTTTGGGGTGATTTCGGGTTTAGACTGATTGCAGTCTGCTTTTCCTCCACGTGCTTTAGCCACCTAGTCAGCAATAGAGCAAACCTTGCGAACAAACTCTGCCGTGCTTTCACTTTATTAACATGAAATCTGGTCTTGCCGATTCTGGTGCCAGGGATTTTGCAGGCACCTTTAAAAGGCTCAATCCCAGCAAGCAGAGCCACAGCACAGGGGGTTTGTGCAGCACAAGCAGCCCCCCAAGGCAGAGCTGGGGATGGCTCCTGCTGAAAGACACAGCTCCAGCAAACCCCTGGCTGGCTCTCGCAGCCAGAGCCCCCTTTCCCCTTTGGGAAGAGCCACAGGACTCCTTAAGGACATCAGCACACTTTTCACTCAGCACGGTTAACAGAAAAAACCCACAACAAACAGGAGTTCCAGGGAGCTTTTATTGAGTTAAATCAACAAAATCAGGATTTTACCATTCATCTTTTTTGCACTGGGAACTCATGAAGCTCTTCACAAGTCAGTGCTGCAACACAGATAACAGCCAGAGAAAACACATCTCAACAAAATGTGAGCTCCACTGGAGAGTTTGCCAATTTAACAGAAAGCCAATTTTCCCCTCCCTCCCCCAACAGTTTTCAAGGACTAGACCATGTTGTTTGCTGGTTAACAGTAAGAATATCAACCCCTTGTCTAGGGACCAGTGGATTATGACACTCCACTCAAATTGCAAATAACTTCTTTTCCTGAAATAAAAGTTCCAGTTTCTTTCAATAAAGGGAATAGTGACTATTTTCCATCTCCTGACACCCCTTCCCCAAAATTATTGGTTAAAATACAGCAAGGCCGTATCTTAATAAACCCAACCCCCCACCCCCCCCTCCTTACCCTTCCCTAACTTGTCTACAGCAGAATTTAACAACGCTTCCCACATAGAGGAATTTTAGTAACACAACAATGAACTGAACAAAACCTACAGCCTGATCTGCCAAAGCCTCCTTGTGAAGTTCAGACACATGCTCTTTGGTCCAGAGACCTGGCTTATTACAAAGATAAGCTGTGATTCAAAAAACAGATGGGCCAAAAGTTCACAGCAATCAGAAAACTCCCTGCAGGGACTACAGTTGCCCAGCCTCTACCATGGCAGCTGCAGTGCTGGAGTTTCTGGGAACAACATTCACTTTGTCCTCAGAAAGCAACAGCCAGTGGGGCCCCAGCAGCACCCCAGAGCTCGGCACTGGGGCAAGACCCACTGCAACAGCAGCTCAGCAGACGTGGCATCACATCTCTGTAACCTCTCCTACAGAAACTGAGGCAAGACAGCCACCTGCTCAGGTTTGTGTCCCACCAGCCATTTGTAAAGGAAAAAAAAGTGCCTGAAGCATTTTTAAATCCTTGGAGTAGACACCCTCCCGCCCCCCAATCCAAATAAAAATAAACAAAAGATCAGAATGAGATGATTTGATACCACCATATACGCAACATGAATTCATGTTGAGCTTCCCTGTTGTTACCCACAAAAACAACCACAGAGGGCAAAGGAAAGATGCTCCCATCTCATTCTGGAAATTAAAATGTGTATTTAAGACCAATCCACCCCCCTCCCTTTGGGAAAAGGCCTCCAGCAGCTGCGGTGCCCCCCAGCACACCCAGAGACCATCCTACAGGCTCTCTCAAGTGGCTGAAGGTTCCATCACCCTCTTCACAGCCACCTCGCCCAGCTGTGAAGCTCCATTTCACAGATTCATGGAGTGACACTTTCAGACTTCCGAGGCAAAAAGTGAAGAATACATCAGGTTCTCATTCACACCAACTCTGTCAGAGGAAATATTTGACCTAGGGCTCATCACTGAAGCCTCCAACTAATGCACACATAAAGGCTGGTACATGACCAGCAAGAACTGGAGCTCGCACGGAATCTCAGGAAGCCAAGATTTATACACACACTCCTTACTCTTGGGTAGGGAACAAAACAACCAAGAAAACCCCGAAAAAAATAATAAAAAACAACAAACAAAAGAAAAAACCCCCAAAACAAAACAAAAAAATAAACTAGGATTATCCTAGTCCTTTGGAGCATCTTTCCATTTGCAAGATCACATCTGTTCGAGATAGCCTACTAGCACCAAAAATAGGCTGCTTCCTTCTTGACAAAAAGCCACCTAAAAATGGTGCCCCGACAGTTTAGGTTAAGTGCCAATCCTCAACGAGAGGCCAAGTTTAAAGTAATACTTTCCAAAGTTCTGTGCTTCAAGAGGGACCATCAACGCATGGCACCAGGCTAACCTACCACAAATCCAAGCAGAGCACACACACCTGACTCGACATCGCTATCCTGTTCTTGGTACATGTGCATGCCCTGGTAAGATACAAAACTTATTTACATTTGTCATGTCTTTGTTGCACTAAAATGATCCCTCTTCTGTCTGGAAAATCGTAAGCTGGCTGCAGTACAAGAGCAAGATTTTACTTTTGGTCAAAGTTACCACCCACAAACTCCCACCCCCCCACCCCCCCAAAAAGCACCCCAAAATTGTTTACATTTAGTACCTGCCAGTCAGACATAAGCTGTGTGGCTCACAGAGTGCCTGCGACCAAGCTCTTGAGTTTGTACTCTAGTGCAGCATTTGCTACAATTATGGAGTCACTGCTGACAAAAGGAAGAAAAACATCCCAAACACAAAAACCTTTCCATCTTGTAAAGTTGTTGTCAGGAGGCACCTGGCTTGGGTGTATGATCCTCAAGGAAATGGATGGCTAAGTCCGCCTTGTAGTTCCAAACAATTTTACTCCAATTCAAAAAAAGAAATGGGGTCAAAATGGAGAGAAAGTAAGACAATTAAATCCTGCCTCAAAGGTAAGCAAGCATGGTGAGTGCAGCATCTGTATACGCAATAAACAACTGAGCAAAAGGGACTGCCTTTATCCAGGTGCCTCCTGACAGTGGTGGTGAACAGGCTAAAAGGGATTTTAAAAAGAGTAGTTTTTGATTTGTCTCACTCCTTTTGCCTGTAGATCAGGCCAAACATCAAGCATGTTGGGAGGGGCACAATTTAAAGCAACACTACTTGACCAGAAAGTATTTCTCAGCAATATACAATGCAAAATGACAGACAGCAACTCATGCCAAACCAGAGGAGATGGCAAGCAGCTTCCTGCAGCTTCTGACATTAACAGGGGTTTGCCCTTGCCTGCTCACAGTTCTGCACAGAGGCTGCTCTGGGCAGAAAATGCACAGTGCCTGCAGGAAGTGAATCAATTCCACAAAGCTCCAGAACTGTCAGTTTATGCATGTAAATTGGTTTTCTATGGTCTCTCCTAAACCCAAATCCACATCTTAAGCATCCACGGCTCAGCAACTCTTGACACCCACTGGATTTCCCTGCCACCATGGTGGAACACAGGTCATGGCCCCCTTCAGAGCTTGTCAAGCTCCTGAAGTTTCTAAGGGGGAAATCTAAGAGCAGCTCCCAAAAGGCTGAGCTATGGATCTGGAGGCCTTGGAGCCCCCCAAGTGATCTCTTCCATACAAGTGGTACAGGACAGTGTTGCCAGCACCAAAGCACACCCACCCTGATAAGGGCCACTTGTGGAGGCCTGCACTTCACAGAGGTCAGAGCACTTGTTACTGTTTAGTGTTGCAGAAAACTGAGCCCCTCTCATCTTTAGCTGCTCCCATAATCAGTCTAATCCCTTTAACCCCAGCAACCTTCATCACAAAAGAAAAAGTTATATATGAACCCAAACAGAAAAAAAAAAAAAAAAATCATATTTACAAAGTTTGTACAATATACACATCTGATTTTCTATGGGACACACTGCACCAGAAGAAAGAGGGCCATGGCTCTGAAACAAGTCTACATATCAAGTGCTGTAACTACTAATGGAGACTCTTATGGAAACCAGTCTTTAGTGTTCTGCTAGAGCACAGGGCTTTTCTTATGGCTCCTGCAAGGGATGACAGGCTACTCTTTCCTTCTGGAGCTATGATGCTGCACCTAATCAGCCCAGATTTTAAGTTGGTTTCATTTTAAATACAGATATTTACAGTTTGGGTGAACTGCAGATGCATATCAACTCCTCCAGTTTAAAAAAAAAAAAAAAAATTTTTTTGAAGAAAAAAGTAGTATTACCAATACATTTCACCTCCCAGCCCTGGGCTTGAGTACTTGGGAAGGAGGAGAAGGGGAAGAGAGGGGAACTTTGACCTGAAACCAAAAAACGGCTGTTGATTCCTTGGGCTGTGTTGGAAAGGTGATAATTCTGAATGGTCTCATAGCATAAGGCACTTTGCACGAATAAGTAACAAGCTCTTTAGCTTAAAAAACAGATGAGTAACCAGGGAGAAGTTGAAATGCACTCAGTCGATGGTTAAAGAATTTGAAATAGCAGACAAGCTCGTGTTCATCAAGATTCTTCTCTTTTCAGGGTTTCTCTTCTTCCCTTGCTGCCCCTCCCACCCAAAGAAAACAAAATTTAAAACCAGCAGTTAGTGCAACTAATGTTCAATCAGCACACAGTGCAAACAAGTGGAAAAACAAAAAGACATTCCTCCTTTTATCTTCTTTCTTCCTTGCTGCCAAATTTAAAAATAAAAAAAGGCCGAGCTCTTTAGTCTTCATAGTTCCGAAATGAAAAGACGAAGAAAAACCCACAAAGAGAAGGGTATCCCCAAAGAAACGATGTGTCACAGAACTGGATCATAGGGCTTCACCTTCTGGCATGTGTAATCAAAGCCTAAAAAAAAAAAAAAAAAAAACAAACCAAAAAAACACAACCACAACACCCACAGTTAAATCGGTTCTATGCAAAACCAAGAAAGCAAGTGATGAATCACACTGACTAAGCAACAGCTCTGGAAAAGCAAGGGGCACGTTGAACAGCTCAGCCTCAGCTTCACAGAAGGAGGTGCTGCTAATGCCCTACTGTACTTAGGAGCACAACTACCTGCTGGTTTCTTTCCTCTCAGGAGGCAGCAAACTGCTCTCTGGCAAAGATCAGAGTATTCCCCTTAAAGAAGCCACCCCAAGAGCATATCAAATTCACCACTTTTTTATTCACTTATAAACTTGGAGAACGTTCAACCACCAAAGCAGAGGCTTACAAGTCAGCTTGGTATGACTGGCTAGGGCTGCCCTTGGATAATCTCAAAGAAGGGACCACAGGTTCATTTTAACACTACCAAGCAGTCTGCCTCTGTGGCCACCTTTTTTTTTTTTTTTTTAATTGGTCACCTGACAAATTTCAGCATCTTGGCTTTCTAATGGCATGATCTCTGAGAATAACACACAAAAGAATGATTTCCAGCCCACACTGTATGGTGTTGGATCTTGCAGGACACAGCATCTTAACTAAGGCCAGATCAAACGTCATGCTGCAGCTACTTTGCCTGACTGCAGTCCAGGGCAGTCTTTTATAAGTAGTCTTCTTATAAAAGGGCTCTCGACTCAGCAGCTTTTCCTCAGAGAACGATCAGAATGGAGCACTTGGGAGCCTCCAAGAGTGAAATCTCATTTTCTTTTAAAACTATGCAGACGACCTCGAGTGGCAGCAAAGATGAATTACAGCTTCACTCCCTACTTTGTTCACTTGCAGAGTTCTATGAACCAAAGGATACAAAAGAGGCAGCACCTTTTGCTGGAACCTGCTCCATCTGACTCGTGAGGTGCTTAGCTCTTCTTTGGTGCTGTTCTCACAGCTATCCATTTTCTCTCCTCACCTTTCTGAGGACCACTTTCCTCTCTGCCCCTCACCAATTTCTCATTTTAGCTAAGCAATACAGAAAGAATTCCTTAGGCTACTAGTACCCCATCCTGGCCTCTCCCAGTAGCACTCCCCACTCCCTTTCCCCCATTTTTGGTCTCCTTAGCATATGGTCAGCATTCAAATTAAAACACCTAAAAAAGTACTCCTCCTCCCCCTCCCAGCTTCAGTGTGTTCACAGAATCCCTTGCACTGACAGTCTATTTCAAACCCTTGTTTTCACATTCACAGCCTTCTCCTGTCACATCAGTTTCCCTCTTCCCCTGGGGTAAATCCACTCTCCTTTCACCCCACACAAAGTTGGTATGCAGGAGGAAGGCACTTACACGCATACATGTTTACTGTTTCTCATCTTCTACAGGTTCACTGTGGTATTCTGCCACGTACAGGCTCTTGTCGATGTTGCTCGGGATGGGTTTAATTTCAGTTCCCAGCTGCTCCTCAATACTTTTCAGGTTGAATCGATCATCATAGGTGATCAAATTGATGGCCAGGCCAAGATGACCAAAGCGACCTTGACACAAAAGAAAACACACACACAAAAAAAAAAAGAAACACACACCTGAACTGAACTGAGTCAACAGAGGGCTAACAGAAGAACTCTGTAGACTGTGAAGTTAACATTGCTCTCTGATGGTAAAACCAAATCTGGATGCAGGTCTCTGCATCTTTCACATCAGTTTTTGCTGAGGAGTTTTGTACTGTTACAGGAATACGAAAACTCAGCAGGTCCAAAATGCTCTGACCAAAGCTCCAGGCTGATAACCAGCAAAAAGTCTTCCACTCCTGCATTACACACATCCAGTCCTTCCTCAACAACAGAGGTTTTGAGCAAGCCTGAACTACAAAGTTCAAGCACACTGAGTTCCTTTACTGCCTTCCCTTAAGGGTGTATTTTGCTGATGTCCATAACCTCAGAACACATGCAGAAGGAAGCACAGCTCTCTATGCTTGAGACACCCTGGAAGCTAAGTTTTCAGTACAGGATTTTCCCTGCAACCAGGAGCAGCAGTAAGTCTCCTGAGATGAAAGCAAAATAAGCCTTTATTTTTCACTGGTTGGTCAGATCAGTTTTGAGAGAACAGCCCTTTATTCAGAAAATATCCTCAGTGAGGGTCACTATCTGAGATGACACCCAAAAATGAGTTTCTGAGAAAAAGTAAATCTACCTAAGGTAGTTCTCAGATACAGTAATAAAAACCAAAAGCAAATTCAAGGCTAAGAAGCATCAGAGTCATCAGCAAAGTGGTACCAAAAACACAGTTTTCCTCTCACCTGATCTGCCAATGCGATGGAGATAAGTCTCTGCCAGCTTTGGGAAATCAAAGTTTATCACCACATTCACAGCCTGGATATCAATACCTCGGGTAAACAGATCTGAAAGACAAGCCAGGTCACGAAGAAAGTTACTTTCAATGAGATCAAATGCTGACAGTCTTTAGGGTGCAAAGATTAACAGTAATTAACATTGCCTTACACTAGCTTCCAGATATAAGCTTTCCTTGTATCAAATACACTATACATTACAATCCTGTTACAGCTTCTTCTTGCTCTTCATCCATAATAAACACAAATAATATACAAAAAATTACCAAAACCACCAGATCTCCACATTAAGCTAGTTTTTTCCTGACTATTTCAGAGCAGGTCTTCTTAAACAAGCATCTTCTCACACAGGATTTTGCACTGCCAATGCCACAACAGACCTGACACCTGAATTACATCCCACTACCTCAACTGCTTCTGTTCTGCTTCTAGTGATTCTTGTTAAGATGACACAGACACGTTTAATGATAATAGACACTGCCAGGTACTGCCCAAACAGGCCATACTTGCATCATACACAGGCCAATCAAAACTACAGAAGTATTTAGGAAAAATGAGCATGTGCACCTTCGCAGTTTGTCACAAAAGACAAAACTCCATGTGCCCAAAGGAGTGCTGCCCCCTGCGACAAGGGTGCTTGACAAAGACATGTCACCAAAACACCTTGTTTTGGTTCATTGCAAAATTGGGCCAATGCACTTTCCATCCCAACCGTTAGAAACGGGGAAACGTTTAGCAGCTCTTACCAGTGCAAACGAGATTGCGGCACAAGCCATTCCGGAAATCGTGGAATACGCGATTGCGGTGCTCCTGGAAATACACACATATGAACAAAGAGGGGAAAAAAAAAGAAACCCAACAAACCAACCAGGTATATTCAAGCAAAAAACACAGAACTCCAATCATGTGAGTTTCTCCCTGTTCTCACTAGAGAACAGCTGAGTGAAAGCAAGCTGCCAGTACATATGTTTTAGCACTCCTTACCATGTATTCTAAAGAAGTTAGCCAAGACAGCCTTGATCCCACTTTTTGACAAAGGCACTCAACTGACTCCATTTTAAAGCCTCCTACAGGGGCCATCAGCACCATCTCAGAAAAGGACTATCTAAAGTTACAATTACATGAAACTCATACCAAGGAAGTTAAACTGTATTTTATCGCCTTTCCCCAGTCCCTTGCCAAATTTAACACATTTTATTCATTCCCTTAAAAACTGAAGTCAGCAGTAACTTCCTTTTCTAGTCTGAAGCATTTTTCACTGTGGATTCAGAATTAGGGGTGGGATGAGTCAATTTTCTGTAAAGACTCTCCTCTCCTCACACAAAGATTAAGTAATATCACTGTTAAGTGTAATTCAGAGAGGGAATGAATGTTCAGCAAAAGCACAGCTGCACTTTGCCACAAAGACCATCTACTGACTGATCAAAACCATACAAAAATCAGACTTCAAGGAACCCACTTGGCATCTCTCTCTGTTCTCCATACCAGCACCACTTCCACTCCTGCTTAATTAATTACCAGCTGGCCAGCTACACTGGACAGTCTGGAAAGAGGACTGGGATAGGGGAATGTGGCAGGAGGGTTGGCCGTGGGTATCTAAAACCAAACCTACAGCAAAACAATATATGTTTCGGTTTACAAAGAACATGCAGATTTAAAGAATGCATGAGACTTAATTCAGCTATGCAGTAAAGCCTGGGGTGGTTTGGAATAAACCACTGCAGACTTCATACTCACCTGCCTCATTTTAGCATGGATATAGAAGCAGGAATAGCCCAGCTGGGAGATCTTTTTGGCTAGCAATTCCACCCGTTGAGAGGAGTTGCAGAAAATGATCGACTGGTTAATCTGGAGCTGAACATGCAAGTAGAGTGCTCAGTAAATGCAGTGTTTTACTAACAAATAATCCCAGACATGTCTAAACTCCTCCCATAAAGAAAGCATAGCAGGTATGCTGCTGGCTACTTACATGGGATGTATTTTTGTACAAGAGAGGAAAAAATTAGCAAAGTTCTGCAACATAAAGGTGCAGGACAAGAAGAATGCATTTTTAGCTGCAGCTACATAAATTTTAACAAAGAAAACATTTCCTTAAGACACCTTTGAAACACCCAGTCTTTATTCTTAGTTCTGAAAGGAAAAAAGTTCCTGACCCAGCCCTACTCCTTACCCTGGAAAAGAGTGTGTTGAGGCAGTGCACTTTCTGACGCTCAGTGACATAGGCATAGTACTGAGTAACTCCCTTCAAGGTCAGCTCCTCCATCAGATTAATCTCGTAGGGTTTCTGCAAATGGGAATTCTGAAGGAGAAAGATAATGATAGATCTACATGCAAAACGATGCAAGTACTTCCCATCCTTTGGCACATTTAACTCTCTCCATGGCAAGGATGCACCACCTTGCCACTCACTGTTCCTGCTATACTCTAAACAGACAGGGTGGGTAAAACTTCACAAAAGATTAGTTAAAACCCAAGCACTAACAGCTGTGCACCACTCACTCACACACTGTGACCACCATCACACATACACAGAATGTCTGCACTCACCATGAACTTCTGTACACTCAAAGGGAAAGTGGCTGAGTAGAGCAAAATCTGTCTGTTTTTAGGTAGCGTGAGAATAATGTCTTCCATTATTTGAACAAAATCTTGAGACAGCAACTTATCTGCCTGTAACAACAGAAGTAATGAAGTGTAAGTTAAAATAAAAAAAAAAATAAAGATTTCACTCTCCTGGTAGCATTACATATGGGGGAAGGGAAAAAAAAAACCCCAGTTACCAGGGTTCATACCAGTCATCATCCAAGAGCTTTCACACAACTATATTCTCTCTTACTGAGAAGCCTGTACATTACTGGATGTACATAAATCAATTTTATACACAACTACGTGGTAAGCACAGCTCACTCATTATAAAAGGAAACCAAATGAAATGCATTTCTTAGTTTCAGAGTGAGCTGTTACTCTATTCTTCAGCATCAGCAAAGAAGACAGGAAAGGCAAATCTTCCTAGGCTGTTTTCTTAAGAGTCACATGCAGAAAAAACCTCCTCAAAATACTTCCTCAAAAATACTGAGACATGGATGAGCTATAACCTTACAGTGTCTCTAAGCAAAGTTTGATTTGTTGCTGTGCATAGAAAGGAGGCTCCCCGAGACACATAACTGCTTTGGTGTTAAAATCCCAGAACATTTAACATGAGCAACTTGCCTCATCCAATACTATCATCTGGACATGCTCAACCTTTGCTACTCCTTTCTTGATGAGATCGAGAATTCTCCCAGGGGTAGCTATCACCACATGCACTGTAAGGTTAGAAGAGGAAAAAAGAAAAGAAAAAATAGTTAAGCCAACTAAAACAATGTTTCTGGCACTCATGCCCATGTTTCTTATGAACAGTTTGAAAGAATGGTGATGGTATACAAACAGCAAACAAGACATACTGTAGTCTGTTCTGTAACAGGCAAACAGTAACAAGCAGAAATTCCACCACCACACCGTAAAAGCCACAAACAGCAACTGTAGTGCAGCAAAAGTGCTCTGACCTGTATCATCAAGTCTCATTATGTCATCTCGCAAATTGGTTCCTCCTGTTGTTGCCATCACTTTGGCACCTCCCATGTGTTTGCTGACTTGGATACAGATTTGACTGACCTGCAGGGCTAGTTCACGAGTGGGAACAATCACCATTGCTGAAAGTTAAAAGCATCTGTGTGAGTCACACTGTACCTTAAATACTCATTTTCAGAGGAGACACGAGACTTTATGAAAGCAGTACTTCTATGGTTTTGGAGTTCCCCTTCGGGTATCCTCAGCAAGCCAAACTCTGTGCAAGGGTCCCTTCCTTGATGCTCCCCTTGCTGAGTCCCCCAGCCAGCACACTTGCCTATTACTCCACATCCACTTTCCAGGGGCAAGACAGTCAAGTCCAGAAGATGTCTTCCATTTAAAGCTTTTGAAAGCAACTGTGGGACTTCTCAAATTCCACCTCCCCTCATCACTCCCCATTAACTTTCTCTGACAGTACAAGCAGATAACCTGCACCGCCCCATTTCACTAACTAGTTTTACATTCAAGTCTACCACAGAGTGACTGACACCATTACCTGTCTGCAGCTACACAAGATCCACCTCAACTGACCTTGTATATTGTCCTTCTTTAAGTCTAGCCGTTCAAGTAAAGGAATGAGGTAGGCTCCACTCTTGCCTGTTCCATTTTTCGCTCTAGCCAAGATATCCCTACCAGATAAAGCAATGGGGATGCTCTCCTCCTGAAATGCAAGGACAGACAGTACATGAGTGATCAATCACAAGCCATGCTCACTGAAGAGGCTGAACAAATTTAACTCCCCTCACTATCACAAGAAATCTGATTTTTTTTCATGATCATGATTATTATTACTACTACCCCACCACTACAACCATGGCAGACTCACAACAGGAAGCAGTTAAACCCACCAGTAATGAGTTCCCCAGCATATCCCACTTATAAGTCCTTATATTGCCTGATCATAAGAGAATCAGGGATTGGGTACCACAGGTAAACCCATACTAACACATTAGGAAAGAAGTGAAAAATAAAGTGAAGAGACAATGATAGTCACTAGCAAACTCCTCCTATGGAAAAAGATCCCCACGTGCATCTTAACATCAGAACCAACACGGCCCATGTGATTCAAATCTGCACATTCCTGTGATACACTTCTCATAAGATCAGCAGGCTTTGCTTTTGAAGCTTCAGCCATCCAAATGCTGGCCCCATGCATTTTTAACTTTACTGCCTTTTACAGCAACATCATAAAGAAATCTCAGCCTTTTGGAAAGGTGCATTGTGAGAATCTGTTTTAAAGCAGACCAATCACCTAAAAGCCATAGCTCTCTCGTGCCTTAAGGAGATAAGGCAGCAGAGCTCTATCAATGATAAACCCTCAAAGACCAATTAAAAGGGAGTTCAAACCTCCCCTCCTCCCTCCCATGAAGTTTACACATCAACAGTTCTCAATAGAACAAGCCTTGTAAGAGTAAAAGGAAGATGGAGGGACAGAAAAGTGAACTCGATAAGATATTAATCTCTCTCCCATAGTCTCCATTATGCTTCTTCCAGATGCTTAAAATAAAAAGAGCCAAGACTGTGATAAAGTCATAATTGTCTCTGTAACAACTGAAGTTAAGCAGCCTATTGTAACTCTTCCCCAAAGGAAGAATTTCCCACCAAGTTCTACTGTTCACAGTTCCAGTTTTCCCAAACCATGGCAATAAGTGTTGGACATTTAGGCATAAGAATTTCAGTACATTTACAGAAGTTAAACACAGCTTCTAAACAGTCTGTTTGCAAATAACCTGAATAGGAGATGGTTTTTCCCAGCCCATTTCAAAAATTCCCATCAGCAACTCCCGTTTCAAACAGTAATCTTCAAACTCGTTTCCTTTTGTGGAGGTCACGTCCTGAATAATCAAAAAAAGCACATCCATCAGATTAAGTCACACAACCTGCAGCTGTAGATTGCCCTGAGATTGCCTGTGCAGGAAGACCACAAATTACTACACAGGCGTTCCCACTGCTCCCTGCAACACCCTACAGTGGCAGAGGAAACACTGCCTTTCTCAGAGCCCTGTGAGCACACCACACACATCACCAGTTCCTGTTGTAACAGCAATAAAGAAATCCACAGTGAACTCCATTTTCAGGCATTCCAAGAAAGGATCACTCCCCAGCAGCTGGAGAACACATTAATTCTTCATTTAAAACAGCAGGAGCTGAACTGCTTTTTAACCTTTGCTAAGGACAAATATTTTCCCACTGCAACTTCTCCTGTATCTTTTAGTTAATATTTATTTCTACAATGTAACCATCCTTACCGAAGTTTTGATTCTCAAATCTTTTGGAGGGAGTTTTAAAGTCTTCTTCCAGTCATCACCAGGTCTACAGCAAAAATAAAATAAAAATAAATTTTAAAACAAATCTGGATTAATATCTTGATTTTGCATTTTATTTTCTTAGACACAGTGAAGAACATGTAATATTTTCACCTCCTCAAAGCTAAAAGCGCCTACACATATGAGCTTAAGTCTTCTCTGAGCTAAGCAGGATATAACAGGCAGGAAACTGTAAACAGAGAAAATCAGCAGTCTGCCAAAAAAAATGGTGAAATCTTTATCCAGTCATGATTCAAGTCCCACTTTTAGGGCACTGAATTAATTCCAGTAGAACAGATTTAAAACTGAGCACTGACTTAGTCACACAACAGAAACTGGCTATAATAAATCCACATGAGAATATTTCACCACTTAAAAGAAAAATTCTCTTGCCCAGGGAACATCCATTCGTAATCCCCAAGTAATGTGAGAAGGGAAAAAAAAACCTCCACTGTTCAAATGTCTTTTGCTCTCAGTGAGATTTAAACCCCCATCATCTCTCAAAAGGCACTGTACAGATGAGAGCAAGTCCTTCTCTTCCACACTCCCAGGAAGTTAAGAGTTTAACTCACCAGCTCCGTTACAGTAACCCCTGTAATACATTTAAACAAAAAAGAAAAGAAGGGAGGAGGTGATTTAGGCAGAGTTTAAGAACCTGAGTGTTCCATCACCCTCTCTCTGAGGAAGCTGGCACTTTCTTTGCAAATAATTAACAAACCAAAAGCCAACGCTGTTCAGGGAGAGAAGGAACCATGGAGGAAAAGAGAAAAGCAACATATTACCATACTGTCCAAGTCTGTTACATCTTTCAGAAACTCCAACCAGCACACTCATGTTTTATTAGCACACTTCCACAACCAGCTGGATGGGAGCAGGGTATCACAGTGGGACCGTATCCTCCCAGCTAAGGCTTTGATGACTCAAAGCCAGAGAGTTACACTGAGGAGACCAGGCACTACTATTTCACATCAATGACAAAAAGATAACTGACTTTAAAGCATTTCTCACCGTGAGAAAGAACTGCAACAAACTGAAAAGCATACACAAGTGGACTGAGACCAGGTGGCATTTCCTCCTCTGTCTTAAATTTCAGTTCAGTTCCTTCCCACTCCCCAACTTCCCTCTTGCACCACTCACAACAAGCAAAGGACGCAGGACTCTGATGCTCAGTGGGCTGCTTCTGACAGCAGCTCCTGCTTGGGAAAGCACAGCATCAAACAAATTCCATTTCCACAGGGAACACACCACAACCATCACTGTTGGAGAGGAGCTCGCACATGGAAATACAGCTTTTTTTTCATGATGTACATCACAGGACACTTCTACCCACCCATTTGAGACAACTTTCTCAAATGGGAACCCCAAAACTTTCCAAGAGGCGACTTTTAAACGCTCCCTTTGCGGCAGCCGATACAATCACTTACTTAATAGCGGTGGTCATACTCTGTGCTTGCTGTTGAGTGCCATTATTGATTGTGTTGGCGTTTTTCAGCTGGTTCATCTGTTGCTGAGTTTGTGTGCCTCCACCTCCTGGGCCCCCGCTGGGTTTTACGGGGCCTCTCAACTGCCCATTCTGACTGGATAGACCCATTATAACAGGGTTCTCTGTTCTGGCCGTGCTCATGCTTTTATCTTTAAAGATGTCTTTTTAGACTTCAAAACTTTGAAAGTCAGTACAGAAACTGTAATAACAGTTTATTAGACTCTCCAAAATGAAGAGATAAATAAGTCTTGCTCAATATATGAGTCCTTTATTGCAATGCAGGCAAGCACCTGTAAGTCACTCAAAAGTAAAGCAGTAACTTGCTCTGATGCACTGTGGATCAACTTTTTTTTAAAAAAAGCCCTCTAACGAAGAAGTTATGTCAGAATTCACTTGCTTCAATCTGAAAGAGAAGCAGACAACAACAATTAGTATGCGGATTTTGGGCCACATAAATCATACCAGTTTACTTTTGCATTTTAAGAATCACTTCTTCCCAGGCAGCGTGCAACAAGAGTATTTGCTTTCCTGTTTCCTCAGTGATAATTACCAAGACATGCATCAGACTTTTTTCCCCTTTCTATAAAGCTGTGCCTACCATCTTCAGTCACGAAAGAAAAACTCCTGAAGAGCTGTACTTTCAGCAGCCTTCCAGGGAGGAACACTATCTGCCCCCTCTCAGAAAGTAACCGTGAATTTTATCAACTGCTTTGACAGCCCTTCAAATTCCCCCCACTTCTGGGATGCAGCAAAGCAGCCCTAAAATGATGAGCAATAATGTTATGCACAAGTTTATGACAGAAAGCCAGACCACAATGTCAAGTGGATGTTCCAGTTAGAACTGACAAGAGTTTCTCTGATTGCCCTTCTCAGTTTGAAAGGGAAATAGAAATTACGTAAAGCCAAAACAACAGCTTACCCTCCTCCAACCCGAAACATTAGCTCAGCCCAGCTTACTCAGAGTTTTGGGCTGGGTATTGATTTAAGGCCGTTCAGAACAGCAACACGAACACCATCACACTGAACTGAGGAGGTGCCTCCGAGCTGAGGCAGTGAGGAACACACACGGACACCGGGTATCCAGATTCCTGCTTACGTGTTCCACATGACCTTACCTTCCAGCAGCCAGCAACAACTCAAGTTGTGCTCAAGAGATAACATTTGGTACACAGGACTTAATAATGACTCCCTATGTTTAGAAAAGGGTTGGCAAACCCATGGAGAGACAAGACAAAGTCTGCCCCTTAGAGAAAGTAAGCATGAACCAGAGCTGAAAGACTCCTTACTGTGGTTATCTGGGAGACAAAACATTCCTAGTACAAAATCTTTTGGAACAGAAAGTAGTGCTTTCCATTACAAGGCATCTTTATCTCGGGAAAACGCAAAGGAAAAACCAGCAGATTACTGCTTTCTAACCTCGGCCTTCAAAACAAAATGTGTTTCCCAGTGAATAAAAGCATTTCAAGAGGGTGGAGAAGGAATTCAGGCTCTTCCCGGACTTCCCCGCTGTTTCCATGTCGTGCCCGTTGGAGCCTCACGGCACAACTCTTAAAACTTCCAGATTTCTCTGGAACCGGATCCAGAGCCGGGATTTCCCTGCTAGTTATCTTTCACCTTTTGAAGAGAGATTTTTCTCCCGGCCATTAACTTCGGTGAGAAGCAGACGAGACGAGCCACGGCGGTACCCAGAGCCGCCAGAGAGTCCTCCAATATTGAAGGAAACGAAACCCCCCGAGCCCCCCCCGCCCCGCTCATCACCACCCTCTTAGGCCGACAGAGATTAAGCGGAGCGCTCGGCCTCGCCGAACCCAACAAACCCCGTCGCTCCCACACCACAAGCGCCACCATTTCGCAGCCCCACGGCCCGGAGGAGGAAAAAAGCATCCCACCCACCCTGCGCGGCCCCTCCGCACCGCCCCCCCCCCGTGCACCCCCCCCGGGCGTTGCTCCGCACCGTCCCCCCCCCCCGGCCGGCCCCCCAGGGCGGGGGGCCCCCCGGG
>JAWWEU010000068.1:6794444-6852136 GCA_035583155.1 Acropternis orthonyx | reverse complement strand
TCCCTCAGCCCGCTCCTGATCCCTCAGCCCGCTCCTGATCCCTCAGCCCGGCCCCTCAGCCCGCTCCTGATCCCTCATCCCGGCCCCTCATCCAGCTCCTGATCCCTCATCCCTGTCCCTCATCCCGGCCCCTCATCCCGCTCCTGATCCCTCATCCCAGTCCTGATCCCTCATCCCGGCCCCTCATCCCTGT
The DNA here is from genome assembly GCA_035583155.1 of Acropternis orthonyx. NCBI lineage: Eukaryota > Metazoa > Chordata > Aves > Passeriformes > Rhinocryptidae > Acropternis > Acropternis orthonyx. The sequence goes on along the minus strand of JAWWEU010000068.1, from coordinate 6,851,943 downwards.
CCCTCATCCCTGTCCCTCATCCCGGTCCTGATCCCTCATCCCGGCCCCTCATCCCTGTCCCTCATCCTGGTCCTGATCCCTCATCCCTATCCCTCATCCCTGTCCTGATCCCTCATCCCTGTGCTGATCCCTCATCCCTATCCCTGTGCTGATCCCTCATCCCTGTGCTGATCCCTCATCCCTGTCCTGATCCCTCATCCCTGTGCTGATCCCTCATCCCGGCCCCTCATCCCGGCCCCTCATCCCTGTCCCGGCCCCTCATCCCGGTCCTGGTCCTGGTCCTGGTCCTGGTCTTGGCCTTGGTCCTTCATCCCTGGCTTTCATCCCCATCCCTCATCCTGGCCCCTTATCCCAGTCCTGATCCTTCGTCCCTGTCCCGGTCCTTCATCCCGTGTTCTGCATCCCTGTTCTGGTCCCTCATCCCCACCCCTCATCCCAATCCCGGTCCTTCTTCCTGGTCCCTCAGTCCTGTCCGTCGTTCCTGTCCTTCATCCCTGTCCTTTGTCCCGGCCCTGGTCCTTCATCCCGGCCCCTCATCCCGGTTCTACATCCCTGTTCTGGTCCTTCATCCTGGCCCCTCATCCCTGTCCCTCATCCCGGTCCCGGTCCTTCATGTGGGGCTTTCTCACAGTGATTCTGCTGTTGTAACATCACCGAACAAAACACACATTTCCCCCAGCAAGGAAAATTCCCTATTTCCCATCTTTATTATCCTTTACTACCTCACGAAATCGAGGGGCATTGCTGTGCCATGAATGCCCAACTCCAGAGATCCAGGAGGATCCAGAGGTCCTGCCTGGATCCAAGAGGTTTCTGACGTGTTCCTTGGCACAGAACTTTCCACCTGGGACCACCTGGGACAAGGAGGGCCATGGGCAAGAGCCCTGATGAAGGTCCCCAGGGAAGATGTAAGGATGCTCTGAATCTTCCCTGGTGCAGAACAAAGGAATGTGGGTTCTTCAAATTGTACTTCAAAGATCAACTTACAGTGCCAGTAAAAAGATGATAAAGCTAGATGCTAATCTTTACATCAATCAGGTCACTATGCCTGGAGCTCATTTGCCTTGCAAATACTTTATTGTAACATGCTGTGTCCCTCCCTACTCACTTAAATTACTAACTCCACCCCAAAAAAAGAACTTCTGTTGAAACTCCTGGAGAAGAGACAGACCCTTCTCCTCAAACCATGGGGCCCGTCAGCTACTCCTCAGAGACCTATGACTTGGTGAGTTGGGCCTGGCTTTGCCTGGTAACAGGGACAGCAGGTAGGGCTGGGGTGGGCTGAAAGACCTGCTTTCTGTCTGTCTGTCTTCTCACCCTCCTGCTGGCAGAGCTTGAGCCATGTCTTATGCCAGCACAGTCAGCCCTTGCATCCCCTTTGCCTCACTCCGAGCCAGGCACCCTTTGCCTCCAGAGGTGTAAGTGACAGTGAGCAAAGCCCTGTGCACCTCCTCTGGCCTCCTTGCACGGCTGGAACACCCTGCAGACCCAGTGCTCTCTGCCTCTCTCTGTGAAAACCCTTGGTATGACCATAGGCACTCCTCCCCTGCTTCCCTTCTCCACAGCCAGGCTGCCACAGACTCTCCTGAAAGGGGAATGTGCAGCGTATTTGCAAGAGGGGCGTTTTGAAGGAGGGAAAATACATCGCAAGTGCTTCTTCTGACATGGAGCGATGACACAAGGCATTGTGCCCTCTCCCCAGCCTTTGCAAATGGAAGATAGCAGCTGCACCTTTTAGAGTATGCTGTGCTGTCCTGGGGGAAGTACACAGCAGCACTGTCATTACCCCGGCTTTCAAGTATTGCAGCTCACAATTTATTTTTGAATACAATGGCTCTCTGCAGGAGACCTCAGGTTCAGTTTCTCTGAAGGGAGAAACACTGGATTTAATTTTTACCAAATTTTCTATTCCTTTTTGCTGTACACCAGGGAAGAGCAAGAGATGGGTGAGCAAGCCTTGTCTCCTTATTCCTTTTCTGATTCATCCAGTATAAAACTCCCTTGCAAATTGTGGTCGTTCCTTCAGAAGTTTTTCTCAGAGGAAACTTCTTTCCCTGGCCTCTGATGAGGTTCAGTGGAAGCACTAAAGTTTGCTGAGAGGTTAAAAAACCAAGCTCAGACGTTTTCCATGGCCGTGCTGGTCCATTCCTCCAGCTGAACTCTCCCTCTGCAGCTTGTCCTGCCACCAGAAAGCCGTGGAAGTGGAAGTGTGCTGTCCCCTTGCCAGCAGCGTGTCACACACCATGAGCAAACAGCTGCACGTGGCACACCTGCATCATTTTCAATGCAAGGGGATTAAACAGCACTGCATACAAATCTTTCCAGAATCCTTAGCTTAGTGACTTTACCTCGATTGTGAATTGTTTTAAGTCATAAAGGAGACGCCACGTGAGAGGGGGAAACCCAGCCAGTTTTAGGACTGAGCACCCACAGTCCGGTGCTTGCAGCAGGAAGAGTTTTAGGCCTTTTCTCAGACCTCCCTCCTGCAGTTTGGAGTTTGATATACATCGTTTCCCACCTCTGTCTCCTGGCAGCTTCCCAGGTTTGGCTCCCTCCCGGGAACAGGGAGGCCACAGATCTCACATGAGCAGTGTTTGCTTTGGTGGTGCCATATATTCCTTTATTTATACTCAGCGCTTGCAGCAACAACCTATCCACTGAGATTTGCAAAGAAAAAATGCCTCCAAAGTGTCTTGTCAGAGTGGAGACACCAACCCTGCCTTGTGCACTCACCAGAGAGGATTGCTTGAGCCATTGTGGAAGGGAAAATTATGGGAATGTTTGCACCAAAGGTGTTTATCTCAGCATCTCACAGTGAGTACAGCGAAGGCCTCAGCTAAATTTTGATACCATACAAGACTACTCGGCTCTGTAACCTTGTGGAAAAGTAAAGTGGCCAAAATGATAACCCCATTTCTCCATAGCTTTGCTTGCTTAACCTTCCTCAGCTGCACACTAGACAACCAAAATCACACTTGCAGAAGAACCATTGAGATCTCCACTGAGGTCTCGTTTTAATGGGACCAGCACAACTCAAGAGCATAAAGGCACCTGCACCACAGTAATGTGGCATTTCCATAGGCTTTGGTGTTATTCCTGGCTTTCCCTGGTTCAGCACCCAGACAGGTCACGAGCAGAAGCTCTGTCAGTAAATTGCACTGATGTGGGCTTTTTTTTTAAAAAGTTTTGAGAATGAAACGTGCTGCTCCCAGCCCTGGCATGGACTAGAAGGGAATGACTCACATGGAAAATCCGTAATACTGCACAAGCTGCTTCACTTCTGCAGCCAAATGTTTTGATTGCTGACAGTTGTGGGGAACTGAGAAAAGCAGCTGACACGTGGAGACCAGAATAAATCTGAGATGTGGGTCAGAGGGATCCCTCAACAAAAAGCACAACGTAACAGCCTTCCCAGGCACGCACTTGTTACAGAAGGAGACACCACTTTTTCTCCCACCCCCGAATCTGGCTGCAATTGTCTGGAACAGGTCCCCTGCATGCACACTGTTGACTTATCCCATCCCAGATCAGGCAGCCACCTGCTTCCAGTCCTAGGAATGGGAATCGCAGCAGAGCCCCCAGAAGCCTCAGCTTGTCACATTTGGTGCATCTCCTGGAGCTCTGGTCCCTGTCCTTCCTGTCTCAGCCCAGACTCTGACTTTTCACCCTCTTTTATTTCTCTCTAACTCATCTCTGTGTGCTGCCACCCACACGTGCTGCTCTGCTCGGAGATGCATGAGAGGACAGCTCAGACTCGGCTCCGCACACGCTTCCCCTGCTCACAGCAAGTGGCTTTACAGTAAGAGCCCTCCCTGCCTGCTCCCCATCAGCAATCAGATAGTGTCTGATAGTGGCACTCAGCCTCTGCACCTCTGGCTCCAAACACAAGGTGATGCTGGGAGCTGGTCAGCAGCCAAAGCCACTGAACACTGCCCAGGCTGCCCATCCGTCTCCATCCATGGTGCTGGCATGACTCCAAGGCAGGACTGACACTCCAGCCAGCAAACCTGGCCACTTCCCATCCTTTCCTTTTCTCCTTCAAAGCTGGAACCTTCCAACCTCTCCCCAGTGAAATTTCCTGTTCCAGCATATAATCTGTTTGGGGTTTTCAGCATGGTCACCTGCACAGCCTGAGCAGTCAGGTTTGATCACTGCACCAAATTGCAAAGGTTTTTGGGGTGGTTTTGTTTTTCTCAAAGAGATGCAAGGATCTGGCACTGGACAACACATCACAGGTTTCTGTGTGTGTTGGTAACTCCTGAGGAAAGGTCTGGGTACAGACTAGGCAGGAAATATTTTCAACTCAGGAAGTAAAATGACTGGGAGGGATTTCTAAAGGCTTCTGTCTTTAGCAGCAATCTCCAATCTCCAAAATCATGCCGTAAACCAGAAAAATAAATGTTCTTTGGGAATACAAAATGCTTCTCACCAAAGGCTTGCAGACCCATCGTTATGTTAGGGGGAAGACAGTTGAGTGTGTTTGAGGTTTTGGGCAGGGAGGACTCCTGGCCCCTGAGGGGACGGGAGGAAGCACCGTGGCACCAGAGCACAGCCACAGCACCACTGGGAGCAGAGCTGGTGGGGAACAGGGTGGTGGCACGACCAAGAGGAACTTTGGTCAGAGCAGAGTCTTGCTTGGCGCTGTTCCTGGCAGTAGCCAAAGGCAGAGGCCCAGGGAAGAGGGCAAGAGCTGGGCAAGGTTATTCTGCACTTTTCCCAAGGGCTTGTTTGCCCTCCTGCCATCCACTGCTGGGGGACTGCCTGAGCCAGCTGTCTGCTCGTTGTGTTTAGTAATGCTCCATACACTTCTGCCCCACCAGCCTGCCTGGGCCCCTCCTGGAGCCATGCAGATGGTTTCAGCAGCAGAACAGAGCAATTCAGAAGAGCCCTGCCACTGCCTCTTTACCCCAGACAGCCCCATGTGGAGGCACCCAGTGCATTGCCCAGGGAAAGCTGCCTGAGAGGGAAGAAACAGAAGTCACCCTTCCCTAGCCAGGCACAGCGCAGGACTCCAGGCTGGTCACACACATTTGGCTTAGCAGCACCTCAGGTGTGCAAAAACCCCCAAAATCAGCTTTAAAGCTGTGTAAAGCAGGGCTGGTATTTTTAGAGGGGAACTTTGGTGAGGAGGGGAGGAGCAGCAGGTGCAAACGGCTGCAGCTGGCAGTGAAAGGTATGAAAGCAGTGAGCAGAGACTTCCGCTGTGGTCGACGCTGAAGTCTCAGCACAGGTCTCTGGAGAGGGTGTGGGTGGGGGACCTCAGGGTGACTGTGACTGCTGCTCAGCTCTTCCCATTTGTCACTGATTTGTCACCTTGCCACAGGCCTCTTTTTGTTGCTCTCTCTTTGTGCTCATCCGAGCCCTTTGCTTTTGTGAACACCCAGCTCCTGCAAGGTGCCCAAGGCCAGCTGGGGTGTGCTCACTGTCTGGGAAGCTGATCCTGAGCACAATTCCAGCTTCCCAGCACTCAGTACTTGCCCACAGCCTCAGCCCCAATACAGGCTGCTCACCTGGCAAGAAGATACAGCAGGCCAAGAGCAAATCACACCTGTGGCAGCTCTATTGCGCTTTCCTTACTGGGTATCAGCCTGGGGTCCAGGGGGTTGTTTTCAGGTTCCCTTTCCTGCTCTGACTGCAATTCAGAGCTGCAAGGTTTAGCAACACAACAGATTTCTCCCTCCAGCATCCTTTCCTGTACCTATGGCACCACAGTGCCTCAGAGGCTTTCCTCCAGTGATGCTGAACACCTGCCCCACACCTTTCTCTGATTGTGTGGAAAGCAATCTCAAGGACAGCTGCTGCTGTCCCCACCTCACCTTGCTCTGCCCCAGGCAGCTCCCAGGTCTCTGAAGAGAAGAAGGTCAGTGCAATCCCACCACCTTGGTACCTGACAGCAGGCAGCAGGCGGGACTGGGGTGGTTCATAACAGAAATGGGTAGAAAAAAGTCAGGAAAGCTGGTAGAGGAGGTTTCCATGCTGTGTGAGAAAGCAAAATCCACCAGCAGGTAACTTGGCAAGAACCAGGAGATGAAACTGGTCACCTGGCCGGACACCAGAACATCCCCAAATGTGCTAGCTAAAGATTAGGTCCTGAGCTGTCAGAGATGGAGACAACCCTCTCCACGTGCTGCTGCACCTCCTGGCACTGCGGGGGCCTCCAAGGTCATCACACTGCAGACAGGTGGGCTGCAGGACACAGGGTGCTCCACTCTGGGTCTGCCAGGTGCAGCTGAAGTCCAGAAAATCCCCTCTGTTAATGGGACCCTCTCTGTTCCCCAGAGCCAGGTGGAGCTGAGCGGGTACTACGAAGCTGAGAACACCACCCCTTCTCTGGAGGGCTACTTTTGCTTCAACCCATCCTCATCTGTGGTGGGCAACCAGACAGACCCCTTCAGAAAGGTCTTCATGCCCCTCATCTATCTGCTGATGTTCATGTTGGGCACTGTGGGCAATGCTCTGGTCCTGGTCATTTTAGAGAGGTTCAAGCGCTCTCGCACCACCACGGAAAACTTCCTTTTCCACCTCACCCTGGCCAACCTGGCGCTGTTGCTCACCTTCCCGTTCAGCGTGGTGGAGAGCTTGGCCGGGTGGGTGTTTGGGAAGTTCCTCTGCAAGATACTCAGTGCTGTCCACAAGATCAACTTCTACTGCAGCAGCATGCTGCTGGGGTGCATCGCCGTGGACCGCTACCTGGCCATCGTCTACGCGATCCACACCTACCGCAAGCGCAGGGCCCGCTCCATCCACCTCACCTGCACGGCTGTCTGGCTCTGCTCGCTGCTCCTGACTCTGCCCGACCTCATCTTCATGGAGGTCTGGACAGACGACAGCAACCGCAGCATTTGCTATTTTCCAGAGGTTGGGATCGACGGCAACAACGCCTGGCTGGCGACTCGCTTCCTCTACCACACCGTGGGCTTCTTTGTGCCCCTGCTGGTCATGTGTTACTGCTACATGGCCATCGTCAGGGTGCTCTGTCAGTCCCAGCGCCTGCAGAGGCAGAAAGCTGTGCGTGTGGCCATCCTGGTCACAGGCATCTTCCTGCTCTGCTGGAGCCCCTACCACATCGTCATCTTCCTGAACACGCTAACCAAGCTGGAAGCCTTCACCAAGAACTGCCTGCTGGAAGACCAGCTGGACACAGCCATCATGGTGACAGAGGCTATTGGCTTCACACACTGCTGCCTCAACCCCATCCTCTACGCCTTCATTGGGGTGAAGTTCCGTAACGACTTCTTCCGGATCCTGCAGGAGCTTGGCTGCATAAGCCAGGAGACCCTGCAGGAGATCCTGGAGGTGACAAGGAAGGGTAGCGGGATTGAGTCTGACAACACCACCTCCATCTCCACCTTCTAGCTGGGAAAGGCTGCCTGCAGGACAGAACCGGCCCAGGGCTTTCCTTCCCAGTGGCACACTTGCTGTGGTCTCAGTAGTTTCACAAACATCCCCACCACTTTCTTTGCTCCTCAGGAAACAGGTCCAAGAGCCACCGAACACCCGAATCCCAACACATACCCTGCCTGGCTCCTCCTGGTTCTCCTACTTGTAGAGATCTGCCTGACAGCTGTTGGTGAATGCTGGCTGTCCAGTGGTCACTCTCGTGGGGCTGGATGAACCCGAGTGGGTTGGACTGACATTCCCACCTCTCCCTCAAAAAACTGACCGCAGTCGTCCTGTGCACGAAGCCAGGCACGAGACTGGGGTGCCAGGGCCAAGGGGAAAGGTGCAGCCAAGTAAATACGAGTCATGTCAGCGAGCAAGGGCTGAGGACAAAAGCTAAGCAGGTCTCCATTTCACCAGCTCAGGTTGGTACAGATTTGCCCAAAGGAAGCAGCAGGACCCACTGGCCACAGCAGCTGGAAAGAGAGATGCATGTAGGACTGACAGGGGCTGTAGAGCTCAATGGCATGGCATGGGCAGACAGTGCTGGGCACCCTCTGACTGCAACATTGTCCCCCTGCTGTGTGACATTCCCCCAGCCAGCCACAACACATTCACCTGCCCAACACAGCTCATGCCAGGAGGTCCTCCCACACACTGAAAGATTTGACTGTCACAGACTCCTTTCCTGACACCAGTTGCCTCCTTCCCCACTCATTTGATCTGTTTTACTGCTGTTAAGATCTGCTGTGAGTGGCCACTGAACTGAGTACCTGACTATGCGAAAGTTTTCCTCCAAGGAAAAACGCTGTTTGAAGAGATGGCTTCTGTCTTGTGACTGTGCACAGGGGACAGAAACCACACAGCTTTGTAAGTCTGAAGGTGTAACTTTTTTTTCTCTTTTTCAGCTCATTGTTATGGCAATTTGTGGGTTCTGAGAGCAAGGAGAGACCCACTGCCCCAGAGTAAGGAAAAGAGCTCGTTTGCATAATTTCTCTTTGTTTTCAGCAAGGCGAGAGGAAATGCAGCATGTTGCTTTGCACTATGCTTTCTGATATTTTTCCTCCACCTGCATCAACAGGGCTTTCAGAGATTAAGTGCATCCAGGTGTACAGAGAACAGACCTTGCCCTGAACTGCAAGTATCCAGCAACTGCTCAGATCAGGGCAGCTTGGTAATTTCATTCAAAATAAAAGCAGCGGCTTTCCCTGTCATTAATTCTTGCACCACGAGCTGGTGTTGGGGGGGAGCCTTTAGCAGACTCAGGCAGCCTGCTGCTGCCTGGGAGGTCTTGTCACAGCACAACAACCCAGTGAGTCCACAACGCTGCTCCATGGCATTCCTATCGCTAAAGAGTGCTCTGGCCTGAACTGTACGAGAGCCACACCTACTGACCATCACATGAGCGTGACCCTAACCATGAGCACACTTCCAAATCTGCTCTACCCTTCACATTTTAAGCAATGTCAGAGCGATGTCAGTTCTGCTGCTGCAGCAGGAATTTTGTGCTAACCTCACTTCTGAAGTTCAGCCCACTAACAAAGGGCTGGGTCCCAGGTGAATTTCACTGTACCCAAGGGTCCTTCTAAAAAGGTCAGTCATTATGGAAGGGGTCACATTACCTCAGCCTGGCTCAGGCAGAGATCTCAACAGCCCTTTCTGGCATTGTGATTGAGGAGAAAACTCACCCACCATTTCCTGCAGCACTGCACCTTCAAAGATGAAACCTGCAAGTAATGATGATCGTAGTTGTTCGAGCATGTACATGCAGCAGAGGAAGAGCAGCTCTCTTTAACCTGTCCTCGTGTTCTCCATGGTTGTACCAGTGAGCAGACCCATTGCAGAGGCCTTGTAAACACCTCCCCAGCAGGTTCTGATGAGAACTGTGTTTCTACATGAAACCGTTGCTGAAGAAATGAACAGTCAGCGTGTAAAATTCTTACAGTGGTCACAAAGTGAAAAAGAAAATCTGCACAGAAAATAAGAGTGAACAGGTTGATTACTCACCTATTGTTATTATAGTTTTTAGTACTGGTATGTACAAACCTTTAGAAATTTGTGATGTAAGCTGTAAAAAACAGTTGAATAAAACACCTTCCTCTCATGGATAGTGCTTTGTAAGCAGCTGTCTGCAGTCACGTCACTTTCTCGAGAGAAACACATCAGAGGGCACTAAGGGGGCAGATGGCACCTTTCTGACAAGTGCTGCTGTTCCCACATAGGGGGGGACCACAGGGCTCAGAGGAGCACCTTGTTCAGGGTCCCCTTCACCAGTGCCACAGAAGGCCCTGCTGTGTCCAGAGGCAGTGCACACCTACGTTAGCTCCGTGCTTTCCAGAGCCTCTCCCACCAACTGCAGCACCTCCTGCCCCAGTTTTACAGCAGCTGCTAACCCAAGTGGAGAGCTGCCCTTGCCCCTGCATTTGGCTCAGCCAGCCTGGGAATGGCTTGGAAGACCCTTCCCCAAAGAGCAGCCGCTGCTCCTCCTGCAGTCACCTGCAGCCAACCTGCTGAATGGTGACAAGAAAGCAAGAGGAACTTTCCTTCACCGCAGAGGAAGCTGCGCTTTCCACTCAATGAAACCTCCTCAGGGTTTGCATGGCTGTCACACGCCTTTGCCCCGAGCAGGTTTCCCCGCTGCCAGAGCTGCCCCCAGACACTGCAGCCCTGGGGCATGCAGACCTTCAGGCTCCCTTCTCAGCCCCTGCTCCATGGCCAACAGGTGAGGCAGGCAGACTGCCCACCCAGGCACTGAGCCCAGAGGAGCCCACCCTGCAGGGAGTGGGGAGGTGGCGTGTGGGAAGGCAATCTCACCGCCCTCCGCAGCACACACACCCTGCACCCCCAGCTCAGGCTGTGCCCTGCAAACAGTGCCCCAGCAGACAACCCAGAGCAAACCCCGGGCTCTGCCGAAGGCCACACCAAAGGCAGGGACACAAAGACAGCACAGCAGAGCACGCTGCTGCTCCCCATTTCCTACGGGGCAACCGAGTGCCCCAGGAGGCAGAGCTGGGGTGTTCCAGCAGAGCATCCTGCCGTGGCGGGCAGCGGAGCGTGCCCGCGTGAGCACGAGCCGGGCACGCATGAACGAGCCTGTGCCTGGGAGCGCTGCACACAAGGGGCTCCCCCAGTGCCCACACAACCCTCCCAGCAGCCCCTGCACCCTCTGGCCCCGCTGAGGCCCCCTGGAAAATCACGTGGGAAAAGATAGGCACGGGGTCAGGTTCTGAAATTTGTCTTTTTAATAAAAAGGCACCTATAAAACAGGTCAATACATTACAGGCAGCACAGATACCCAAAAACAAGCCTAAAAATTGTTTCAAATAAAAACCAATAAGATGTCTTCACATATTGTATTTATATATTTATATTTATATATATATATTTATATAATGGTACAAAATGACTGGGGAAGTTTCTCCATGGGATGACAGAGAACAGGTCAGTCACCTTTACCTCAACGTGAAAGCTAATTCTGGGGGTGTGATTATCCGACATACTGAAAGATGCGGTTTCCCAGCGTATGCTTTTTTGGAGCTGGGAAGACATGGCGAAGTCATGGCTAAAAGATGGGCAAACCTTCTACTGTGATTAGGTGGAGTCAGTACACAGAACTCAAGCTGAGAAGCCGAGCAATAAACTACAAGACACGAGACTAGACACAGGTCACGGCAGCAGGCAACCAGCTGATGGCAAACCTTGCCCAGGTCTAACAAGGACTGGCTGTCACTGAGCCTCCAGAGAACTCCTGCCACACTGCTGTTCACAGACGTGGTTGGGAGCGGTGCCCAGGGCACAGAGCGGTGTTAGGCAGCACTTCTTCTCCCTGCTGCTCAGCCCTCGCAGTGGTAGGGGTAGGGCAGGCTCCAGGGCAGTGCAACTTTGCAGAAGAGCATGGACTGCTGCTCTAGAATCCTTACCTATGACCCAGCATTGGGATTTCCCTTTTGTATCCAGGGCTGCTGAGTCAAAAGGTGTTCCTGCTGTTGCCAGGCACACACAGCACTGCACTGCCCTGGCACTGAGCAGCCAGCGCTGGCCTCCCAAACCCTGCATGGCCCTGCAGCCCGGGGTGTTCCAGCTCAGCAGGGACAATGCACTGCCCACAGAGTGAGCACTGCAAGCCCCAAGCAACTTCTGTGTCAGGCTGGGCGAAAGGGACAACAGGGAAGGTGCGAACACAAGGAGATCTCAACCGGGCTAAAACAAGAGCTGTCTACAGACAAACAAAAAACTCCCATATAGAAAATGTAATGGCTTCAAATTAGCCGAGACTAGCTGGTGGGTGATGAGCAAGGTTTGGGGGTGTAATTGGTATTTGGATGTTTACAAGAAACTACCTGCAGCCAACACCCTGAAGTGCAGCCAAGAGAAGCCACAGCCTTTCAGGCAAGTCAAGCTTAGAAAGAGCTACATCTGTTTGAGCCACATCCTCCCATGTGAAACACACAGTGAAAGGATGGAGAATCCAACCAGCCAACATGTCAAGTCCAAAGCCTGAGCTGAAGATTACTTCTCTGCTCCCAGTGCAAAGGCAGGGACGAGCACTTCCTGTTCGACCACCTCAAAAAGAGCTACTTGCTCACATCATATACAACAAACCCCTACAAAGCAGGAGACCAGAGCAAGATCCTTCCTCAAATCCATGGTTCTCACCCAGCACTGCTCACTACAAATGCCCCAAAGCTTCAAGGTATTCCTAACTGGACTTTGTGAGACTCCATCCTCTCACATCCTGGACCAAGACAGCTGCTGGGCTTGCCCTTTCAGCACCCACCAGCCTGTCCAAGAAGTTTGCAACATGGTAAAAAAAGTGTTGCTGTTCACTCGCTGCTTGACAATCTCCCTTTCCAAAGCCGCCTCCTCCCTGCAGTTGGGAAAGGTGAGCTCTTACAAGAGAAGCAGTGTGCCGAGGCTGGCTCTGCAGAGATAACCCTCCAAGTGGTGTTCCCCCAACAGCTGTGTGCCCCAGGATCACTGCTGAGCACTGGAATGGGCCCAGAGACACTGCTGTGTGTGCAGAAGTGGGTGCACGTCACCCCACACCCCCCTCCGTGAACAAACACGGGAAAGACCGCTGGGGCTGCGTGCAGGAAGACCTCATGGAGCGCAGGACGGGGAGGATGGGAGCGCATCCGGAAAAGCCAGAGCTGCCCAAATGGCACATTTCTGCCAGCCTAGGAACGAGGGATTGCAACGCAACTTCAGCCTCTTCTGTCTGAAGCACAGGATGGCCACGCCGCCGACACAGAACAAAACTTACGCTGAGGTGGAGTATTGCATGCAGGGACAGGTCCTCTTCAACAGCTAGACCTCTCCCGTGCCACAGGGCAGGGCTGCTGCTGGTAGCTCAGGGTGAGATGGAACAAAGACTGCCTGCAAAACTCTGGAGGAGAAGGACTGACAAGCATGAGGAAGACCTGGGAGAGCATTCAACAGCAATGGGGGCACGGGACAGTGGCAGATGATGATGGATGGGTCACGGGCTGGTGCAGGAAGGCTGCAGAAGAGCAGGGTTCCTAGCTAGCTCCTGGAAGCACTGGAAGGCATCACCTCGCTCACCTATCGGTCCCTACACACCGTAACACCCTGCCCACAGGGGACACAGCGTGGAGGGAAGAGAAGGAAGGAGGGGCTGGTCAAGACCTTCAGGTCCAGCATGTTATCACCTGCAAAGCCCAGATCCTCGCCACTTCTCCAGCTGAAGGGCCAGCATCCTCCCCATCCTGGCCACAGCAGCTTCCCCACAGAGCAGTGAGAGCTGCATCCCGTGGAGCTGCAGCCTCTGCCCTGCCGGATGGGCACAGCTCCAGCAGCGTTTCACTGGGGCCACAGCTCTTGGTGGTGGTGGTGTTTGTGTACTCGGCATCCACAGGGGGCTGAGATCTGCATGACACTAAACCCCCGCCCTCCCTGCACATGCAAACCATCCAGATGCTGAACAACACAGGTCTGACACAGAGTCACTCTACAATGGGACTTCTCAACACCCTGTGCACCCTGGGGATTCCTCTCCCTCCCCCCTCCCCAAGGAGAGTCTTCAATCCTGGTACACTGTTGCCTTTTAGCACGTGTTTGTTTTTTTTTTTTTGTTTCTGTTTTTTAAAACATGTTTTGAGGCTTCTATTAAAACACAGAAATACAGAACAATTAAAAACCAGCACAAGTTTTGCCTTTCCCAGCGACCTATTTACAGCTAGTTCCAAAAACCCTCTTGCACATTTTGGTTGCTTAAAAAGGAAGGGAAAAAAAAAAAGAAAAAAACAAAACAAAACAAAAAAAAGGAAAAAGAGAGGGAAAAAAGGGAAAGAAAAACACTTGACGGAGGAAAACCGTAAGTGAAAACATTACAAACTGCCACAGGGTCCGGATGTCCCTAATCACCACCCAGGGTTTAAAGTAACAACCCTACTCCCAGCCCCTCCACCCTCCCCTTCCCCAAAAAAGAAAGGAAAAAGAAACCCAAGTCACATCAAGTTTACTGCACATCTGGTTTTCTGTGTAGAGGCGAATCCGATATGAAAAGCATCCCACGTGGTGTCCTCCACTGGCATTGGCCCCCAACCCTCCCCTGCAGAAAGGTTTAAAAATGTTTGTAGAGGCAGCCCAGTCCCCTCCCCAGCCCTGAGCGCCAGCCAGGGTTAGAAAGGCAGGTTTGCCATGTTCCCAGGCCCGGGGATGTAACTCATCTGGCTGTCCAGGGAGACACTCCTCTGCCTCATCTGGTGCGTGACCATGAGGTTCTGCTGAGGCGGGGGCCCCATGAGAGAGCCCTGAGGTGACATCATATGTCCTGTCTGGGCATACATCTCCCCCGACACAGACATGCTCCTCTGCTTGGCCTGCATCAGCATGAAATTCTGCTGGGCCATCAGGCTCTGCTGCGGAGACATCATGCCCTGGTGCATGCTGTTGCCCATCATGCCTTGCTGGGGTGGTATGCCTGTCCTGCCCAGCATGGGCACTTGTCCAGGATGGCACATGGGCATGCTGAGTCCCCTCTGCACGCCCTGCTGCCCGGGAAGGCTGGGGGCATTCATACCTGGCCGCACCGGGGGCTGCTCAGCCATCATGTTCTGCAGGTTCATGAGGTGGAGGTTGGAAGGCTGAGATTTGGGCGCCTGGCTGTCGCCCTTGGGGAAATACTGCAAGGTGCTGCTCGGCTTCTCCGACGGGATGATCCTGGACAGATCAAACTCGGGGATCCCCGTGGGCGTGGGGCGGATGACCTCGCTGAGCTCGGGGTCGTTCAGCACCGATGCCACCCCGGGAAGCACAGGCGGGTAGGGCTCGCCGATCCGAGGAGGGATGTTCTTGCCCATCATGTGCTGCTGAGGGGGCATCTGGCCAGGCTGCTGGGAGGGAAGGTCCTCGGGGGGCAAGGGCATCCCTGGGGGGTAATGCTGCTGCATCCCGGGGCCGCCTCCCCCGCCGGGCGCCATGGGCATGCCTCCAGCGGGGGATGGCATGGCGTTGTGGGGCTGCTGCATGCGGGGGAACACGAGCTGGTTCGAAGGAATCATCTGTGAACTGTTGGGCACGGGGCCACACTGCTGGTTCAACGAGTCCTGGGGACCCGGGGGCAGCATCATGGGGTTCTGGGGGGGCACGCCAGCCCCCGGCCCGCTCGGGTGCATAGGAATGTTGGAGCCCAGAGGGTTTGGGGAGGACATCATGGAGGTGGGGGGTGGTTCGTGGGAGAGGGGCTGCTGACCAGGCAGGTTCATTCCCATGGGGCTCTGAGAGGATCCAGGTCCCACAGAGTTCAAGTGCAGTTGATTTGGCTGATTCCCTGTCACACCTAAGGACAGGAAAAAGAGAGAAGAGTTAACCCTTCCCCCCAAATCTCTCAAGGTTGCAAAATCCACATCCTGGAAGCCTGTGGAGTGCTCCTGCTCAGAATTCCCAGAGCATGGAGAGTGATGCTTAGTAAGGAGCTGCAAGATAGGCTTGCAAAGCACCACTATCAGGAAAACGCACCCAGGCTCCGGCTCCCAAAGCCCATGAGCACCAGAGAGCTCTTCCAGCTTCATTCAGTCCCACGCTGGATTTGTAGTTTCTTACAGCCCCACTGATTTCAGAGTCCTGTCTGGCTCGGTGTGTTGGGACAGCCCCACACCACCCACCTGGAAGGCACCGAGGAGTGTCCCTTCACCACTGCTTGCCGCAGGGTTTGCCACACCGAAAGCTCCAGTGACAACAGAGCCCTGGGTGGCGAGGAGGAGAAAAGCAGAAGAGTGGGCAGCCCGACACAGGTGCAGTCCTGGCAGGAGGCCTGTGCCCATCAGAACAGCACAGCCATCCACGCCTCTGGAGGCAGCCAAGGCATTTGCATGCCTGCGGTCAACCTAAGTGGCTGCTCAGCAGTGAAAGAGTCAAAAAGCCTATCTTTCATTTTGAAAACTGCCAAAAATATTTACCAGACAGCTTTAAACACCTAAATGAAGTGGTAGAGTGTGCTGGAATTCCCCCTTGGGCTGGTCACCAAGTGACAAAAAACACTCATTTGCCTAGCTGTCCTCACCAGTGCCACCAGCTAGTGAAGCATGTCTGGCCTACTGAAATCACAACTACAACACAACCTTGCCTCTGCAGGCACCTGGGCTCCACTCAAAACACCACTCCAAAGACTTGTTTGGAGTGTGCCTGTCCCACTACACAGAAACACAAGGGCTCTAAGCAGCAGACCTTTGCCTGCAAGTCCTGAGCCTGAGGAAACTCCAGGAGCCATGAAAATTCAGGGCCAATGTATCTGCATAGGGTAAAGGTAGGTCTAAAAGATTCCAGAGCTCATGGAAGAAGGATGTCTCAAGCCAAACTGGCTCACGTACTCCCCAGACAGCACACCCAAGCCAAAAGCTGATGGGCAGCCTCAGCACAGGGCAGAGAAATGCACCAATGAGGGTGAATTTAAGCTGTTCGACACATCAGTCAAGGAGGGGAACAGAGTTTCTACTGCCTCCTGCACCTGCTGCCTCAGGCCCACTGACAGCCATGAGATGGTGTGACCCCTCACAAGCCCAGCTCCAGAAGGATGTACCTGACATACTTCCAGGTGGGAGCATAGGCCTGTCTGGCAGCAGCTCATCGTCAGAGGTGGCGATGGTTTTGATGGCATTGTGGTAAAGCGGTGTGGAGCTGGGCATGGCATACTTGGACATCTGGGACATCATCAGTGAGAGCGGGTTCTGAGAGGGGGATGGATCTGGAGAGGAAGTGAAAGGCATGTTGGGATTCATGGTGCTGGAGGTGTTGCTGGCAGGCGCAGAAGAGCTGCTCCGAGGCCCAGAAGGGAGAGAACCTGCAAGCAAGAGAGAGACCAGCTTAGTACAGTTCACACACTGTGGCTTGCTACCATCAGAGAGCAACCCCATCCCCTCCTTCCAATGGCAGTGACCAGAGGAGGCTGCAAAACACAGCTCAGCACCCTCCAGACTCCGAGAAGGCTCACCAGAGCAGTGAGACTTCCACTTCAACCCGCTCCTGACTGCTCAGCACAGACACAGCTTTTGCTGCCTTATCGCTGAGTGTCAGCCAGTCGTGCAGCAAGAGCTGCTTTGCCCACCCTCTCATCTCCATGAAAAGGCCCCGTTTGGTCTCCTGGGGAAAAAATACTTGCTCCATGAGATGCCACGGACAGACATGTGTGTCTTCCCGCTCCTGTGAGAGCTCACAGGCTGGAAAGAAACACCAACCACACACTCACCAAGCACAGACATGCATGCAAGACACCTGGCATACCCTGATCCAGTGCTCCCATGGAAGCAGATGAGTTCATGCTGAGAGTCTGCTTGCTCTGGTTGACTCCTGGACTGGGCATGGTGGCTTTGGGAGATGGCACCCAACCAGGGGAAGGAACAGCCATAGAAGGGGACTTCAGGCGGCTTGGTGAGCCGGTTGGAGACCGGACATTGAGGGAGGAGCTCATCACCTGGGGGGACTTGAGGGGCCCAGACTGGTTTGAAGGTGGCATGCTGACCATCTGCGAGGGTGTCTGTGGGGACTTGAGGTTGGCAGATGGGGAGGTGACCAGTGGCGAGTGCACCTGGCTGAGGGTGGGGGACTTGAGGTGACCCATGCTGGGGGAATTCATCTGGCTGATGTTGATGGTGAGGTCAGAGGGCCGGCGGCCCAGCCCCCGGGAAGGCGCTGGGTGCATGCTGGCCAGGTTTCCGCCTGGTGTGGGAGTGGGATTGGAAGCTGGAGGCAGAGGGATGTGGCTGAGCCTGGTGGTGCCACTGATGCTCCCAACGGGCATGGTGCCCTGCTCGGGGCTGAACATGTCCGAGCCGCTGCCCATCTCCTGGGGCATGTTGGGGTAAGGCCCTTGCCCGCTCGAGAAGCCTTGCTGTCCTTGGCTGGGGAACTGGGAGGGAATCATCATTTTCTGGGGTCCTGTTAGCATTGCACTGCCATTGCCATTCTGGGCCCTCGCCCTGGCCAGCTCCTCAGGGCTCATGCCCTGGTGGGCCATCATTTCGGGGCCCCTCATCTTCTGCGACATCATCATCTGCTGCTGGGGGGTCATCTGGACATTGAGGTTCATGTTCATGTTCATGTTGACATTCATGTTCATGTTGAGGTTGCCAGGGCCCATGGGTGCATCCATGTCCCGAAGGCCTGACTGACTCATAGGGGGGCTCAGCATCCCCCGAGTGCCTGCAAAATCCATTCCCATCGGGGCACTGCTCAGGCTCTCCCCCGTTATCTGCCCAGCAAACATGGATGGATCCATCTGCCTGTGAGCCTGCATCATCCTCTCCATTTCCATGCTCTGGCTCATGGAGTTGCCCGATATTCCCATGGGCCTCTGCATTGCCACTGGGCGTTTTTCCATGAGCTGATGCCGCAGGATCTCCTCCCTGGCACGGGGATTCATAAACCTTTCTGGGTCGCCCTGCCCTGATGGGTAGGGCAAGGTGCCTTGGGGAAAGTTCCCGGGGCCTCCCATAGGAGCCATATCGTCGTTCCATCCCATGCCGGGCCTGACTGGCCTCTGCATGGCGTTCATGGGCCCAAGAGCATCCAAGGGCATGTTCTGCATCCCTGCAAAGCCGGAGACTCTCTGCATTTGATTCCCAGGGAACCGTGGCCCAGGGAAGGGCGGCCCTCCCCGCAGCTGCATAGGGTCCTGCACGTCTATGGGTCCCCTCAGCTGACTGCCCATCCCCGGTGGCCACTGCTCCCCAGGCTTGCTGTGGTAGGGTGGTGGGGGCCCACGCATCATCATGCTCCCCATCGACTGTGGGATCATG
Source organism: Acropternis orthonyx (assembly GCA_035583155.1). Lineage (NCBI taxonomy): Eukaryota > Metazoa > Chordata > Aves > Passeriformes > Rhinocryptidae > Acropternis > Acropternis orthonyx. The sequence goes on along the minus strand of JAWWEU010000068.1, from coordinate 6,833,308 downwards.
ATCTCCTGCATGGGCCGGCCGTGGATGCTGATCTGCTCCTCTTTCCGTCGCTTCTCCTCGTAGTATTCCTCCTGCAGCTTCCTCCAGGCCACTTGCTCCGGTGTCAGGCTGTCCTGGTTCAGCCGCTGCATCATCATGTTCATCTGCTGCCCCATGTCAGTGCCGGGGTGGTGGGGCACCTCGTGTTCCAGCCCGGGCCCACCGAGGCTCTGGGTCTGGGAGATCATGGACTGCAGAGGCTCCTCGTACTTCTTCATGGCGGCGGGGGGCGCGGGGGGCTGGGCAGGGGCAGGCTGCGGCTGGGGGGCAGCGCCGCCCTCGCCTGCGTTCTGGCTGGACTTGAGGAAGGGCTCGGCCTCCCCGCTGCGCAGCAGCAGGCGCTCAATGTCCCGCAGCGTCTGCAGCGAGCGCTCCCGGTGCTCCAGCTGCTCCTTGGAGAGCCCCTCCGAGTTCATGGCATTCCTGGCACCCAGGCCCGCCTGCCCTGGCATCCCCGGCCCCGGGCCCTCTCCGAGGAGGCCGGAGCTGGGCGCGGCGGCCGAGTCCACCTGCCCGGGCTGCATGGCGCTGGCAGACGCCGTGGGCGTGCTTGGGTGGTTGCTTCCAGTCTGGTTGCTGCTGCTGTTGTTCCCCAAAGAGTTGGGAGTCAGATCTCTCCGGACATCTTCACCTGTCCCTTCCTGAGGCGCAGGCAAAGGTGTCTGACTGATGGTCTGAGGCTGGGCGGGTGGAGGCTGCGGTGGGGGAGGCTGTGGCTGTGGCTGGCTCGCTTGAGGGGCTGGTGGCTGGGACTGTGGAGTGTTGGCAGCAGGAGGGTTAATTGGAAGCGGCTCGGCGACCCCCAGCACTTTAGGAGCAGGTGCCTAGCAGAGAAAAAGGGGAAGAAACTTGAGAAAGGAAAAAAATCCTGGAGAAGTGTTCTTCCCTGTACCCTGCAGGAGACCCCGCCATCCCAGAAAGATGCCTCATGGCAGTCCACCTTCATTCCTTGCAAAGGAAAGATGTAGGCCCTGCTACATGCCCTGGGAATGCACAAGCAGGGACTCTGCCCACGTGGCTTCGGGCCCACGCACCATGCCCCATCCCAAACTTTTCACAGCTGACAACAGCCAGGGCTTGTGCCAAAGAGGTTCCACAGCAAAGCAGCGTCCATTGCCACTGAAAGGGCACTCTGGGAACCCCTTCCTCCACGGCTGAGCCAGGGGCTGTGGGCGAACAGCCACGTGAGAAGGGAGGGGTAGCGGCTGGCAGCACGTGCCAACAGAAGCATTTGGTTTGTAGTGGGTATACCTGGTCTAGCTTTGCCCGCGGGACATTCTGCTGATGGTAGGCCAGAATGGAGTCGGCTCGGCCCTGCAGGACAGCTTCAGCAGCTCTGGGGAGAGAGCACAAATCGCTTGAGAACAGGCACTGTGCCCCATCCTACCCATCTCCAGGTGCCACCTCCGCTCTTCACTCCTGCAGGAAGAGGGAAATCTCTGGAGGGAATGTTCTCAGAGCCCTCCCACCTCTCCTGCACAGGCCCCATGAGGATCTCCAGCTGAGGACTTGCCCTGGAACTTCCCTCTTGCTGTGTCCTGTGACAGACTTTGCCCTGTGCCTGCTGCCCTGTGGTGGCTCTCACCAAGATGCTCTGAGATCTCCCACACCAGACCTGTGCTATGTCAGAGCTCTAAAACTAAACAAACTAAGCTAAACAGACTAAACTAACTAAACTGCTATGGCTGAGACAGTGCAGGACAGCAGGGAAGGAGCTGTGTGGAGAGCACCCAAGTGTTACACGACACTCCCAGTGACACCCACTCCTTAGATACTTCCAGATCAGCCCAGATGCCTGTGCTGCTTTGGGTGAAGCACGTGTTGGACACTGACCAGATGTGCTGTCCAGCAGAGCACAGCACTGGGAGGCAGCAGGGCATTTAACTCTGCGTCTGCCCACCCTGTGAACCCCAGGGTGTTCCCACTCCGTGCAACCAGAGGGACACGGATGTCTCCAGCCCCGGTGAGGGGGGACACACAGACTTACGTGTTGGCAAGGTGCGTGGTGAAGACGTAAACGAACTGTGCCGGCTGCTTGCCCGCTCCGCCGCCTCCGCCTCCCGCAGGCTCCGGCCGCAAGCTGGGCGCAGCACCATGGGGCACGCTGGCAGCGCCGCTCTCGCCGAGGCTGGGCAGCGGGGTGGACCCTGGGCCAAGCTGTGGGGCCGTGGACATCGCAGGCTCTGCTACATTACAGCCTGCGGGAGCAGAGGGCAGCACGGGAGCACCGGGCTGGTACAGGGCAGCACCGGGCTGGTACAGGGCAGCACCAGGCTGGCACAGGCAGTACTGGGCTGGTAATGGCAGCACCAGGCTGGTAAGGGGATCAGAAACCCGGTATGGGGCAGTACTGGGCTGGTAAGGGGCAGTACCGGGATGGTAAGGGCAGCACTGGGCTGGTACGGGCAGCACTGGGATGGTAAGGGCAGCACCGGGATGGTAAAGGGCAGCACCGGGATGGTAAGGGCAGTACCGGGATGGTACGAGCAGTACCGGGATGGTAAAGGGCAGCACTGGGATGGTAAGGGCAGTACCGGTATGGTACGGGCAGCACCGGGATGGTAAAGGGCAGCACTGGGATGGTAAGGGCAGTACCGGTATGGTACGGGCAGTACCGGGATGGTAAAGGGCAGCACTGGGATGGTAAAGGGCAGCACCGACCGCTAGGGGGCAGCACCGGGCCGTGATTAACATTCATTATCACACCCGTGATTAACATTCATTAGCACCGCAATTACCAGGGGCATGCCCTGCCTTCCCCGCCCCGCACAACGAGACCGCCTCCCTGCATCCCCTCCAGCTCTCCCCACCGCAGCCGCCCCCGGAGCCCCCAGCGGTGCGGGGACAGGGGCACTGCATCGCCCCCGGGCAGCCCCACTCCCGGCACCGAGACCTGGGAGCGGGCTGTGACACGGGAAGTGATGCCGTCCCTTCCCACATGGGCTGAGAAGCGCAAGGGAACATTCTGGAGAGGACGGTGATGGTGCACTGGCAGGCACAAAGGCCATCCTCTCCTTCCTTTTCTACACATTCCTGTTCTCCATCACGGACATCTCCTGCAGCCCCACAGGACCCTTCCCCGTCTCTCAGATATTCTCACTACTGCAGAAAGTAGATACAAAACATCAAAGAGGCATTGCTGCTTTTGGAAAACAGGAGAGACCTACAGTTCATTGCCATAAGCAGTGCACACCTTGGCCAGCTCAGCCCTGCCTGAACCACTGTCAACACCCCAAGAGCCTCTTCAGACTCAGCTGCCTTTATTAACATATCTGTGGAGAGCCAGGTGGATGACCTGGCACAGCCTTCCCTGCTGCAGCAAGGGCAATGCATGTCACAGTGTGGCTGCCACTACCACCAGGGTGGGCATGCCCGACCAGAGTTCAGCTGGGCACACTTTCAAGGGGGCAATTCTGCTGGTAGTGTGGCCAGAGCAAGGCACAGCAGGGGCATTCAACCTCCAACCCCTTTTCCTCCAGCGTCTCTGTAGTATCTCTACTACAAACATGGCAAACATTCTCACAGCAATAGTCCCACTCAGCACACGCCCTGCTAGGTGAGCACCCACGGGCAAAGCTGGAGGTGCCAAGTGTCACCAGCCCTGCTGAGCTGCAGAGAGGACCTAGCTTTATTGAAGCCTGTGAGCTGTAAGGAGGCAATCACTCACTGTGTGCACTGCTGATGGGCTTGTCGTCCTCCTCGCTGTCCGGCCCAGAGCACCATTCATCGCCGCTGTATGGCTGCTTCCTTTCCAGCACGCACCGCCGCTTGCTACGGGGAGCCACCTCACCTGCACAGGGACAGAGCCATCAGAGAGGTGCTGAGGAGACCTGGCAGGGATTGGGAAGGCTGGGGTGCTGCCCAGCTGTGTGCTGCCAGTGCTGACCCCACAGGGATGCGCTGGGCAAGGAGCCTTACACCAACATCTGCCTGGCACTGCTTAAGAACCTGAAGCATCTGCTCAGTCTGGGCTCCTTGTCTTTGCAGCCAGATCTAGTGGGACTCCCCTGTGGGAGCCAGAGTTTCATAATGAGATGTAGTTCCCACTGCCTGAAAGGAGTCTGCGAGCACAGGGTGTGTCCACCTGCTGTTCCAAACTGGAGGGCTTTGGGCATTAACCATAAAGGTAAAGGGTCTGTGATTTAGCAATCAAAACCTGAATACAGAAAGGGATGGTGTGTTCACATCCTTCGTAGGAACAAGAAACAGACTCTGCCCTTTGCTGACATCAATCAGGCAGGGGCCTTCATGCTCTCTGTAAACTCCTTTGCTCCCTCCATTTCTCAGATGGGACTGATGCAGCTCAGAGAGAAAGTGCCTTGCCTAAAGGCACTCAGAGACTCGGGGACAGCAACCAGACACAGGATGGGTAATTTCCAGTCCTGTGCTTTAACTAATACAACGTTGTCTGGCTTCCTTTTTTTATGTCATCTAGGGGTTTCCAGGCCATATGCATATGATCTATCAGTGCCTTAGGAACATAGGAGATTTAGGCATTTCTGATCAAGTCATTTTAATAATAGAAGTGTGAGCTATAAGACAGTTCTGGGATAAAGCCACAAATGTTTTTGATCAGCGGTGTACAGTCACCCCTGTAACGCTATGGGGAGAAAACCTTCCTGGGGGCAGGAGGTCCATCCAGGTTCTACCCACAACTTCCAAGGCACAGCTCTGGCCTAAGACAGTCAGGCAACACAGCTTTGGCTGTGAAAGCAAATGCTTAGGGACACAAGCCAGAACAGCAGCTCTGCGTCTGGGGACTGGGTGTGAGTCTCAGTTGGAGCACCACTGGGATTTCTTTTCCTACCACCGATGAGATGCTCAAGCATCCCATGGAGCCATCGAGCACAGAGCTCCGTGGAATGCAAGAGGCTACAGGGTGAGGACAGGGAAGCCAAAGGGTTTAAAGCACTGACTCAGCCCTTTTCCAGAAGCCACATGCTGTAACACAAGAGTCATCCATTGCTGACGAAACCACAGAGCTGTTCAGACAGTGGCCCTCACAGCACCTCCCTGCTAACCATGACCGAGTTGTTGGGCAGCTGCAGGAACACCACAGAGGCAGCTCTCTGCTGACAGCAAGGAGACAGAAGACAGCTCAAGCTGAATGTCTGCACACTGCAAAGCAGGGGCATTTGGGGCAGTTTCAGCGAACCACATTGTTGCTTAGCTGGCCTCAACAGCCCATGAAAATCACTCCCAGATTCTGGGTGCAACAAACAGTTTAGGGAACGAAATGCAAAGCCAACGAACGCTCAGCCACTCTGGTCCCAAAACTGCAAATGTGACAAGCAGTGATGCAAAGTCATACAGGCAGCCAGGACAAGCCTGGACAGAAGACACAGCACAGAAACCCAAGATGCTCACAGCTGCTCCCATCCAAAGTCCTGCCAGGATGCTTGGAGCAACTGAGGGGAAGGCATGCTGAGGCAAGGTTTTAGGAGAGCATCTACCTTTTGATTCTGTGTCCTGTGACGGGGTGCTGGCTTCTCGCTGTTCTCCGGAGTCCACCGAAATGCTTCGTTCCCGTTTCACCTTGCCCTTCAAAGAGCTGAAGTTTGGGACAGTGTTCTGGCTGTTTTTCAGTCCAGAGTTGCCAGGGGAGATCTGAGTGGCCTTGCTGCCATGGCTGCCTGCCCCCACACCCTTCGAGCCCAGGTTACAGGTGGGTGCTTGGCTCACATTGTGGTGCTGGGCCAGGGCACCGCTGCTGCCTGCCTTGCCATGGCTGGGCAGTTTGTTGTCAGGGTGCATTGGCTTGGCTAAAGCTTCCCACAGCGCCAGTGGAGGGAGCTCCCAGGCCCTTCGGGTCAGAAACCTGCAAGAGAAAAGGGCAGTGAGTCACCAAGGTGCTCCTCACAAGGGTGCAGCTCCCCGGGGGCAGAGCCCAGGGTCGGGGCCCTGAGGCTGCTGCTTGGTTGCAGGGCCAGACAAAGCCCAACAACCCAGCAAGGCACAACCCAGAGCTTCTCATGCCAGGAATGAGCCCTGGGCCCTCTGAGCAAAGGATCCTGCCCCACACTTAGTGCCACGCTGACTAGATGTAAACTCCCATCCAGGCATGGCAGACTTGCCAGCGCTTCAAGGCACAAGAGCCCTCATTTCCAAGACCATGACAAGAAATGGGTGCTCCATGCCAACCCGGCCCTTTGGTGAGCAGAAGGATCCTCAGAGCTATTTTGTAGATGTTCCCAGAGCTCAGACAACTTTGTGACCCTGAACAGAAACGTAGTGCCCCTACTAGTTTCAGGGACCCCTTCTGCTGCTAAAAAAAATTTCCTCTGCTCTGCAAAACACACAGGACACAACAGAGCAGACAGAAAATGGTCTTGACACAAGCTTATAAGAATAAAACTGGGATGGAGCAGGGGACGAAGGGGGGCTGAGGCAACTGAGAAGGAGGTGATGGGCTGCAAGGCAAAGGCAAAGCCAGGGAGTGCAGACACTCATCAGGCAAGAGGTATCTCTGCCTCTCCCAGGGGCCTGAGGGACCATTCCAGCTCCTTCTCTAAGGCCTTTGGGTGAGGGAACATCCACTTTAGCAAGAAATTCCAGCCCAGCAGGATGATGCAATGTGCCACAGGCCTACTGGGATAGCAGGATGAGGCTTTCCTGTGCCAGACCCAGACCAGCTTTCTGAATAGTCCTGCAGGCTGAAGCAGAGCCTGGCAGAGAAGAGGAGGTGAGGGATGAGCTGGGGGACACGCAAGGAGATAAAAAATGCTGCAGCAGCCCTCCTTGGAGGATCCAGCTGCCTTGGTAGAGCCTCTTGGGCTCGCACTAGGAGTATTCCCCTTGGAGCTCTGCAGAGGCATTAGAGATGACTGGGATGTGGCTCCACATCGTATCATGTATTCTGGAAGGCCACTACCAACCCTTGGTTCAACACACAACGCTGGTAACTGCACCCTAACCCTGTCACAGTCTCTTTCACTTCCTGGGAACTAGGAGAGAAGGAGAGCAAACCACACGCTCATGGAAGCTGAGGTATTGGTCTCTGTTTGCTCACATCCGCTACATGCTTTGCATGACACCCCCACAGTGCACTCAAGAACCTTTCCTGTGCACAGGCAGGGAGATTTCCCAGCACACCGACCGGGGAGGGGGGGTGTCACTGGGCCCGTATTCAGCTCCTCCCATCTGGACCACGCAGGCCAGATGCTGCACACAGATTCCTCCTGCCACCCAGGGACAGGAAGCAGCGGCTCCAGACCAAACCCCGCGTCTCTAAATAGCGCTGCGAGAGCTCGGCACGCCGAAGGCGAGCCTGGAGACACCGGCAGCCAAAGCCGAGCGCTCTCTCTGCCAGGGCAAAACCACCTCACCCTTGCAGTGCAAGCAAAGAGCGCCGCACACTTGGCAGATGCGCAAGCCCCCAAAGCCTGCGACCGCCACAAGGCGCAGGCTGCAGGTTGCCATCCTCCACCAGCCGGTTCTCCGCCTGCTGAAGGGTCTTCTCAGCACCTGCCTCGCTGCGAGCTGGGCCGGGGGCTGCCGGCACGCTGTGCCAACAGCGCCGTGGCACGGCCGCCCAGGCATTCCTCCCCAGCTAGTGGGATCCTTCGCGCACAGCTTGGCCTATCACCACTTCCTCACTAGCGAGTTGTTAGTCGCTCCCTCCTCCTCTTCCTCCGCCTTCTCCCCACGCACCTCTGCGAGGGCTCTGCTCTAGCCTGGAGGAAGACGGTGAGCCACAGCACTGATTAATTTTCACAGCACATAAGGGAGTTGCTAGCCCTTTAAGTGTCAGCCAGTCTTGCTTGCTCGCTCTTGTTCTCCAGGGACCTATTAATAGCAGCTGGAAAGATCACATCACTCTCTGGATATTTATACCCCTCATTCCACACCAGGAGAGATTTATGTCAGAGCTGCCATCCCAGTGCCTGCCCAATTGCTCTGTCAAACCGCTTGCAGGGGGAGGGGAGCCGAGTGGGGAAGGAGACACGGAGAGGGCAAGCGGGGAGGAGGAGAAGGTCCATATGGCACAAGCTGCAGGGCTGAGCACACACGCTGCCTGCAGCCGCTGGCTGGCCAGCCAGCTGCAGGGAGCCCTCAGCCCCGCTGGAAGAGGCTGCTGCCAGACAGCATTCCAGAAAGCAAGCCCTGCAGCAGCTCCCGCTACTGGTGGCCCAGAGCCCCCCCTCCCTGCGCCGCACTCGCAATCCCTGCAACGCTCTGCGCCACAGTCCTGGGGGGTGACAAACCCACTGACACGACAGTGACACTACAGTGACACTACACCCGCCGAGGAGGTGCCTCCTGATCGATGGTAGATCCGCATCTGCCCACGGCACATCTGCACGGGCACGGTATCTCGTGTTTTGAAATAGATCCCAAAGTGCTTCGCCGAAAATGTGACTGCTCAGCAGCACTGCAGCACAGCCCCTAGTACAGCACAGCACGGGCAGGGAGGAAGAAGCCCGGGGCCCTGCAAAGCTCACGCCTGCAGAGTCCAGGGATGCACCCCCTGTCCCTCTGGTTCTCAAATGGCATCACAGGGAATACACACACCTCGATCCTGAAGGACCTGGCAGCCACCACGATGAAACCTTCAGGAGTGTGGATGAGCCCCACTGGCCTCTGTGAGATCCCTCCAGAACATTACATTTTTGGGGCATCTGTCTTCATCCTTCATTTTAGACTAGGCTGGTGCTCCCAGGAAGGACACTGAAAATCTTGCCTGAGGCAGGATGGAAAGCCACCCCGGGCTGACAGAGGGCCCTGGCTCAACTTTGGAAAGCCCTCCTCTTCCAGTCTCCACTCAAAGGGACCACACTCTCCTCGCAATTCCTAATGGGACAAATGCCAGAAGCAGCTGCCTGTGGATTCTGCTCTGCTTTTGGGAGTAGCAACAGTTGGATTCTGTTGCAGATACATAGTGGGGATTCACCCCGGCCTCTCATCTGTCTGACTGCAGCATGACGACAGACATCTCAATTGCTCCTTCCACGCACCCCTAGATTCAAACTAGATTTCTGCAGGCATGCCACACATCTGGGCCACAGAAGATAATTAATTAGAAAGTGGATACACTGACACCGGGAGACAAACAATCCAAAACATCTTGAAGAGAACACGACAAAAAGAAGATTGCACAGAAATCTGTCTCCCTCTGCAATTTAGCAACACACCCACTCCAGCCCCGTAGTTTTAAGGACAATAGCAAACTTAATTCCCAGTGGTTAAAGCAAGGAGCTGAGACTCCTGGCTTCTGCTCCCAGCTGCCACTGATTCCACTCGTGACCCAGAGCAAGATGTCCCATTTCTGGGTGCCTCAATTCCCCCATCATTAAACTGGGGGGGACAACCCAGCCTACCTCATGCAGGGAGGGAGGCTTACAAGGCACAATAAACATCTGTTGAATGAAGGGCTACATCTAAATGCAGAGAGTGTTTGCGCCTGGTACATCTGAAAAGCCACAACTTTAAATCAAAGATTGGGACCTTAGCAGACAAGAAACCTTGGAACGAAACAACAAAAACTGCTTTCAGTAAGCCTCCTCCAGAAGAGCAGCAGAGGCAGAGCAGGAGGAAGCTCCAGGCAGGAGAGACTGAGCTGACATAGTCACAGTGCGGGAATCGCTAGCTGATAGTTCAAGAAACCTGAAACCCCACTGCCTTCCCGGAGGACTTTCTGGTGAATCATGCTCCTGCTGCCTCCGAAGGACGATAACGCGGATTCCCAACACTGCCGCAAAGAATGCAGAGAGCCCGAGCCTGCTGCCAGCCCTGCAGCTTCCACAGCTGGGAGCTGGCTGGCACTGCTGCCATGCTATCCCTCTTGGAAGAAAGGGTGAGAGAGAGAAAGCCAGGAAAACAGAGTCAAAAAGGAAGGCTCTTCACCACACCTCCCTCCTATCAGATGCTGCGAAGAGCTCTTGCGAAACGCAGATGACTACCAAGTTATGCATACACGGCAGAGAGCAGAACCCAGGCCTCCCGAGCTGTGCTGACGTGCCCAACAACCCGGTGTGCCCGGCTCACCAACACCCAGCACACAAGACAGGTCGTGACAGGGTGATGCAACGCCCAGAAATTGCCCAACTCCTCTCCACCAGCCTGTCCAGGAAGTAACAAGACCAGGTTGCCATTGCGAACACTCTCTAAGAACATCACCTATGCTGATAACCACCCAAGCACAAGCTGCAATCCTAGACAAGCCCAATCCAAAACCTCCTGTGGACACCACCACAAACTCGTGTCGAATACCTTGGCTTTGGAAACGAGGGGTCCTAAGCAAGCTCAAGAGTTTCTTGAAGAAATACATCAGGAGAGACCCCAAATACCCACTGACCCCTCCTGAAATGCCACTCACTCCAAGTCTGGATGAGATAGCAGGCACACAACCCAACACCAGCCCTCCCAAGGGTTAACAGCAGAAGGGGTTGGACACCTTCAAATATCACACTATGTCAGTAAAGTCAGGGTATTTCGCAGAGGGAGAGACGACAACAAACTTTACAGAAGCAGGATTTCTGAAGTCTGAGACCCTCAGCCCATTTCTGATTTTGAGAGAAGACCAGAACCAGAAACTTGACCTTTTCCATGCAAAAATGGTTGTTCCAAAACAATCCTTTTTGCAAGACCATTCAATAGGTTTTGAGCCTGTTCCAGTGAGAAACAAAACCCTCAACACCAGTAGCAAAACAGCACTGCTGTCAGGCAGCCAGCTCCAGCCAAGAGCCAGAGATGGGCTGGAACAGCCAGATGAGCCTGAAACCCACCCGAGCCCAACCAGCACAGCTATTTAACGACCAGTAACTGCAGGATTGTCTCCCTAAACCCAGTACACAACACTTGCCTGAGCATGTTCATCCCCAATGAGAACAGCCTTAACCCAGGCTGCTACTGCTAAAGGCATTCTCATTTGAGCTTTGCTTTGGCTGGCTGGACTTGGAGATTAAAAGGCAGGGAGTTCCACTGGGCAAGACTCTGCCGATGAGGGTCATCTGTTTTCAGTATGTCATGAAATTATCTCTCTCTTATACCACCAGACTGATAGCCTGGAGAAGCCCATTTTCACTTCTATTCATTTCTTGGATCCTTCTCATGCCTTTTTAAGTGGCAGATAAGGTGGTACCTTTGCCAGGTGTATGGGAGGGTTCTAAAAGACCTGCAGAGAGAATCTAATGTTCTGTTGAATGCTAGCAGTTCTCAGAGTCGTTTTGGCAGGCCCTGCTGATCTTCTGCCATTTGGAGCTGTCTCAGGAACCATGCGTTTCCCTGGGGCTGCTTGGCCACAAGTCTCAAAGGTCTTTAGCGGGACAAAACCTCAGATTCATGTTCCCTTCCACCTAGGGACACACATTCCATGTAAGACAGGTGGAAGCTGAGGCTCGGAGACAGCAAGATGAATCGAGAATGCCATTTGCTTTCTGTCCAGCACCCTCCTACATTTCTCCTGTCATAGCTTCAGCCCATTGGTGTTACAAGACCTTTTCCAAGCCCTTCCATGTCCCCACTTGAACAGCTTCTCCCACTCCCCCCCTCCTTACTGCAGCCCCAGCCCGAGCCTGGCTTCCTGTCCTGCGCTCAGGGAGTCTCCGGGTCTAACACCAAATTTGCAGATCCTTCTAGCTCCGCAGTCCAACTGGCACATTCCCTGCAGAAACCCTGCGTGTGCCAGACGTTACTCGACAGTCACATGCGGCTCTGCTGGGATGATAACGAGGAATTATTTCCCGCAGGGGCTCGTGCCACTCGCTGGGGACAGGTCAGCGAGGGACGCGCAGGACGCTGCAGCTCGGCAGCCTGGGGCTGGGGAACAGCACCTAGGAGGTCAGGGAGCAGAGCCAGAAATCTCTTCCAAAGGTACTGCTGCTGCTCAGGGAGCTTCAGTTTCCTCTGGGGCAGGATCTCATCCTGCAGTATGTGAAATCTGGCCAGGAAGATGGGCTGCTGTGACAGCTGGACATCCCCACGCAGCCCTCGGCTGTCCTGGGATGCACAAAGATGAGTTCATCTGTACATGAAGGGGTAGTTTCCCAGTGAAGACTCTTCTGGAAGATACCACCACAGGCTGCAACATGAGGCCACAGCACAGACCTCCCTGGGCAGTCGCTGCATGGGATGAAGAGACCTCAGGGCATTCCCACTGTGTTTGTGCACTGGAGCTATCGGGATTGGGTAAGTAGTGCTAAAAAGCCTTGCTGGTGAGCTGTGTCTCACACTGCTCTCCGCTACATCAGCTCTCCTGAGCAGCAGGGCTCAAGGGCTGAGACCTTGAAACCCCAAATTTCCCACAAGAATCACAAGGGAGACAAGTCTTGCTGAGGGTCACATGTCAAGTAAATGGCTGATGCAGCTGAGCCTATCAGGACAGACTTTCAGCTGCATGTAGGATTCAGTAACTGCTTTAGGATCATTTGGCAATAACAAAAGCAGTCCGTGAGATGCGAGCAGTGTGCAGGACTGGAACCCAGCAATGCCAGAGCTTCACAAGGAGCTTTAACCCAACAGTTTCTGCTATTGTTTCTAGCAGAAAGTCTCTCTGCAGGGCTCTGTGACAGAGTAGCCATCGTCAGCAGGGCCATCACAGTGGGTCCCCTCCCTGCCCACTGCCTGCATGCCAGAGACATAAGGGTTCCTGTGCACTGCCCACGGCTGGTCCAGTTTCATGCCAGCTGTCCAGGAGCACCAGGAGATTTCCCGGGGTGCCACACTCGGTGCCCCACCTCTGGGCCAGAGGCCACTAGGTGTCATTGTCACCCAGGGCATGGGCAGCCCTTGGCGAGGGCTGAACACGGGCCAACTTGCTGCACCTCCCCGCTCGGACCCCAGGCTTCCTTGGCACCCCAGCCCGCACACTGAGGCCTCTGCAGGGTGCAGAGGGTTGTACTGGGGAGCAGAGCCACGCACCATGTGCCTGCAGAACACACTTACTCCACTTTTCTCAGATAAAGGCAGCACAGAGGTGCCTGTTGAACACTCCGAGGAGGGCTAGACACCCCGTACCACCTTGCAGAAAACCTCCACAAAACACCAGCTCGCCTTTGAGCAAGCTCAGGTAAACTTTCCAGCCTGAGGAAGGGCACGGACTTTCCAGCAGGAAACCCTTGTGGCACCTCCTACCTCTTGGCACCACGTACCCCAGCTGCAGTAAGGCACAACCAGCAGTGCAAGAGGCTGGTTTACCTTTGAGGAGGCTCATGGCAGAGAGATGGAGAAGAGTTGGACTCCCTTCCTCCAGCCAGCCCTGGCACTAAATGCAACATACAAAGAACACACCTGCACAAAAAGAAGAGGCTGGAGCACCTGCAGGCCTGCAAACTGCCTGGGTTGCAGCACTGAGCACACACAGGTATGCACCCCAGCACGCCCGGGGAGAGGCAGCTGACAGAGGAACGTGGGGAAGAGGAGGAAGCGAGGCTGGTTGCCAAGAAACCTTGCCCCCCCCCCACTGCCCTCTGCCAGCCCGGACTGCAGAAGAGATGCAGAGAACTGCCCAGCACTCCTCCAGGATTATAAATACCCAGCCCTGCAGCAGCAGCACAGCCTGGGCTCTATATTTAAACCCCAGCTGAGGTCACTTCCTTTTCCCAGCAGCTCCCTCCAGCCCCCACCCGGTTGCCTCTATTTGCATGCCATCATGACTAAGGCACATCGGGGTGTAAGGTCAGAGGGGAAGCGGCTTTGCAACTGCCTCGCAGGAAATTCCACCCTGGGAAACCTTTCACCTTCCCCAGTGCAGGGCGGATTGGCACGGGCAGCGTTGATCCTGCTGCTGAGCGGTGGCAGCTGCCTGCGGGCAGGACTGGGACTCCAGTGCTGGGCTGGAAAGGAAGGGAGAGACCTCGAGGAGAGGGGTCCCCATCTGGCTTTACCATCAGAATCTGGGCTAGCACTGACCTGGAGAGGGGTTTCCCAGCTGTGCACCCCAAGAGAGCAGCTGCTTTACCTCCTCACCTTCACCCCTAGAAGCCTCCTCCACACCTAAAGCTGAAATTCTCCAGCTTCTGCCACTTTAGGGGTGAAGAGAGGCACTGCCTTCCCCACAGACTCAGCCCCAAGTCCCAGGGGCTACTCTGCCCTTACACAAACACTCCCGCAGCTCTCTGAGCTCCTCCAGAGATCCAGGCCCCCAACCACCCAATGGGAAACAGGCACAAAGAGCCAGAAATCACCCCATTTCACTAACTGCAGCCCTTTGGGTGGGGCAACAACCAGCAGATGTACACTCACAGATGGGGAGGAGGGTCCACAGGCAGCCTGTCCTGGGGCTGCCCCCAGAGAGCCCTTCTCACCCCCCAGGAGAGAGAGGTCTTGTGGACTTACAACTGGCCGAGTGGGCAAGGGCTTCTGACACCCCTCCAGCTCTGAGGCCCTCAGGAAGCTTTGGGGTTCGCAGCAGACCTTGTGGCCAGAGCCCAGGTGCCCAGAGTTAGCCAGATCAAGCTCTGCAGCAGCACTGTTTGCACTAGGGCCATCAAGTGCTCCCAACTCAGTCCTTGGCCCTCCTCAGTCAACTCCAGTCATGCCTTTAATTAAGAAACAGAGTATATTGAAAAGTTATTGCATCACCAAAGCCCATGGAAGAAGGGTGCAAAGGCTACTGAGTGGGAGAAGAGGAGATAACAGATCTTTTGGAAGCAGGGTAACTGTTTAGGTTATGATATAAGCACGCTGGCGTTGGGATGTGCAGAACTGATGGGTGACTTTCACATGGTATCTATTAAGTTTTGAGGTCCTTGGCTGTCTGCATTACCAAGCCATTCTCCAGTCTCTGAGCTGGCAAGAGACACGTCAGGGTCGATATCCCCGAACAGCAGCATCAAGCAAGTTTCCCGTACAGAGTCTTGGCATGCTAGCCAAATGCCTCCCCCTCATCCCACGGATTCTGGAGAGGAAGTCTGCGACAGAGCAGGGGTTCTGAGGGAGCCCTGTAACCCCTGGAATCAGCAGACAGGGGAGCACACACAGCAGCAAGCTGTGGGGAAGCATCACTGCCATCAAAAGGCAGGCAGTGCAGAGCTGGCAGGCAGAGCAGGACACGGGTGTCCAGCTCCCTTGGCCAGCGGCAGGGTACTTGCTGTCCTCTCCGGCACATGGACACTGCGCTCTGGCTCCGAGCCTGCACCCGCAGGGAGGCATGTCTGTGCCCTCCAAGGCTGTGTCTCCACAACAACAGGAACAAGAAGCCACAGCAGACCCCAAGCAGCAGCTCGTCGGCCTGAGATCACGTTACAGGACAGGAAGGAAGAAGGCACTTTGATCAGTCTGGAATTGCTTTAAACAGCTTCCCCACCGATACCTCAGCCACTGGAATTAGCCTCCCCCAGCACCCCAAACGTCCCATTCCTAATGACATGTCCTGCTCTGCCATGTGCATCGGGGCCAGAGCCGAACAAGGGCTGCTCCCAAGGCAAGGTCACGGGGGAAAGCAGCCTGGAAGAAGGCAGAGAGCCTCCCTCTGCCTTGTCAGAGGAAATCAAGGCTCAGCAGGGCCCTGCCTCTCCGGTGTGTGTCTTCACCACGGGCGCGTGCTAGCTGTCCTCAGAACAGCGCCGAGCGGCGGGTTTGGATGCCTCAGCTGGCAGAGACAGGCTGGTGCTGCCCTGCAGCCCCCCTCCTCGCACTCAGGGGCAGCGGGAGCTCCTCCACCTCCTGCCCCAAAGATCTGAGACTAGCTCAGCTCGTTAGAGCACGGCGTTAATAACACCAAGGCCGTGGGGTTTGACCCCTGTACAGGCCATTCACTTGAGAGCTGGATCCAGCTGCACATATTCTGTGATTCTGATGTACGCCTGCCCCTGGCAGGCAGAGGGTTAACGATGCCCAGGGAGCCGCAGGCAGCCTCCTCCTTGCCCTCTCAGGAACAATGGGGCCATTGTGGGAGGCCAGGCAAGTGTGGGCAGATCCCAGGACTGGCAGCTACCCAACTGGGTTCGCTGTTACTGCCAGGCTCTCCCTCTGCCTCCCCAGGTAGGAGGAGAGCGGTGGCTGCTGGCCTTTCCTGTGGGCCAGCCCAGCCACAGCAACACTCGTGCCAGCGTGCCCGGTGGCCCTGCCGAGCAACAAGCGCTCCTACCAATTTGTCTGGGTCCAGAATGCAGCGAGACAGCCACCGGCACGGAGCTGCCAGCTGACACCAGCATGCAGCAGAGCAGACTGCGAGCCGGCTGCCGAGTGCCGCCAGCGCTGCCAGCACCGCACCTGGGTCTCCAGCAGGATCAGCTGCGCTGCCAGCATGTGCTGGGGAAGGTCTGCAGCAGCAGAAGCCACGTTATTCTCACCCCAGAGGCACATTTCGATGGTGGGTGCAAGTGCTGACCTGTGACCAAGAGCTCCTGGGAAACCTGAGAAGTCCTCCACGTGACACAGGCGAGCAGTGAGAACACAACTGTGTGTGGGGACACAACAGAGACTGTTTTCCAAGCCTCCACAGTCTGAAAGTGGGGTGAATAAGCGAGGCAGCAAGCATCTCCAACACACTCCCACTCTCTTCAGATTCACATCGCCCAGGCTCAGCACATCAATGTAGAGAGAACTTGGGGATGCTCCGAATTCACGGCCTCAAGGCACAGAGCTGATCCACAGTGAAGCAGCAGCACCACTGGGAAGGCCCACGCCGAGGCAAGGCCAGCACTCTGTCATGCTCCCAGACTTTCCAGCAGAGCCTCGTGCCCCCTTGGGCACGGGACCAGGGTACACAGCAACAAACTGAGCTCATTGAGGCACACACTGAGCATCTGAGTGAAAGAAACGCTTGGCCAGGAACCTGACTCTGGCCGAATAGCCCCATTTACGAGCCGCCTCCAACATCAGAAGCAGCTCCGGGTGGCCCACAGGTGCATAGCAGTGCAAAGACAAGCGGGAAACAGCTCTGTGCTGCTCAGCACTGCCTCTCTGGGACCCCCATGCTGGGCACAAGCACAGGCAGGCAGAGTGCAGCTCCAAACATCTGGATTAGTGGAGGTCCCGACAGAGGAAAGGTGCATTCCACGTGTACAATGTGCATGCCACTGCAGCTCAAACACCACGGGATCCACTGCCTGTCTGGGAGGGAGATGTGTCCTTTTCCACTCGATGCTGCAGCTCCTTCCCTCCTCTCACAACTAGACTCAGTCTTCCCATTTTCAGGAGCACAAACACAGGCCAGCACAGTCCCCTGATCTGGCAGCACCAACTCTGCCAGCAGTACCCATCTCCATTTCCTTTTTATCCAGTCTCCCAGTGCTCCACACTCGCTCAGGAGTGTCACTGCTCCCTAATTTTGGGCTGACAAGCAGCTAAAACAGACTCACGCAGTTCCCCGGGTTTGCACCCCAGTTCACGCTTTCAGAGCTGGTGCCTTCCTCCCTTCAACTCTCAGATAACTACTCTGTCAGTTCTTTCCATGTCCCACCCGAGGGCATCGCTTTCTTCCTTGCCCCCAGATCACTCTCTCCTGTTGCTGGTACTCAACTCCACCAAGACGTGCCAGACAATTTAAACACAACACTCTTTTCAGACCCCAAACAGGAGATTGGCTGCTCTTGAAGAAAGGGCTGTAAACAGAGCTGTCAGCACAAACCTGCCGTGCTCCCCACTCTGCAGCCAGCTCTGTTCAACAAAGCAGCACAACCCACAGATGGATTTTGCTCTTCCCTAAATGCTCGAGCATGAGGGCGGGTAAAAACATCTGATGGATCTAACAGGGCAGGGCTTAACCTGCATCTCTTTATAGAGATGGCGTGCCTGAAAGAAAACACCGTATCTCCTTCCAACAAGGAAAAGGAAGAATCTGGGTAACCTCTGGCTAAAAGGGAAAGGGGAAACAAAAAAGAAAAAAGAAAAAAGAAAAAATGAGGGCAAGAGGGACAAAACAATCCTTGTCCTCATTTTGCTGGTCACGTAAGCACAGGGCAGCCGCAGTACCCACTGCCCCAGCTCGGACAGCAAATAATAACCAGCCCAGTTTCATCGAGGCTTATAGAAACCAGGCTCCACCATCCAGGGAAAGCTGCGTCCCTGCGCTCGGGAGAGAGGTAGAGTATAAACAGGATTTCCAGACCACGCTGCTAATTGGCTCACACAAACCAGATAGGACAGCACACCCTCAGAGGTCACCGCTCGGCTCCACCACGTTCGCCCGAGACGCTGTCCCTTTAAACACGGCTCCAGAGACCACACAAGGGTTAAATCTGCCTATAAATATCTGTTCTCAGCAGGGCTGCTGCTCTGAACCCTCCAGCCATCTGTTCTAGCTTTCCCCCATCTAAGACTCTAACATCTGAAACACGCTCACAATTCTTAGGAGCGCTCCCAAAAATAGCCCAGCGCCGTGGCTGTGTGTCTGCGAGCGCGGGTACGCCTCGTACGGGCTGCGCCTGTGCCGGCACCAGCCCGGAGCCGTGCGGATACCGGCACGCCTGCCCGGGTGACGGCGAGCAGGCCCGCACCAGCACGGGGTCTGTTTGCACGCGTGTCGGCGTGGGGGTGTGTGCCCGCTGAGCCGCCGGGCCGTGGGAACCCCGCGCGGGCGTGTTCGCGCCCGCACCGACCTGCCCCCCGCACCGGCGCGTGGGTGTCGGGCGAGGGTGGGGTGGTGGCGGTCCCCTGCCGTGCTCTCCCAGCGGGACGGCAGCCCTGCGGGACACAGCCAGGCACCTCGCCCCCTCCTGCAGCCCCGGCCCTGCTTGGCCTCAGCACGAATCCTGTCCTGGGAAGTCCCATCATCCCCAGGCCACGGAACTGCAACCCAGACAGGGAGCCTACCCTACAGCGCAGCAGGGAAGGGAGGTTCTCTCGTTCAACCCTTGGCTCAGCAAATTCAGCGGTCCCACCTCCGGGCACCAGAACCTGGCTGCGAAAGCAAGTAAAGCCTGATCTGCACGAGGCCCAGGACACACCACCCTGCTCACATCCAGCTGAGGCTTGCAGGATTTCCTCAAACACTCCACAGAGAGAGCCAGGGCAAGGTTGCAGATATGACAGCTTTGGAGCAGAGTGGGCTCTGAGTCTCTAGTATCACAGGCATCAATCAGTGGGTTCACCCTTCTGGCTGCCAAGCCCATTAGCCTCACTCCACACAGGCCAGTCCAAGAGGCAACAATCATCTTCATGGTCAAATATGAAATAGGAAATGAGCTGTCAGCTCCCAAATCTGGACATATTGTCCAGGAGCAGCCCATCCTCCCGAGCATCCTCAGGACACGCTGCTGTCCACCTGCTCTGTGCCAAACACAGCTCATACTCAAACACCTGTTATTCATTGGGGACCATCACAAAGGAGCTCAGCCCTGGCTGCTGGCCCTGCTGACACCACATCACAGGGTGATGTGCACGCATGGCCCCAGGGAGGGAACAAGCAGTGTCCACCCTCCACGTAGTGACAACAGCCCGAGGATCAGAGAGCAGCTAGGTTTTCATCTCTAACTACTTCCACAAGAATGATTTTCCCTCCCAGACCAAGCAAAACTACAGACAAAGCCTCCAACACAGAAGTGCCGCCTGGCTGTGCAGGATGGGGCTGTACAAGATGGGGATGTCCTGGGGTGCTCCATTTCTGCCAGCCCCTAACCCCCATGGGGACGTGATGGGAAACAGCTGCCAGAACACAGCACACGGTGCTAAACCTCCTCCTCCAGCACACACACACAGAGCCCACTGGTGGGGAACACTGTGGGGGGCTCTCTCAAGGCTGTCCCTGCAGTTGTGGGCCAGTGGAAGGGACTGTCCACCATCCTGGACTGCTGCACTCTTGAAGTGCCATTTGCCTTTTTCCAGAGTGCATTCAAAAGGGAACCTGACAGGTAGGAAGGGCAGGGGGCAGAAAGTATATATCACCAGTTTTGCTCACGGTTTGCCAAGCTGCCCAGTGGCTTCCACCCCTGTGATATACTGGAAACAGCCAGCTAGCTCCAAGAACTGTAAGGAAGACTTTCAACAAAGTCTAAAATGCAGGTACTCCTTCAACTCGGGTGACAATGGAAACGGAGAAGAGCTTGAATTTCCAGCTCTTCATTTCAGGGTTTGGCAGGGAGATGTCCTGGGAAACAGTCTCAGCAGACTGAGTCAACACAGCTATACTCTATTTCTGACAGAGGAAAAAAACCCCATTGATCCAAGTATTGATTTGCTGCAGGAGTTTGTGTTTGTTTAGAAGTTTGCCCATGGGTCAGACCTTGTTACAAGCATCTTCCCTGATGATGAGGTTAGAAACAGACTGTGCCAAACTCCAGTCACCTGCCTGGGGAGCAGAATGTAAGAGGTGTGGAAGTTAAGTAGTCCCTCAGGGATGCTTCCCTCCTCCACTCCCCCAGCTTTAAAAACCATGTTGTTGGGTGGAGGAACACCACAAACAGCTGTAAGGCAGCACCTGCATTCTGGGGAGTGCAACACAGCCAGGGTGTAAACAGGGGGCTGAAGGCCAGGCAGTCCATCAGAGGTTTCAGATCAGGAGGTGGAAAGGATTGAAACAGCAGATCCATTTCAGGATTATTATTTCTGTCAGAAAGAGCAATGGGATTTCAAGATCCCCACAGGTTTGCAATCCAGGACAAAATGGAACTGACAAGTCTTGTTTCCTTCTCTCCAGCATAACCAAAAGCAAACAGGTTAAGTACCAGGATAGAGTAAGCATCCCTAACATAGACAATTTCCAAAAGCACTGCACACAGAAAGTTCCTGTACCAGCTCAGGCCCCCAGTGCACTTCATGTTTGGTGGCAAATAATGGTATCCACTTCAGCACCCGGCCAGGGGTGCCAGCACACCAAAGGCCACTGTGTTCCCTTCCAAACCATTCTTCCTCTTGTTCTGTCCTGGACATTTGCTGAGTGAACGATCACAAATAAATTTAAGGAAAAAGGGTGGCTCTGTCAGGCACAGTTATTCCACTAGAGAGACACTCGGGTATTTCTACAGAGCTCTCCTCTTCCCACACCTCCTCAACTCTACGGGCATAAGCTCTTAAGAGATGGGGAAGGGAACTGATGACAGGCTGAGGATTAGGCACAAATGGATGCAGGAGATGCATCCCCAGCATCCTCCTGACCTCAAAGCTCCCCTTACTGCCCAGTGTGCAGTCCATTACGCTCTGCTCATTCCCAGGCCCAGAACCTCTGCCGACAAACACCAGATCCCAGCAGCCCTTCTCACTTTTCCTCACCTGTTCTGTCCTGCTGCCACAGTTCCTGTGTGACCCGCACTGCAGCACTCTGATGGCTGCCTCCAGCTTTGCAGCACAGCCAGGGCCACCAGCCATCAGAGGAGAGACGGGGCAAACCTGTGTGTGCACAGACATACCTCTAGCAGAGTGACACAGCTATCATTCCCCTCACGCCTGCATTCCCCTTGTGACACGTAGCAAAGAGGCTCAGCCTCACCGGGAGCTCGTGGGGTACCTTTCCCCACTGTTGTTCTCAAGCCTCTTTGTGGACCTTTCAGTTCCCTTCATTTCAACAGAGCAAAATACTGTGGAGGATTTACTTTGCCTTTTAACAGTTCTTAGCCCATCGCATCCTTTCCTGCTAAAATAAAAACCAGTAAATCAGTTTCTCCCCTTCCCTGCTTTTGAAGCCTTGGAAGTATGTCCCCCAATTGAGTGGTGATATATGACAGAGGAAGCAGCAAACTAGTTCAGACCAGTGTGGAATCCTCAGCTCCCTGCGTGGCTCACAGCAGGCAGCCTCATGCAGCCCCCCCTTGCTGAAGTACACAGAAGCCAGTCAGGCTGGAGCATTTGCTGCAATGTATGCATTTGAAATAACAAAAATCAACATACAAATTAAGGAAATCTGTCTCTGAAGCCAACTGGCCAATTTGCATCTGAAAACTCCTCTTGCCAGAGGAGCCTCCTTTGTTTACAGCTCAGTAAGTTCTATTCCTGTGAGGTGGCACAGCTCTGGTGCCCAGTGACCAGCTGGGGCACAGTGAGATCCCACGACCTGTCACGACCTATCACACAGTTCAGACTGGGGCACAGACTTGCCACAAGCAAGGAGGAGAGTGAGTAGCTCTTGGATCACACCTGCCTTACCCCCTGCACCATTTCCCCTCCACCCTGGGAATGGGTCACAAAGCTGCCCACAGATGGGGCTACAGAATTTGGATGCGTAGGGAGAAAAGATGCTGATGGCCAAACCACAGGCCACGGGGCAGAAAACCACCCCTTGTGCTCCTGTCCTGAGGACACAGGCGTTGTGCGCAACCCAACAGTGCGAGGTGCCTGAAACCCGGCCAGCTGCCCATGCAGACTGCCAGCAGAGCGGCCAAAAACGCCTGCTACCACCTTGTTGTTGGGTCCCATCTTCTCAGTGGAAGAGGCAACTTCAGGGAGCATTTCAACCAGCCACACCCACGCTGTGGCATCCAGGAGCATTGGTAAACACCCAGGAAACCTCTCATCTCTTCCTGCTCCCTGAAAGCCAGCCCATTGCCAGCACAGCTCCTGGATGTCAGTGGCCAAAGGAGACTTGGTTCTCAGCTCCCATCCCTCCAGGCCTGGCCTGCATGGCCTTGGGCAAGACACTTCACCTCTGCTCCCTCTAATTGCCTAAAGGAGGGCAGATGCTGCCATCAGCCTGGGCACAGTGGGCACCTCTCCCTCCTCCCAGGCAGCATCACCGTGGGCAGAAGCAAGAAGGCAATGCCAGGCTGTCCTCCTGCACCTTCTCCCCCGAGACAGATTCTGAAAATAAAAACCAGCTTCCACTTGTCCCAGCCCCAAGAGAGAAGGAGGCAGAAAGAGGTTTGTTGTCAATACATGAAACTGTCGCTAAGTGAAGGAGAAAAAAAATCTGGGGGGAAGGGGGGGAATGAGGGAGGGGACAAAACCACATTTTTACTTCTGGTGGCCAGCCAGCTGACTGACTCAGCCAGTTTGGTCGCCTGCCATATAGATTTAAAAACAAAACCAAGCCTCAGAGAGGGGAGAGAGGGGGATTCAGATGAATGTGCTTTTTTCTTGCGTGTCGAGTAAATCCTAGACTGGCCCAAGATGTCTTTAGTAAAATGGCTTCCCTGCCTCCTTGAGCCCAGGGGCTCAGCACAGAGCAAGGCACAGTCTGCCAGTGCCAGCACAGTGTGAGACTCCCACTCGGGCTCCTGGCAAAGCACTGGGTCTGAAAAAGAAGTGCAGCGAAAGCCTAAGGGTCCAGGGCTGCCCCCAGAGCTGGTTTCCTCCACCCACCTCAAGGGTTAGGGACAGCAACCTGCCTGCTCTGTCTGAGGTGTCCTACATCTGCTGGGAAGGGAGCTGTGGGGTGGGGTGGGGTGGGTGGGCTGCGTGCTGCGGGCAGCTCCCCACCTTCGCCCGAGGAATGTGCACAGGAGGTGGGAGGAGCGGGGAAGAGGTTGTTTTGAAATACCAGCTCCCGTTTTATTTATCTGGATCCCACAGCGCCCATGGCACGGCAGCCACTTGCAACGAGCTCTCTTCTGTTCCCAGAGCGCTGTGCAAACACGAACACGCGCTCCCCACGCCCTTTGCAGCAACGCAACGCCCTGGCATGCTCAGCGTGGCACCAGACGGGCAGCGCTCGCTGCCCCACGCCGGCCTGGCGCTTCCACACAGCTGGATGGTCACGAAATCGTATGTGAATAAGCAGTGCTTGGCACCTTCCAGCTGCAGCAGGCATTGCAAACACTAGCTGGTGAAGGAAGCCTCGTGAGCCTCCCACGCAGTGATCTCCCATAGAAACTGGCCAGCCTCCCTGGCGATTAATCCCTCGCTCGCTGCAGGGAGCACAGACAGAATAAGTTACCTAAGGAGCTGATGACAGGTAAGCGCAAACCCTGCCTCTTATTCCCGTTTCAAGACACCGAAAAACCGTGGCCCTGCCCGAAGATGCCCCCAGCCATCAGCAAGGCTGAGAGGAAAACCTTTGGCCTTTGGTTCCCAGTCCCCAGCACTAAGACAACAGTGAAATGTGGTCCATCAGCAGCACCCCGCGGGGGCTCAGAATGGGGGTGCAGATGTGCACCCCAAAATCCCGGGGAGCAGGTGCAGGATACTCCCAGGAAGAGGGCAGACAGACACAAGGACAGCTGCCAAGGCAGACGGGTGAGGGGCACTGCCCATGGACCAGCGGCTGGAGCTCTCCCCAGCCTGGCAAGCAGGCCAGCCTTGCCTTCAGAGGTGTTTCTGACTTGAGCTGGAGAAGCATGATGTAGGGCTGGGGGCAGGGGAGGGGAGCGACAGGCAGAGGTTTGCAGTGAGCTAAAAGGGGAGATTTAATAACTGTCGGAAAAAATGGCTGCTTTATTGCAGGCAGCTTGTAAACCCTGGAGCCTGAAGGTCTGGGAGTAATTTCTCCCTCCCACGTGCTGGGCTCAGTTTGTACTGGGGGTCAGAGGCCAGTGCTTTTCCAAAGCATTCTGGGACAGACGCCAACTGGAGCAGGCTGCTCCACACTGCTCCTGCAGCAGGGCCCGGGCTGCGAGCAAAGAGCTGGAGCCACTGTTAACCCTTCACGGGGTGATTCCTCCCTTCCCTCTCTCCTGGCTCCATCCCTCCACTGTGGGGAACACGGCTGCTGCAAACCCACCAGGGCCACCCCACACAAGGCTGGGCTGGCTCAGCCTGCTCCTGACTCACCAGTGACAGAGTCCTGCCAGCAGGATGCTCCAGGAGCTGGACTCCTAGCAGAGGAAAACAAGAATCCAGCAGGGTGAGAGCTGAGCGCTTGGGGTAAAGTCCTGGACCAGCCTTGGCACGGAGGGAACAGCAGCTCACAGAACATGCCCAGCACCACCACAGAAGGGAGAAGAGCCACGTACTGCTCTCCTCGAGCCCAGCACCAGTCCCTGCAGCCCATACACCTGCCTCTGCCATGCCACTTCTACCTGCGAAGCCTGTGCGCGCAAAAGGCACAACCAGGGGCACTAAGGGGGCACCTGCAGGAGATAACACTCCCATGGACAGGGTCCTGCCACACTCCTGGCACCCCTTCTCTGCTCAAGGGCAGTATGTCTTCCCCAGCAATCTCCTGGACCCTGGTGCTCCCTCTGCTTCCACTTATCAGTGCTTTCCTCTCACGCCCTGCTGCCTTTCCCTGCTCTCCCCTACTGATCTCCCAGGGTGGGCAACAACTGGCCTCCACATGGCACCTTCTGCTTCTCCTCAGCATCGGGCAAACACCAGAACCTACCAGTCTTGCCTCCAGCTGCTGGTGACACTCCTATTCCCTGGTGGGGGCTTTAAAAAGGCTGCCTGCCAGGGCTCCCTTATCTCCTCAGCCGTGTACTCCTGAACAGGGTTTGGTTTACTGGGGAGACAGGGCTTTGCTGTTTCCCCCCTGCCATGCAGCAGCTCTGGATCACCTGTGCAGGCAAGAGCATGGTTTCCTGCAGCACTTCAGCTTCCCCTCCCAGGGATGTGTGCGAGTGTTTCTGGCCTGCAGCCCAGCCCCTCTGCCCCCACCCCACCGAGTATCTGCCAGCACACAAAGAGGAAGGGAGCTCAGCTCTGTTTCTCAGCAGCTCCTCTCATCTCCCTCTCAGACGCATGCCCCAGCTTTCCCTCGCTCCATCTCCTTCGTGCTCAGCGCCGCACCGACGAGGAGGAGGAGCCTGTGGCTACTGCCCAGGCACACAGGAGAGAGACCCGAGCACTGAACTGGCTGCTGGATCTGCTCCAGGCTCTTCCCCTCTGTGCAGCAGCACTGCACTCAGTCGCTGGTGCCACCACAGAGCCTTAGCCCTGCTCGCCATGCAGCCTCACTGCTCGCCACCAGCCACACTGGCTGTCCCAGCCCGGCCCCGCAGCTCCCATCCCTCTGCCACATCCCTCACAGGCGCTCGGATCATTCTGCCAGCTCCTCCAGTGGCATTTCCATGGCATTCACACAGCTCTCCCACTGCCACTGCTTCCAACGCCAGGTGCACACATGGACCACAGCCTGGCTAACCAAACAGGGGGCCAGAACCCACTGTCAGCCGAGTGCCTGCCAAGCAACACTCCTGCACCGTGCTCCCTCTGAGCCAGCGAGGGGGATGATCTGGCTGTGCCTCTGCGCCCCTCCACCACAAAGATGGTCACAGTGAAGATGATCCCTCTCCCTTCAAGACACAGACTTGTGCCTTCTTGTCTAAATCCCTTTGAATCATGCTCGCATCTTTCTGATCCAGGTACAAAACAGCAAATTTCTCCACTTGGCTTCGTTTATCCCGTCTTTCCAAGCTCCTGTTTTCATGTCCCACCTGCAATCCCTCCAGCTCCTTCTTCCAAACCTGCCTTTACAGTCAGAGCTGCTGAATCCTCTTTCATCCTCTACCATCTTTTCTGACTAATCCACATACCTCAGCCCTCCTTCTGGGCATTCCCTGAGATCACAGCCCAGCACTGCCTTCATGCTCCCAGCTACTGCTTCACCGGTTTCAGGAGAAAGGAGTTTGCTACGCCCTCCATGTCTTCTTCATTAAATCCTTCCGCTCCATCCCTCCCAGCTCCTCTACTCTCCGGAGAAGTCCCCAGGCTAGAAGCACACGAGATGAAGACACGGCATCCTGGTGACTGTCGCTTGGGGGACTGGCTGGGCTTGGGGTAAAGACCTCTCGAGGCTACTGCCACGCTTTCTGGTGCCAAACGCATACCCACAGATGGGAACCTGGCACAGCAGAGCTGAGAGGCTGAAGCCACAGAAATGCCACTTTGCAGGGCACTTCCCAACACCGAGGCAGCAGGACTATCACGCCTGGGGTTTACTCTCAGGAGCCAGAAACCCACAGCCCGGTTGCCCTCTGCATCCAAGGAGCACATCACCTCACTGCTTGGCCAGAGCAGAAAGAAACAAACCTCCTGTCTCCCAGGAGGGGCCACATGAATACCTGCAATAGTGAACTTTGCCCCGCTCAGATGCACAGAACATACCCGAGCCAGACACTGGACCAAAGCAACCAGCTCTGGCACCAGGGCTGCAGTTCACAGCCGACCTTGCCGCATCTGCTCCAGTCAAATGGCTCCAAGCTTTTTGCCCCAGACTCCACGTCTGCCTCAGGCCCCAGGCACTGGCTGGAGCCCTGCCAAGGAGAGGGCTGCCTGTTTGAATCACAAGCCAGAACCCGGTAAGCATCACCTTTAATAAGCCTTTCTCCTCCATCAGGCACCCTGATTTTTTTCAGCTACAGCCTTGTGAGGCGGAAGGCTGCTTGGAGCCGAGCCAGCAGCGGGGAAACCACCATTTCAAGGTCCTGCGAAGGTGCCTGTAAGAGCAGAAGGGAGCTTTGGTCTGGCATGCGGGGGGTGATGCAAAGAGCAGGCTGTTCGCTGGGAAGCTGCTGCTGCTTGCCAGGAGGCGGTGGGGGAGGAGGCAGCAGATGTCCGCAGACAGCATTTGCTGAGAGCCTGCAGCACTCCAGCCCAGCAAAGGGAGGAAGGCAGCGGCTGGTGCCACTGCTGCTGCACTGTAATGGAACAGGACAAACACCACAGAGTCCCCCGAGAAAGCCTGTGATGCCTTTCCCTCCCATAACCGCGGCTTCAGCGAGGGGAAGGGGGAGTCTCGGGACCCCAGCTGAGGGCTGGAGAAAGACCTCAAATGGAGGAGGGGGAAAAAAAATCCCTGTCGTGAAAACTGCAAGACTCTTCTTCCCCCAGAAGCAGTGGTGGCTGAAAACCCCATAGCCAGGGCCGAGCCTGGCTGAGCCACAGCCCACAGGCTGCCTTTACTCCTGGCACAGGCAGCAGCCAGAGCCCAGGGAAATGCCTGAGGATGGATGCACAGCAGAAAGGGGAGGAGAGACCCGGAGTTCTGGCTGCAGCCGCCTGCTTTGGGCACTGGAAGCAAAAGGGGACACCCATTTTGCCCCATGCTCTTTGCAAACAGAGGACACGGAACAAGACCAGCAGTGCCATGGCAGGCAGGCAGCCAGCCCAATCCCAGCCACGCTGCTTTCGGTGTAAGAGTGAGGTGCCCGTGGGGCTCCCAGGCAGCCCACGTGGTTCTCGTTTCCTGCCTCTGGGCAGGGGAGGTTGGCTTCCTCCCCACCCCACAGCAGCGAGGCCGACCAGGGGATCTCTGCAACCAGCAGCTACCCCGCAACCACCCTTCTCCCATGGGTTCTGTCCTGCTCCTGGGATGTGGTGAGCCAAGCAACGTTTGTCTGACAAGTCACAAGCAGCACCTTAGAAAATTGGTCCCTTGGCGCTGGGACACCCGAGGGCAGAGAGCATCCTGACCATTGCCAGTGACAAGGCTCCCCCCCCTCACCGCACAGACTATCAGAAGGGACCTGAAGACTCTCACAAAAATCAGTGCTTGCCCATTCCAGACTGAGAGGAACCGACTTCAGCCAGAGGGGTCTTTGGCTCATTAAGCGATACCATCCACAGGCTTGTACGGATCAAATCAAGCAGTTCCTGGGCTTGTCCTACAGCATACTGAGATGCAGTCTGGCACTTGGGGTCCACTTGAGTCCTCTTAAAATAAAAATTAATTGATATGCAAATCAGACAAGGCATTAGACTAGTCTACTGGCCCAGGGCAATGCACAGATTCCTCACTGTTTCATGCTACAGTCCCAACTTCCCTACACCTTTCCTCCTTCCTGAGCCCAGGGTTGGCCAGAGCAGGGAGGACCCCATGGACACACACCTTGTGTGCACATGTCCTTCTTGAGCCAGGCCCCAGCTCTGCCTTGTCCTCTCCCTGATCATCAGCATGTCAGGTCTGGCAGGAGCACTGCTGGGCTCTCACCTCAAGCTGAGCCACTTTCCCATGATCTGGGTCTGAGTCCAGGCACATCAACATCTGTGCCCAGTGAGAAGGCAAGGAGGTAGCAAGAGAAGTAAGAGCCTGGCTTCCTGGAGTGTTTGCTGTGGGGATTCTTCTATCAGTTTCCAAGAGAGATCAATTCTTTGCATACCCCTGGCAGCTTTTTCCACAAACGCTGCAAACAGCCATCACAGCCCCAGGCACGGCACCACGCACGGCCAGGAACAGCCACAGATCAAACAGTGAGCCAGCAGCCACCCAGCGTGCTCAGTACCAGGTCTTGGAGGCAGGGCAGTGCCAGCACAGGGCATTACACTTGGATATGTTCACATCTCCTCTCTCACCTTCCAACTAACCACCCACCAGTTACAGCCACCGTCTTCTGCAGCCCTCTTTCAACCCGAGGCTGGGCAAAGCAATTAACCTCTCCATCTGGTTGTACTGAGACGAATACAAACCTCAGCGTCACCCTGACAGGGATCAGCAGCCCTGAGTGATGCCAACATCACCCCTTTCCGCTGAAAGAGCTCAGAGCAGGGCACTGCCAGCATCAGCCTGAGAACTGGGGAATCCCAGGGTGGCTGGTTTGCTTCGCTGCTGTTAAACCTACAGACTGTGGACCTCTAAGGGCCTCTAGGCTGCTGCTGGGAGTTCTGGAGAAAGGACTTATTAACAGCAGCCTATTATTGCAACAGCATCAGAAAAATGCCCTTAAACTATGGCGGGGGGGGCGGGGGAAAAGGAAGACTACACCCTACTAATAGAAGGAATACATTTTAATTAGACTATGACTTTGTGAAATTACTTTTGATTAAAAAGCATAATAAACTAAATGATAAACATGTGCCACCAGTAGCTGAATCTCCAAATATTTTGAAACCACAAGGTGGGGTAGGGAGTGGTTCTTACAGGTAAGGTCCTGACCACACAAACAAGTGGGAAAATCACTCTTCTTACTAAAATAACACATCAGGACTAAAATTAAATTTTTATCAAAATATTTGGAAATGGCTGGACATTTCTTTGCTGCTGTTCTGCTTTAGGCAAAGTAACCCTTTTTTATCAACAGAATGTTTACAACTTCAACTCATGAAACCGACTTTCAAAGAGCAAAACTAGGTTTGGGTTTTGGAGGGGCTTTTGCTTGCTTTGTTGTTGTTTGTGTTTTGTTTTGAAACAGGCTCGAAGGCACGGGTTCTAACACTGACTACTCTGGGGGTTTTTTCTTTTTTTAAAGAGAATGAAGAGCAAAATTCACACTGAATTCCCCAGTGGAGGTGGGCAGCCTAGGCAGACCATTACTGAACCTCTGACTTGTGGAAATGTTTTGGAAGGAAAGGTGCTACAGCCTGAAGCACAGCCTTGCCCCTGTACTTATCTGTGCTTCCTTTGGGTTTGTACTGTTCTGATGGCAAGGAGGACAAACAGGGCTTGGTCTTTTCTTTTGCAGTGTCAGGTTCACAAGAAAGGGGATTCCCCACTGAAAATTAGGAAACTAATTAAAGAGTACAAAAATCATCCACGTCAGCCATTCTAAACTAGATAGATGCTGATGGCATCACAAAAATAAGTAACAATAAAGTAGAGAACTATTTTTCCAACAGTCATTCCTGCAGGTCCCCATGTGTTTTGAGCTGGGATGGAGAAGATCGTCACTGCAAGGAGCCAACAGGAGAGCCACTCTCATTAATTCCCAGCAGCAGAGTGAAGGTGCTTGGTCTCCCCTGTCAAATGCAACCTCAGCTTATGCGCATGAGCTCCGGGGAAAGGAAAGGAGACATATCACTCATTTTCTGGGTGGAGGAGGGGACACAGCCCCGGGGAGGTGCCTTCTCTCCTGCCCAACACAGCAGAAAGCCGGGGGTGGGTGGAGCAATGAAAAAAGGGAGAGCAGGGCACAATTCTGGTGCCCGCATCCCACTCTTAGCGCTGCCAGGCCCGCGCAGGCTGCCAAATCAAATAGCTGTCCAGAGCCACGCTCCTGACAAGTGTAGCAGGCAAAGCCCTCAAAGCAGGACCAGCGTGGGGCTCCTTCCATCGCTGCCCATGTCTGATGCTCATCCACCACGACTGGCAGCAGCTGATGCCTTTGGAGCGCACAGAAACCTCAATCCCTCCTGCTGGAGAAGTCCCACGACTCCCCAGGCTGCTGCATTTTTACAGACTCCAACCAAGACCCTCATTCCAGTTTCCACAGACGCCTTTTTGCCATTGGAAAGGGTTCTGGGACACTGTGAGGACAGGTGAGGAGGATGGCAAGGACCAGTCTGTACCCCCAGTGCCCCTCCAGGTAGAAGTTGCTTGTCTGGAGATCCATGACATGACTGGTGAGCTCTCCTGAAGGAAACCAGACAAATGCAAGGGCTTCAGCACCTCACCAAAGGGGAGTTTATCCAAAACAGAGGGCTCCTGGCTCCCTTCTTGGCACCGTCTCATGAAGGGGAAGGCGGGCAAGTCACAGCTTATTTTGTGTCCTGGTTTCTCCTACTGTAACGTGGTTTCTCAGCTGAAGCAGCACATTACACAAGACTATCCCTTATGGGTCAAACACTGTGCTGGCAGCACAATGTCCCTGTGCCCCCAGCACCCTGTCCAGGCACTGTGATGTCCCCTGTGACAGGGAGACCACAGCACCCGGTGGCAGTCCTTCCCCTGAGCCTTGAGGACCCACATGCCTGTGACCACAGCAGAAATAAAACCACTGCCATCCAGAAAAAGCACAGTTAGCAAAGACTGAACAGCCAGTGGCTATGCTGGCAGCTGGGAGGGCAGGCACAGACCACCACCTCACTGCTTCCCTGTGCCCTCCGAGTGCCCTGCAGGTCTTGCCCCTGCTGTGCCCACCCTGCCAGGAGGCACCGAGCCCGCTCACCCTCATCTCTAGAAAGCATATATACAAAATCCTTCCTGTCTTCTTTTCCAAACCCATCTCACCCTCTCTCGACTGGGACCCCCTCATAAAAGTAAGAAGAGACAGGCCTTTCCTGGCATTTCCTTTTTCTGAAAAGGCTGTAAAATTTTCCAAGCGTAGCCAAAGCCAGAGCAAAGTTTGTCAGGAGCTCAGCTCGTTAGGCGGCTGCTCAAGGAGCCCCGCGGGAGGCGCAGGCTGCATAATTCAAAACATCTTGGACCCTGGAAAAGAAAATAGAAACCAGGCTGCGAGAACAAGGGGGGGGCAGCTCCAGCTCCGGTGTAACCCCTGCTCTGGGAGCGCCCCATCTGCAGAGCTCCAGAGGAGCCCTGGCCCCAGCAGAGGTGCTGCGGCCAGCCCAAGTGGAGCTGGCACCAGGCAGAGGAAATTCCAAGCCTGTTGCTTCTGGCAGCCATGCCGGGCCCTGGCGAGGACCTCGGCAACCTGGAAACCAGCTACTCAGCAATTTTCTTGCCATCCAGAGGGCTCGGTCTGAACCACAGTTTCACTTCCCCCTCCCTGCGTCGTAGTCCAAGAGGCAGGGAATACCAGAAGCAAAAAAACATTTGCTCCAGAGCTGTCATGATCAAGCCCCCCACCCCCAAAACTGCTCCACTCCAGCAGGACAGTCTGGAGCTGCTGCTGTCCCCCACATTGCATATGGGGGTGGACAGAGCAGAGGAAACTTGCTTGGACCAGCCCTAGGTCTCCCCGGTTCCTTTTGCTCCGTGCCAGAGGAAAGTTCAAACAAGGCTGCACAGAGGCAGGACACAGGCAGCTTTCAGCCCAGCCTAACTGCTGGGATTGAGGCTCGCCTGTGGCTGGACCCGCTCCGTTCAGGCTCTGTCTGGCCCGATCCTCTGCTGCAGATCAGTGCTGGAACAAATCCTGCCAAGGAAGTGGTGAAAGCTCCAGTGCTGCAGGGGTTTCCATAGCCTTGGCCAGCTTGCTGTTGGGAAGAGTCACCCAGAGATGCAGCCCTTGCGCTCAGTTACTGCCCTTCAGAGCTCCCTGTCCAGCTCCTCACTGCCCTGAGCATGGAGACCTACAGCACAGCTCCTTGCCACCCCTTTTTCATAAGCCAGCCTCCTCTCCCAAGTGCAGCCTCTCCCAAGACCTGAAGCCCAGCACAGCATAGCAACAGGAAGAAGCAACAGTCATCGCACTCATTGCTGGAGCCCCTCCCCATCAGGAGGGGAGCACAACTGTTCACTGATACACAGCTATTTAGCAGGATCTTTCTTCTAAAGAGCATATTAAGATTGTATTTTCTATCAGGAAGACTGCAATGCTTCACAGAGGCCCTGCCTGCAGAACCAGGCAACCGATGCACGCCTGATCAGACAGGTACCAAGCTCTGGGTGGCAAGTCAAGGAAGACCATTCAGGAAGCCAGGGGACAGAGAGAAACAGGTCCCTTAATGTAAAACCTTAAGAGAAAGCTGGGTATGGCCCTCCAAGCAAGGGCACAGCATTCTGGGAGAGGGGCATTTCTTTGCAGAGTGCACACCAGACAAGGATCACGGTGCTCCTTGGAGAACCAGAAGCTCAACTCAGTAGCCAAGGACGAGGGTTTGTGACTCCGCTGTAACCACACCATTCTAATTTCAGCTGGGCAAATCCTGGAGCTGAAACACCTATGGACTGGAAAGCTCACAGATGCACTGAGCATTGAGGATACTTTACAAGAGGAGCTCCTGACCTCCAGCTTCTTAAAGGACTGGAAAACCCCGCTTGTGCCCGGACTCCAATAGGAGGCTGAGACCCAGAGAGGCAGCAGAAAGGAGCAATAAGCAGGAACCAGGAATCCTGGCTTCTGTCCCTAGCTCTGCCCCATATTCCTTTCCTGTCTTTGGTTAAGTCACTTCCTTTTACTCTTCCCTCCTCTGTTTTGGAGGCAAAAAATCTTTAGCCCTTGCTTCTGCATGGCGTTTAAAACCTGTTCTGTGCTGTGACAAGGCAGAAGCTCGCTGTGGCCAGAGGCTGTGAGACACCCAGCGTGCAGGAGCCACGTTGCTCGCACAGACCCCAGCGGAGCCTGGCATTTCCTGTGCTTACATTTTGAGAAGCACAGAGTCTGTAAACAGTCAGTGCCGCGGAGCATCTTCTACACAAACCATATCCTGGCCTGCTCCTCTCCTCAGCCACTGCAGCTGAGCGAGGAGAAGGAACGCTGCTCAGCTGAGCTGAGACAGAAGGGACAGAGCAACCCCACACAGCACTGCTCTGGACAGCCCACCTGAAAGGAGGTGGCCCCCAAACCAGCAGCAGCAAGGATGGGGGAAAATACAGCAATAGGAGAGGCAGGGTTAAAAGGGAGAAAAAAATACAAAACTGTAAGAAAATAACAACCCAGCCAGCACCCTGAAGAGGCAGGATGGTGCAGACGTGCCTGAGGAGGACAGCCCTCCTGCTCCCTAGCAGATCCATCCTGCGGCCTCCCACACACTCTGGGGAGAGAGAAGACCAGTAAGGCACAGGCAGGAACAAGGAGCACTCTGTGGTTTTGCTTGGTATTTCAGGCCATTTCTTGCACAGGAGGAGCTCTGCTTCGCTTTCCAAGTCTTGCCCTCTCTGGCACGGATCACAGACCTGGCTTCTGGCCCAGGACTTGGCTCCAGCAGAGCTCCTCACCAAACAGGGTGACGCCCCACCTCTGGGCACAGCGCACAGCCCAGTCCTGAAGCCATATTGTGGCCATGCCCCAGCATCAGAAGAGGCTCCCCATCATCCCCCAGCTGGGATTCAAGGCATCTTGAGTTGCAGCTGAAAAACCCAACACCCAAACACAGCTCCTGCTCTTGGGGGAAGAAAGACCCAGTGACCAAAGCGCTGTTTTCTCTAGTGGCTCCAGCTGAAGCTGGCAGACAATCTGCCCACACTGGAGAAGTACTGTCTCCCAAAGATGCCCAGGCATAGCTAGCACATTCCTCTGCCTGGAGCTGCCCAGAAAGACAAAGAGGACAAGGTGGCCACGTGAAGGCACTGCCCTCCCATCATGGGCAGTGGAAAGAGGCTGGAAACCATTGCCTGATGCACCCATCTGGCAATCCAGCAAGGACACCCGAATACACTTGTGCCCAGACACCAGTAGCTGTCAAAGAACCAGGTCATGTCTCCAGAAAGAGTTGAGCAAGTGGGAAGCAGGACTCATCCCACTGGCTGTGCCCAGTGTGGACATGGACTCAGCAAGAGCAAAACTGGTTCCCACTTGTCTCCTCAGGGCACTGCAGCCCATCAGTGCTCATTTTGGAGAGGTGTGCCTCCAACAGCCCATCCCATGCCTTGGAAGAGGGGCAGCAGGAGCATAAGGGCCCAAGCAAACAGGACTTGGAGCCAATCAGGATGCCCAACAGCAGCACACCCATTTTCAAGGCTTGGTACAGGCTTCGGATAGCCATGCCAAGATGCCCCATGCTCCATCTTTCTTCCACACCGTGGGCCAGGCTGCCCAGGGGACTGACAAGCACTGATTTGCTGGCCAAGGACGTGGGGAGCGAGCAGGGATCCTGGCAAGCTGCCCCTCCGTGCTGTAGCTCTCCCTTAAATGAAAAGCAGGTGCCAGTGACACTGACTGCTCTGACTGCTTCCCCTATGCTGGCTCCTGCTGAGTACAGCCCTCTGGTAACTACAAATGCCATTGTTAATTGGCCCCAGTTAGAACAAAATCCCTCTCCACCTTTGAGTTTCAAAGAAAATCAGGTAGGAAGAAGACAAAACCAGCTCCCTCTTCCCAGGAAGGACATGGTGCCAAGCAGATGACCTGGAACAGGCACCACGGAAGGAGGAAGGGTGCCTCTCATCCACACCACGTGGTTTGGCTGGTGCTGCCTCCCCGGGACAGGCTGAGGAAGGGCAAAATACAGCAACAGAAACCATCCCCACCAATCTCCAGTAACACTTCCTGGGTACCTTCCACTCAGGGCTTGCAGAAAGGAAGGCAAACCAGAGCAGCAAAGACCAACCCACTGGAAAGCAGCAGACAACTTTGAAAGAGAAGAACTGAGGAATATCACTGTGCCCACCCTCACCCCCCACACCACACAGAGCTGCTGGAGATGCACAACTGAGCAGCAAAGCAGCCTCAACGCTTCCCAGGCCCCTTGCTCCAAGACAGGTGTATTTTTCCACAGCTTCAGTTCTATGAGAAACCTCTTTGGGTAGTTAAATCTCATGGAGATCAACTACATGAAGTCAAAATCCACAGTTTCCACCACCCTCTGGAAACTCAGAACCATGGGCAAGATCACCACAAAATGCATTTGCCAGTCAACATCTTCCTGAGGAAAGGAGAGCTGAGTGACACAGAGTCCTGACGTGCATTAGGTTCTGATTTTCCAGAAGAGTCGTGCTGGCAATCCTCCTTGCACTTCGCTGATACAGCTTAAATAACAGTGATAAAATATTGCTGCATCTGTACATCATATCGCTATGCTATCCCTACCCTGCATTATATCACATATCCATGAGTCTGTGTACCATGTTTCCTCTCAAAAATGCCAAAAGTAGTCACAAACACAGCACAACTCTCCTGTGTGCCCCCCTGCCACTTCATCCAGGGCACTGGCACGATGCTGGGTCTCTGCCAAAAGAGCAACAGCCCAAGGAAAATTACATTTGCAGGGCAACTCCGGGCTCCTGCTTGGCTAAAGCTGCGGGGGACAGCCAGCATCCCTGGGAGAAGGCAGAGAGAGAAGCTCAGGAGCAAGGTCACAGGTGGAACAGACCACCGATGTATTCTCAGACAAGAACAGCAAACTTGTGCTTTTCCACAGGGAACTTACTCCCCCAGAAGAGACTGACTTGGGAAATTCACCCGTCAGGGTATTTAAGACTGGATGGAGCCCTAAGGAATTGAGAGCTGGAAGCCAGCCTGTGCCATCCCCCAGAAATGGCCAGACCTGAGCAGATTAAAACCCATCACAGCAGCACATCTGGACCTCCAGGGGACACAGACTCATCCTCAATGGCTAAGAACTTTCCCACCCAGAAGCAGTGAAGCCTGACACAATCACCTGAGGCAGGGCAAAGAAGCAGGAGCTGTTCTGATGCCAGTGTTTGATGCTGAACTGGACACTGTACAAACAAGAGATGGGGCTGGAAGAGATGGAAAACAATCTCAGGACCTGTCTTTTACTTGGGATCTTGCAACCAGCTGAAGGTGAGCAGAGTAGCAAAGAGCAACACCTCTACAGCAGTAAGAAAGCCACTGGTTGGGACACAGCTGATGCTCCCTGCAGAAGGAAACAAGGACCTTCTCTCCAGATACCACTCCCTTCCACATCCCTCCACACAGCCAGGAGTGAAAGCACTCACACCATTCAACAGGAGACAACAGCAGCAGTGAGAAGGAAAAGCAAAGGGTCTTTTTCCCCAAAAACAGCAAGTATGGGAGGACACAATGCCATCTGGGTCAACAACTCAACAGAAATGTCAAAGGCTGAGTTGAGCTTGGACCTCAGAAACTCCAGGCCAGCACAGGCAAGGTCCAGACCTCATGGGCTGGAGTTAGCCTGGAGTTAGCCTGGAGCTCAAGTGCAACTCCAGCACATCCTCAGCTGCTGCCCTGGAGCAGCCTAGCCCAGTGAGCTCGGTACATCCAGCTTTGAGATGGCCCAGGAGCTTCACACAGCAGTCTGTCCCCTCTGCCACAGAGAGCCACCCTCCAACAGCCACACAGTGAGATGCAAAAGGGCTTGAAAGTACTAAACACAACTGCTTTACTTTCTTCAACTGAACAACACCTATGGTTTCTAGTTTCTAAGTAAGCTTTCCTGTAGACACTGTCTATTTCTTTCTTTCCCGTGGCTGAGGTCCGGAAAGAGGAAAGGGACTTACAGGGGCAGGGAGACATGGTAACACCTACAAGACTGCACCGCAGAAAACACCACAAGACGGATTTTCTAGGTAATGAACATGCAGGTCAGGATGGTGGGGAGGGACCAGTCATACCATCTGCCCTGCTGAAATGGCAACACACACGTTGAAAAACAAACAAAAAGGTTCTTAAGCATTTAGATTGTGAATGCTCTGGAAAAAGTCTCTGATGGAGTAGGCAGCTTTCCTAGAGACAGCACACTGATATGCTCATCCTTCCACCATGGAGAATCAGGCAACAATGTCGACCTGGAGATTCTTGCACTAGAACCAGCCTTGGGTGTGTATTATATACCCACGTGTGGTGGCAGCCAGCATTATCGCAGGCACCAGAGTCAAAGGAGGTCCTTGCTTCAGCACCAACACAGCCTTGCCATGCGACCTTGGCTAAATCACTTCCTCAGTGACTCACTGTTCTTATCCCTCCCGCCACCAAAGTACCAAAGCAAGGCACACACACACACACACATATTCCCTGTATGTGACTGACGGGTGGAAGGAGCTGCATGTCATTACTGCGTGCCTGGCATGAAACAGCATTTGGGCAGGGTTAGGGAGCGGGAGCCACGTTCGCAGCACGGATCCCGCAGGTCAGGAGCGCGCAGCCGAGGTTCCTGTGGCACCGCTCTGTAGCCAAAGGTGCGTGGCTGCCCTCCGTGCCACGGCTTCGGCAGCCCTTCGCCTGGCACGGCCAGGACACAACCGAGCGATGCCGCAGCCCGACACCCTGTCAAACGGCGCTGCCCCCAAGGCGTGCAGACGCCGCACACAACAACACAACAGCCTGCCCTGTCATGTAGCATTACTTATGTGTTCAGATATGCATCCTTCTCACATTTCTATTCCAGCAAGTGGTTGCTAGCAGAGCGGAGCTAGAACAAGTTCACCACCTGCTAAAGACACGTCCCTAATACAACGCAGGGGAGGTTTTGTTACATCGGTAACAAGGAAAACATGTATATGTGGTGTTTCCTCCTTTTTCTCCCAGGCCGACCACATGCCTGGTTTACCTCAAGAGGGAACCGGAGCCCATCGAGTAGGACACCTCAAAGAGAAAGGGAGACGTCTCCCCCGACACAGACAGGAGCGTTTGTTCAAACACCACGTGAAATGTGGCGAGTTCCAGCCCTCCCCGGGGTTCTAACAGCACCGACACGTCTTGCAAAACCCGAAGCAGCTCCGGCAAAGCCAGACGGAGTTAAGTTCTCTGCGCCTGGAGAGAGAAGCCCCCCCACTCGAGGCACTCCGGTCCTCGAGGAATCGCGACGTGGGCCCGGGGTGGGGAGCGCGGCGGGAAGGCTGCCACGGACCGGGGGGCAGTGACAGCGCCGGGGGCCGGGCGAGCGGGCGGGGGGCTCGGGGCGCGGAACAATGGGGCGGCGGCGCGGCGGCAGCTCACCTC
>JAWWEU010000068.1:6775240-6793410 GCA_035583155.1 Acropternis orthonyx | reverse complement strand
GGCGCGGGCGGGGGCGCCGTGGCGAGGGCGAGGCGCTGCGGGCCGAGTGCTCCTTTCTCCGCCGGAGCCTGAATAATCATTTGGAGAAACAGGATCATTCACTTTCCTCCGAGCCGGAGCCAGGCGCTGCCCTGTCAAAATAAGAGCCCCGCGCGCCGATTAACCGCTTCCTGGTCGCGGGCGCCCCGCCGGCCGCCCAGCGGCACCGACGGGGACCGGCAGCATCGCCGGGGACCGGCATCGGGGACCGGCACCATCGGCGGCAACCGGCACCGGAGACTGGCAGCAGTGACCGCATCAGGGACCGGCACCGGAGACCGGCATCAGCGACTGCATCAGGGACCGTCACCGGGACCGGCACCACCACCGGGGCCTGGCACCAGGGACCGCCACCGGGGACCGGCACCGGGGACCGGCACCGCCACCGGGGACCATCAGCCCGTCCCGGGCCTCCCCGCCGGGAGCGACAGACGCCCTGCCATCCAGGTGTCGCACACCCACGCGTCTCACACACATGTACGCGGTGGCACACCGGTCCCGGCACCGCCGGCATCTGCGGAACTGCATCCCACACCTCCCAGCGACAGCGCGGGGGCCGCTCCTGCTGAGCATCCTTCTGCCCTGCCCTGCTTTATCACCCGAAACACTGTCCCGCAAGACTCCAGTTCTGCTCGTGCTGACACCCTCCTGTCCTGCGCTCCGAGCCTCACTGTGCCGGGGAAATCCCACTCTGCCGTGTCTCCCACAGCCTATGCAGAGCTGGACTTCGATAATCCTTGTGGGTCACTTCCAGCTGAGAATATTCTACGATTCTACGCACAAGACACAAGGACTGGCCTCAGCACCTGGGAAGGGGCAGCACGTTACTGTCTTTACCAACAAGTTTTCCAGGCATTACCCACCCTCCTGCCCTGAGCAACAGCTGCCTTGGACAGGACCCGCACAGGCGGCTATGGAGCCAGCCCGCCCGCTCCTGGACGATGCCAGCAGCATCCTTAGCCGGGACGTGTCACCTTCCTGCCTTGAAGCGCACCAGCCTCCCAGCGGTGGAGCTGGGCGGAGAGGGCTGGAAGCAGGCGACCACTTAGCAGCATCCCCCAGAGCTGCAGAGCTGAAGGGGGCGCGGAGAACAAGGTGCCAAGCTCCGCTGACGGGAGGCGGCGGTCGCGGTTGAAAATTAACACACCCCCCCCGGCCTGCCCGGGGAGCAGAGGCGGTGCCGAACGGGGATGGGGATGGGGATGGGGACGGGGACAAGGTTGTCACCCCCCGCCAAACCGGCAGCAGCAGCTCCCCCTGCTGGGCCGCGCGGCGGGGCGGGACAGCGAGGGTTTGTCCCGGTACCGGCGGTACCGGGGGTGGCCCCGATGCGGGCAAGAGGGGCTGGCGGCGGAGCCCCCCGCGCCACCGTCCCCCCACGGGCACACGGTGCTGCGGCGGAGGCCAGCGAAGAGAGAGAGGGAGGGAGTGCCGGCTGCTTCCAACCCCAAGGGAAGAACGCGACATCGGCCTGTGCAGGCGCCTCTTCGGTCGCTCGTTTGCAGAAGTGCCTGTGGAAAGCACCCGAGGCCGGAGCAGACAGAAGGGATGGGCTGCGGATGCGCTGGGTTTTCCCTTGGGGGACCGCAGACTGCGTGAGTGGGCAGGCACTGGGGACCCCTTTGCATCGAGCATCGTTTGCTTACACCAGCCACCCAAGGGGGATACACCCCCTCCAGGGGAATGCTGAGGCCATACATCTCCCTGCCTCTCTGGTGAGCTCCCAAGTGCCTCATCAGCAAGCTGTGACATATTTTCACACTTTCATCCTCCCCAGTAGCAGCTCTGGGCTCGTGTCCCTGCAGGCAGCACGCACAGGCGCAGTGGGTTAAAGACGGTGCCCAGACACCACTGTCTGGCACAACAGCTCGGTGCCAGGGGCAGACAGGCAGCTCCTTCCATCCAGCCAGGTGCGATGCAGAGGGGACACACAGAGCCACCTGTCCTCCAGGTCCTCTGGCTGCCTCTCCCTCCCTGCTCCTTCCCTGCAACCTCCTGGTCTTTCTACATCAGAGCCCCTCACATCTCTCCCAGCCTGTGCACATGAAAGTGGCAAAGCAAGACTGGGAAAGGTCAGCAGGAGGACCAGCCACTGCCGGCTGAGTGCTGAGCCTGTCTTTAATTAACATCTGCCGGGCTAGCTGCTCTCCCTGCACTTGACTCTGACTTCCAGTCTCCCCTTCCCTCCTCTATCATTACGCCCACACTAGGAGAGACAGAGAAGGGAGGAGATGGTGAAGCAGAGTCCTTGGAGCTCCTCAAAACCTCTCTCTGCCAACACCAACACCCACCATGCCAACAGCTCATCCCAGGAGCTGCCTGGTACAGCAGCACCTTAGCAAGCCCCTAGCCAAGATGCCCAGGCTGGCTGTTAAGTGTCCCTCGCTTGCATTGGGGTTTTCCTGACTTTGGGGCACAAAACATACACCCAACACACACAAAAAAGTCTCCCTTCCAAACTAGTCAAGGACCAAGAGGAAGCCGTCTGTGACAGTGACTGCAGCCTTCCCTGGGAAGAACTGGGACCAGCCACCCAGAAGCTCCTGACACATTCTACCTCTTTGGGATGCAAAGAATTTTGGGATACAGGGTCAGAAGGATTAGCTTGGTCCTGTTTCGTGTGGAGTACATGGAAGTTGGTCTCAAGCCATCTCCAAGGCTCTGGGCCTTTTTTCATTCCCATTGGCTCTTCAGAACACCAGCCCCCAAGCTCAGACCTTCACAAGACCCCTGTGGGTAAGGCCCTTATTATACTTATGAATATGATTAATTAGGTCCAATTAAATATACTGGAAATAACGATGTGACTCACAGTTAGCTGGAGCTGCCTCTTGGCAAAGCATTTCCCCAGTGGGTCGCTCCAGTCCCAGACCAATCCACAGCAGAGGCCCCAGAGATGGAAGAGCCCAGATGAATTGGGCTGAAGGAAACAAGCCTGGAGCTGTGAAATGCCCGTTTTAGGAGCAGCTCTCTGCTGAATCCACATAGTTACAGACCTGGTGGCAGGTCCAGTATTAAATTCACAGACATGGCACACCTCATGTGTTCCTTCCAG
Source organism: Acropternis orthonyx (assembly GCA_035583155.1). Classification (NCBI taxonomy): domain Eukaryota; kingdom Metazoa; phylum Chordata; class Aves; order Passeriformes; family Rhinocryptidae; genus Acropternis; species Acropternis orthonyx. The sequence continues at coordinate 6,790,316 of JAWWEU010000068.1, read as the reverse complement.
AAAGGCAAAGGTCCAGCAAGAAGATGGAAGAGGGTATGTTACTGCTGCTGAGGTAGACTCTGGCCTAAAAGCATCTTTTCATCTCTTTCCATGCTCCACTCTGTCCTGCCCATCCCTATGCAGACTCCTGACCACAGTGCCCTCTTCTTCCCATCACTGGCACGGATTCTATCCCACAGGCTCATGAGTCCCTGATGTGCCTCCATCTCCCTTGGACTGCATTGCAAGGTTTCAATCCCACTTCTGCTTTGATGGTACCACAAGGCCATCGCTCAGGGAAAGGGAAAAAAAGCCATTCCAGGAGAGGCCCCAGGTCCGTGCCCAGCCCTGCAGCCAGCTGGGGAAGAATGGGCTCTGTCATGTCATGCTCGTTGGAGTTTGAGCAGGGCAGCCGCCAGCAGCAGGCTGCTGCAAGGATCCTGTGCTACCTCTGCAGCTGCCTAGGCAGTCTGTGCCATTGGCTAGATGGACCTGGACAAAATCAGAAGTGCTCAGTCTGGATTCTCATTTTAAATGGGATCCCAGCCCATTTCCTTCTCAGCCCATTTTCTTATTAACCATCACATCTCCAGCAGACCAACAATGTTCACCCACTGCGGAAGAAACTGGCAAGTGCAAAGACAACATGTGAAGCGACACAGCCAGCCAGCTACAGTCTCCTGCTCAGCATCCTCACGCCAAGGCTGGGCACTGGCCCCCCTCCATACGCTGGGATTTTCCTTTGCTGCAGTCCTAAAGGCAAAACACAGCCTGCGCTGGGGTGCCGAGGGAGAATTTAATCAAACTGAGACATCCCCTTTCCAAATGAAAATATGCTGCTGCAGCCACAGCACAGCTGACAGACCATCATGTAGCAAAGATAAACGCCTGACTCGGTTCCAGGATCACAAAGACACTGCGACTCGGGATCCTGGACACTCTACTATTGCTGCAATGCCTGATGCACTCATGGTGCCTCTATGGGTGCAGGCACATGATGCAGCTCTTCAAGCCTTCTTCCCTTCTTGGGACTCCTGTATGCCCTAGCGCCAGCCTTATCCTCCCAGCACCCTAGATGCTTGCTGCAACCCTGGGGAAATCATCCCAGGTCCACATAGTCCTGATGTTGCTGGAATCCTGGCAATGGGAGATGAGCTTCACTCATACCACAACTGTCCGGCCTCAGATGGCCTTTGCTACCTGCTCTAGGTGTATTTGGGCTGCTCTGTGCAGGACACCGGCTTGGCTGTCCCTGGTGCCGGGACACTGCTGCTGTCCAGGGCAGACCCTGCCAAACAGCAAACCGGGAAAACGCTGGTGTTTCCTGGCGCTGGAGCCGCTGTTCCTGCCACGCGGTAGGGCCAGGAGAGCCGGAGCCCGGCGGGCATCCCGCGGGGCCGGGCACCGCGCCCGCTGCCGGCGGAGGGGGCGCGAAGGGTTAAATCGTTTAGCGAGGCCACCAGCGTGATAAATGCGGCCATCGGCGGAGCCGGCGCCTCCCACCGCCCCCGGGGTCGGGCTGGGAGGAGCGGGCGGGTGGTGGCGGCGGGGACTCTTATCCTGATACGGCGCCTTCCGCCGAGTGCGGGTCTGGAAACACCGAGCGGCGGGACTGGCTCCGCGGCCGCGGCGACACAAAGCGCGCAGAGCCCTCGCCCCAAACCCGGGCTCGCTGGAGCCGGGGGCGCTCGGCAGGGATGCGGCGCTCCCCACCAGCGGCGGCTTCTCCCACCCGGGGCATCCCAGCCGGCCGCGCAGGCAGGAGCGGCCCCCGCACGGGCAGCAGGGAGCATCGGGTGTGATGGAGCTCCCCGTGCGCTCCGCCAGCCCGCCCGCGGCCGCGGACCGGGGCCCCGGCACGGCGGAGCCCCCGGGCAGCATCGGCGTGCACCGCGCACACCGCGGCATCGCACGCGCCGGATACCGCACACACCGCGCATCGCACACACCGCGCATCTCGCACACCGGGTACCGCACACACCGAGCATCGTACACACCGGGTACCGCACACACCGCGCAGAGCACACATCGGGTACCGCACACACCGAGCAACGCACACACCGGGTACCGCACACACCGCGCAGAGCACACACCGCGCACACCACGCAGACGGGCAAATCTTGCTCGCAGATGTGCCCGGGATGGATGTGGGGGACTGTGCCGGGGCAGACACTCGCTCTGCAGGCGCGCACGAGCTTGTGCAACCACAAACAGCAGGAACAGAGCGCGGCACATGGGCGCCAGCCCTGGAGCTGCCCTGCAGAGCAAGCAGCGTCCAATCTGTGGTGCGTAGTACCAGGGGATAAGGAGATAGGCAAGGAAGGAAGGTGCAAGAACAGCTTCTGCTGTCACCACTACAGTAAGGCAGAACCAGGAACAGAGTTATCCCTACCTTTGGTTTGTTTACTCAGTGCCTTCATCTCCAGAAGACTCCTGGAAGCTTGGTCACTGCAAACACACGCACCTGTGTCAGTCAGTTGCAGAGCAGAAATCAGGAGAATTTTCAGAGAGGTCACAGGCCTGACACAATTCAATTTTATTCAATGTCTCTATTAGTATTTGGGGTCCCTTGAAATCGCCACTCTGTAAACTGGGTCATAAGAGGAAAAGTTAGCAAGCTGCTGCCTTGTGTCATCTGCTAGCATGACAAGAATTTGTGATGGTGGTAGCTTGGACTTCCACTTGAAACCCCCATTCCCACATGGAGTCTCTGTTCCCAAGACAGTCATGTGCATCTTGGCATGTGCAATGCCTCAACCACACAAGTCTCCAGCTCAGGGAAGAGCCTCTCCTACAGCATCTCAGGGGCACAGGGCACGTACCCTGGCACAAAGGGCTGACACCCAGACGCGCCTGCATCAACACACAGCTGCCTGGCTAGGCCCATGTGCCCTGTGTGCTCCAGTGAGGGTGACCACTGAGTGAAGCCACAGGCTCTGCTCCCAGGGTTTTCACCCAGCCCTTTTTCATCTGTGCCTCTGTTTTGCCAAACACATGTGCATTTATTCAGGGCCTGATGGTACTCCCAGGCCAGAGGTGCTGAGCACCTCATCCAGCTGCTGTATGGACTCTACAGAGTTTGGGATAAGAAAAAGGTCCTCGTTGCCAAGATCACCTCATCCCTGACCAGCTACTTATCACTTGCATACCCTGTTCAGCGTCTTACCATGCTCCGGATACCTCCACCAGCCCTCTGTATCCACCCCTACAGACTCGGAGGCACTCAAACCCCAGCCTGCCCTTGCCACAGTGCCCAGCGTGGCGAGCTGGGTGCTGCAGGCTGGCTGCCCCTCCCAGCACTCCTCCTCTCCGGTGTCAGTGTTAATTAAACACCAGTGCTGGTACCTGCCGCCCCTACACGGGGCAGGGGCGGCTGCTCCAGCCTTGGGAGCACTCGCGGATCCCTCACTGGGTGGGCAGAGGGATGGGGAGGGACCATGTTGGAGGCAGAAAGGGCCCCCCGAGAGGGGTAGGTGGACCCTCCGGGAGGACAGGGTGTGGGGGGACATCGGGACCCTCCTGGGGGACATCGGGACACTCCCGGGGGAGACGCGGCCGGCGGCGGGGCCCAGCGTCGCCGCCTGGCGGACGCGGGCGGGATCGCCGCTCCTGGAGCCGCCCGGGCTGGGGGTCCCCCGGTGGGGCTCCCCCGGTGGGGCAGGGCGGACACGTCCTGGCACTTCCCCGGGCCTGTGCCGGGGCGGCGGGGCGGCTCTCATCGCAAGCAGATTGTCCCCCCTGTACTAGCAGCGCTAGAGCTGGGAGGAGGAACACCAGAAAACACGCTGCCTTTATTTTGTTTTGTTTCCCCTACTTCCTCCGTCGGCGGATGCAAAGGAGATGCAGGCATCTGCGGGGCTGTGCATGACAGAATAGCAGCGTGTGCACAGCAGAAGGGGATGTTTTAATTAAGAGGAAAAGGATAGACCGTGGCTCCGGTGACAAATGCCAAACGGAGCTTTAACATCCCGGCGCAGAAGCAAGGAAATGGATTTCCACAGCCTGCAATACATCCTAGTCTCTGCGCTAGAATACGAGGAGCTAAACAAACCCTCCATCCCCACCAGCAGCAGTGGTGTACAGCTGGCACCTCAACCACAGAATCAGATCGGAAAAGACCTCTGAGATCATCAAGTCCAGCCTATGAACACCACCATGTCAACTAGAGCATTACATTAAGTGCCACGTCCAGTCTTTCCTTAAACACTTCCAGGGACAGTGACTCCACCACCTCCCTGAGCAGTCCAGTCACCCTTTCAAGTCTAATCGCTCTTTCTCTCAAGAAATTCTTCCAACTTAAACCTCCCGTGGCACAGCTTAAGACTATCTCCTTTAGACCATTAGATTGTGCCTTCCTGCACAGATGGCCCTTCTTGCCTACCTGTGTAACAGGTACCTTAACAGCCTCTACAACTGCCCTTAATAAGGTGTAGACACTGAGAACCAAGTGATCCCCTGGTGGGAGGCAGCACCAGGGCTGCAGGAGGACTGTGTGTCTGGCCACAGGTAGCAAGCTCAGCATCCACCTGTTGGCATCACTGCATGACTGGACTTTGGGGGATTTGAACCAGGGTGGTTGATCATTCTTTCCACGCAGGACTGCAGATAGGAATCCACTTCAGTACTAGACCCCTGATCATTTTGCTGCTAAGTCATGCTCAAGAGTTTGAGCTGAGCTGAGCCCTGCAGTAGGCAATCCTGTGTCGTACTGTTCAGTCCATTTTCCTTCTGCCCTCTGTATGTACTCTGGAGCCACAAGTGCTCCTTTTGTGCCAGACTTTCAGAGACTCTCAGGCAGGACCTGCTCTACAGATTGCAAAGAGTCAAAACAGTGATCTCAAACCTCACTCTCCTTTTGAATGGAGGAAGTTGCATTGAGTGCCTGAATCAAAGAGCGTCTATACAGTTTGTGCCAAATGCAGTCCAGTCCCCCAAGAGATGTCTTTTCTCATTCCAGTTGAATACTGTGCCTCTTTTTAAGCCTGGGCTCCAGTTAAGAATGACCATTTGGTTACATCTTGTATTTTGGGACTGGTGCACCATTCTGACAGAGTGTTATGGTACTGGGGATGTCGTGGAGACCAGTAGGGCTGCCCTGCTACCCCCCACCAGGCCAGTTTCCCCTGCTGGGGTATTGCTGCCAGGCGAAGGATGGCAGCAGTTTTGTGCAGGGGCTGCTGGCACCACCTGTGGCTCCTCATACAGCTGGCCCTGCAGAACAAAGGTGGGTGGGCTCAGGAGATCCTTTTACCCTGAGTGGGGCTTCTCTTTCCAGGGGACTCCCTGGGAGCTGGTGAGTGCTGACCTGGGGTCTGTCCTCCTTTGTCCCTGACAGCACAGTGCAAATCCACATCTGCATGGCGCTGCTGAAACATCCTCTCTCTGTCATGAAATATTCATGCCCGCCTCCAAAAGGGCTCCAGCACAGCACAGCAAATCTGTGTGTCCCTCTGAAGAGAGTCAATCTGTGCTGCAGAGTGTGGCCACAGGCTCTGCTGTGAGGTCAAGGCAGATCCAGACAGCTGATCTCTGTCTTTGAGGAAATAAAACAGAGATGAAAAGAAGAAGCAAAACCCCAGGAGGTGCTTTTGAGACTTAACCCTTTCCAGGCTGGGAAGCATCAGCAGAGTCTGCAGTGAGCAGCTTACAAGAGTTGAGTCTACAGAGCAGCCCAGATGCTGAAGTTCTTTCTCAGGCTGGGAAGGTTGTTCCCAAGCCTGGGAACCCTGCTTGGAACAGGCTCTGCTGCTGTTGGATTTGCTGGTTAAGTCCATCTGATGCTGGAGTGGCTGTGCTTATCCTGAAAGCTGCCTTCATTTCGCTGTATTTGCTTCACGGAGTGCAAGTCCTTGCTAGAATGTCACGGTGGAGTACTCACTCTCCCCTGTGGGTGGAGTAGCATAAATCTTGGGCCTCACACGTTACTTCTTTTTTTTTTTCCCCTAATGTTCAGGGCATTTTTGAGCCTCCTCCTCATTTATGGTTAAGATGTCAGACAGTGAAAGTAATATATCGCATCAATTACAGAGAGACTGCTCCACTCCAGGGAAAGTTTCCGAGCTGGGAGTGTGGGGAGGCAGGACCTCGCCTCCCTGGGTGGTTCTGGAGCAGTGTGAAGTGCTGCACAGGGAGCTCTCTGGGCAGGTGCCAAGGTGAGAAGAGGGTTCAGCACTTGGGCACAAGGTGCAGGTGGTGTTTGAGCAGCCTGGCTGGGCTGGCGGATGCAACTGGTTCGTTTGTTCCTCCCTGTTCATCCCCCTGATAATCCGATTTACATTCCCTTTTCTTCCCCTGGATCCTGCTGTTACCATGGGAACTATGTTCACAGTTGCTATTCATTGGCTTCTGGAAAAACTCCTTTTTTGCTTTTTCCCCTGCCTCTTTCCCTTTTTCCATCTTGGACAAGGAGCTGTGCCTGTCAGAGGATGGGGAAGCTTGCAGGGCTTCTGATAACTGGGATAAAGGCAGTGGTTAGAGGGAGGAATTGGGGAATTATGGCAAGACTCTTAGCACTAGATGAAGTAATTCAGCTCATGTGATCTTTAGCTTGGTCTTTTCTTCATTCCACACCTATGAAAGGGAATTCTGGACACAGTGAGCCCACGAGTCTGCCCACTTGCCCCAAGGGCCTCTCTTGTTTTGTCTGTCTACGTGCCCAGGAAGTTGCAAAGAATTGCAATGCTACATTTTAAAGAATTGCCATTTGTTTGCTTCTTTGTTCCTTAAGTAACTTGGCGTTTTCCAGTACAGCATATTCACTTAAATTGGGCAACAAATTGCATTTGAAGGAGGAGGGGGCAGTGGCAGAGGGGAGGAGCAGAATTTCAGCAGTGGAGGACCACAGCTCTGGAACTTGAGACAAAACTGCTACACTTTTCTTGGACAGGAATTCAAGTGGGAGGTGTTTGTAACTGCCAGTGCAGTTTTCCTCATACCCAGTTCTTCCACACGAGGTTGAACTGTTAAGCATTGACAGTGCATCTGTTCAGATTGGCTCTAGAAACCAAGTGTTCCTGAAAATAAAGGGAGAAACATGCTGTGCTTGCCTTTCATCTTCCCAGCCACCCAGCTCCCAGTTCCATGGAGAAAAGCCCCATGGAGCAGCCCATGTGCACGCAGGTGGCCCAAGAGTGGCCATGTAAAGGACTCCTGTGTGTGAAAGGTGCAGCAGGATGAGGAACAAGAAGTTCCCTGGGGATGGCAAGAGTTGGTGAAAGGGTGGCACAATGTCAGGCTTGTTTCTACTGACCGTACAAGGCTCCAAGGAAAGGTCCAAAATAAGATCTCCAAGAAAAGCTCTTCCCAATATTTCATTTTCCCCTCCCACTTTGTGTTTTCTTTTTACAGCTGCATTTCTGTCCTACCTCCCATGGCAGCTACCTTGGGGCTTAGAGCAAATGGTGAGCCTGCTTCCTCAGAAAGATCCTGCACCCAGCAAATAGCACTGAGATCACCATGGACTACAAGCTTTAGGAGAGGACTTCCCAGGAAAGATAGGAATATGATCTTCCTCCAAGATCACAAAATCTTTTCATCAGAGGAAGGAAAAAGAAATAGAAAGGCCGATGCAGCCTCCATACTTGACTCTCTTCAATTAGTAACCATCTGGTTTTGAGAAGAGCTGTCAGCCAATGTAGAGCATTTGGCAAGATTCCTCAGCTGCTGCTCTCCTAATGTCAATTCTTCTTCTAAATGCTTTAAGCCCCAAGATGCCAAAAGGAAATGAAAAGCAAAACAGAGAGCACAAGAGTGAGAAGGAAGAGCAAGGATGCAGTATAGCCCAGTGGACAGAGCGAGACATTCCCCAGTTCCACTTCTAGGCCAGGGAGCAAACTCCAAACACTGCTGGCCATCCAATAGCTGGGAAACCTCCCACCCAGCCAGCCACGTGGAAGGAACTGTACTACTTTGAGCACCATATTTCAAACAAGCCATTCCAAATCCTTCAACGTTTTCGGGAAGTCTGGCTGCTCAGCTCAGTGTTCTTGGCCAAATTCCAACCCTGACAGCGACTTTCTGTCTTCCAAAATTCCCTCACTTTAATTTCTTTGTCCCAGCTACTGTGTGATGGTGCCTTGTAGTTGCACAGTGTTCATCCACTAGGAAAGACACAGATAATCTCACTCTTCCTCAAGTTTTGCCCTGGTTCTGCCTGATGCCACACTCTGCTCAAATAAAGGGGCGCTGCTCTCCACCAAGAAACCTGTGGGTACAAAAGGAGATCGCACCTGGCTTTGGATGGCATGAGGAGGCACACTAACCATTCTGCACAAGTCCTCAGGCACTCTCTGCCAGCACAAGCCCTTTTGCTGCTTTCAGGAAAGAAGCCACACTGGTAGCAAAGCTGGGCAGCAGGAGCTGGGCTGCAGCATTTTTGTGAGCGCTGCCTCCCTCATTAACATGCAGCACATGGCTCGAGCAGCTTTTAGATTACTCCTTCCTGACTCTGGGACACAGTGTGTGAGTCAGAGGCTTGCACACTTGCTTCCCCTCACCCCTGCGAGCCTCCAGCACACAGCAAATTACATTTCGAGCAGTTCCCTTAATTTCTGCATGCAGACAACCTTCTTCTCACTTCTGCAAAGAAGCAGAGTTATCCTCCACTCCCCCAAACAGCAGCAGGCACACATGGGCCACCATCCTCTTTCCTCGGAGATGCATTCGAATTCTGCAGCACCCTCTCCTAGGCAGGTGCCTCACACTCCCCCCTACACTCACACCCTCTCTACTCATTCCCACCCTCTTTCCCATACATTGCTCCAGCTTCCCACAGGCACGTGTAGCAGGCAGCTCCTTTCTCCAGACCATGGTAATGGGGTTCTGTCACAGCTGAAAGAGAGGAGGATCCCTTTGTTAGACACATTAGTGTCCCACTACTAAAAGAGAAGATACAATTTCCAAATGTGTTTTCGCAGAGCTGCCTTATGTGGCAAGAGTCTGAGACCCAAACCTGTGAGGTTCTCCTGCCGTACCTGCTGTGTCAGAGCAGCAGAGAGATAATCTCATTGACTCCTGACCTGTGAGAAAAAAGCAAGCATAAAACTCCTTATGAGAGCATCTGAAACCACCAGGGACCTGCACCTGATTAGACAACTTGCAGGTTTCCAGAGGGACACATGAGCAGGTTTCAGCGGTCCTGATCTGTACAGAGCTGTGGGATATCCTCACCTGCTGTCCCAGGAGCTGCCCTAGACTTGGTGCTTGCCTGGGACAGCAGGAGCTCAGGAACTCACTCACATCCACCTCTTTTCAGAGGATGAGTGCACTGATCTGGTGCTCTAAGGTCTGAAAATCCCCATGCAGGGAAGAGGGAGGTGCCTAGGCAGGCCAGAGAGAAACACTCATGGGCCATCAGGCCTGGACTACAGTCGATATACACCAAGGAACCAAATGCCAAAGGTTGTGGATACCGTTCCTCTTTTCAGGTTCCCAGCCTTGGCTGGGGAAAACAAAGCTTTTCCTTGACACTGCACTCTGCTCAAAGCCACAGGATCCTCTGTGCAAAACTTCACTCTTTCTTGCCTCCTCTCCAAAGCCTTTCTTCCACGTCAATTAGCATTATGCAAAGTGCCCAACTGACGATGTCAATGAGACTTCAGGCAGAAATCCATCTATTTCTCCCCTCCAGCTCTTAATTAACATGTGGACTTTAATTACATTTCCCGTTTTCATGACAAAATATGTCTCTCTCCTGAACTTGTCCTTCCCCGAGATCATTACAAGTGCTCTTAATAATAATCACTATCATCTGTCTACCCTGAGAGTGAGCAGGGGGCACCTGCTCTGACTTCCCAAGTTACCCCATCCCACACATAGCCCCTGGTCACTCAGTCCTTGGAGAGCCACATGCTCTGGTCCTGTGCCAATGGAGAGGGGTGGAAGCAGTGCTGACAGGTTGGCGTGACATATTGCCAGGGCTGGATAGTGCCTGAAGGCTTTGGCTGCAGTGAAAGACATTACAATTCAAGGGTGCACACAGAAACAAAGTCAATTTGGGATTCTCTTGTTTTCAAAGGTAAGGATGGGCCACCCTTCTGCTGAAGATCTATCCTCACTGTCTCTAAAATGCAGAGTAAACCCTGCTAGGGAGCTTTGCTTGCAGGCCTAGGCAGTAAAAAACCAGGAAAACTTTCTAATAATGACCTCATTCTCACTGACTCAGCCACTAGAAAAGCAATCACCTTAGTAAATAACAAAGCAACCATTTCCAAGGAGAAAGTGAAAACTGGAGGAATTGGTCCCTATCCATCCTGATGGGAGCAGGCAAGAGGCAGCTTAACCAAGCATGGACCTGGTGCAGTCAGGTTTTCATGAAACTCTAAAGGTAACTCAAACCACTTCCACTCTCCCCACAAGCCTGGGGACCTCACTCAGATGCAGTCTGTCATGGCAGGAAGGCTGAGTCCTGCACTACACTGACCCTCTGTTTGCGAACTCAACCTCAGAATCAGCTTTCAGAATGACTGTTTTATCTGAATGTGCAAAATTCACCAGGCAGAGGTCCAGGAAATGAGATATTTCCTCAGTTGTTACTTGACCCCTCAGATTTTCAGTGCTCCTTAAAGACAATCTCTATCCCTCCCATCAGCAAACAGTAAGGTAATACCAAGCTGAATACCAAGCTATGCCATGTTTGCTTTAGTTTGCAGACAGACAGAAAACAGTGAGCTGCCCACCTCTTCTATTGTCGAGTTCTAAAGAATTAGCAATACCCCAAATACAGAGCAGACATGACATCAGGCTCTTGGGACAGAGACAATAAAGGCAACATCAAGGTGATCACAACACAAATGACTGTAAGTATGGCCCAGACACAGTCCACAAGGCAAGGACTGCATGATCCAAACATACAGCTAAGTGCATCATACATAATTTGGATAGAAAGAAGAGCTCCCAGCAGAGCTCCATGCAAGGACAGCAAGCATGCCATGAGCCAAGACAATGTGTCTCTTGCTTGCAGAAAACCCTATTCCTCCTCACAGTCGCACAGTGCAAGAAAACCAAGCTAATTGCCCAAGCAAGAGAGTGTTGATAAGTGTGGCAGAAGGGAGACGATGCCCCTTTAAATGTGACTAAAGTGTTGTCAATGGATCTGCCATGGTAGAGGAGTTAATCCCCCCCAAGCCCCTCTCAGCCACCGTGATGGGATAATTAGATGCGAGGGCTCAGCACAGATGATGCTCCAGTCGCTTAGCAACTAATGGTTTCCATGGAAACAGCAAAGCACAGCCTTCGGAGCAGCAAGTGAGCAGTGCAGCAGGGCAGGGAAAGATGCCTTAAACTCCTGCACTGATCCTCTCCTCCAGAATCACTCAGAGGCCTCGAGGTATTAAGGGAATAAGAAGGGGGTGCCTTAAAGATACAATATCCCTGTTTCAAGGAGCAGTACTAAGAGAAGGGGGTTTTTTCAGACTAAACTTTCACTGACATCGTCCTTCTAATCTCAGTGACTCTCCACTGGCAGGACAAGCAAGGCTGAATCACACAGAGTGGTGTTATGCAGAGGCTTATGCCCCAACACATGGGTCACCCTCCTATAAGCAGCTGAGTGCAATTCCAGCATCAGTTCTTGCACCTGGGGGAGTAAGAGGTGAAACACATACAAACACCAATGTATTTTCATTTTCAGCACTGTCACATGAGCAGCCATGTATAGGCATCCAGCCTGGCTCTGAACCAGCAGGGAAAGGAGGTTTCCTTCTGATTCTGCAGCTTCACAGCACATACAAAAGTGACACCACCTATATGGAGAGTTTCACCAGAATAACAAGAGATCAGATTTATTAATCTTAACCCGAGACTGTCATCTGGTACTTCCTTCAACATGACCTATTCCCGCTGCTTTATTACTGCCTGATTTCACATGACAGCCCTAGGTGTTAAAGCTTTGCAAACCTCTCAGGTCCTGATGGCACAGAAGGAGGTCTGGAAACTCACACTGCCAAAACAAGCCCTGCTTTCCTCCTCTCCATGCAGCCCTGTCCTCGACACAGGACGAGGCATCCCTTTCAGAGACAGTGAGCAGACTGTGCTTCGGGCACTGGCTGCAGCGCTCACTACTTCTCTCCTCCCCAGTGGGAGGAGACTGGCAGCATGAACTCACTTGTGTGCCATCTCTTCTTGGCATTAAGAAATGGAGAACAGGGCAGACCCCTCCCTTGGGCAACATCTGTGCCAGGAGATGGCACATACTGCCGGCGAGGGGCAGCCAGGCTGGGCTCTGGAACCCCTGAGACTGTCAGGCAAAGCCATCCACTCCCAGACAGTCTGTGGCTCTTTCCTCCCCTCCCTGCAAACCTGGGGGGTGCTGGTTGTGACACCCAGGAGGGATGGAGCATCCCACCAGCCAGCCTGCACAGGCTGGCCAGTTCAGCCACCAGCCAGGTCCCCTCCCTGGAGTCCTGTCCTGATCCACCCAATGCTTCAGGAAGGCACCGGAGCACGGACACCAAAAAAGTTATAGGCCCTTTCAGACTCTGTCCCCTATGGCTTTCAAAGGGGGAAATCAAAGGGAAATGCCGTGCTTTGTTCTGCAGAGGAGAGGCAGGAAAGGTGAGCGGCGACGAGCCCCGGCAGAACCAGTTGCTTCAATCGTCCGCCAGCTCACCTTTGAAGTGGTTTTAGAAATCAGGGAGGAGGGGCAGAGACCCGAGTTCAGCTCTTTCACTGCAACTTCACAGAATTTGAGGACGTGGGGGGTAAGAGGCTGCCTTTCCCCCACCAGAAAAATAGTGTATCCACTCGGAGAGTAGAGAATACGGCTAATAAAAAAGGCTGTGATGCTCATCAGGTACATGTGTGGTGTTCTTACATCTGAGGAGGCTGTGAACAGCTATGATGACAGCAGCACCTACCTATGGTACCATCAGAGGCATACCAGGCATCTGCAGGAACAACCAGGCACCCTGACACAGCCCCTGGTCCCACAACTGAAGCAATACTAACATAGCAGGAACAGCCCTGTGCAAGGACAATCCAGGCACCTGGCATACTGTACTGGGAAGAGGGGGGAAAGGACTAATTACTTAATTGGAAATTAATCTCTGTTCTACTACAGGGGGGGAAATATTATGTATATATATATATAAATCCCAGAGTTCATTGGCACACCCAGTATCCACCAGGGTCCTCACATAGTCCAGTGAGTTTGCTTCCAAAAAACCACCATCAGTTGGGCAAAGCCCACACAAGAGACGATACCCTTGATACCCTCATGTCACCACGGACAAGCAGATGTCACTCTGTACAAATTCAATCCTGCCTCACCTGTCTTTGTTATGGCAGCACCTAGAATCTCTACCAGTAAGAAGTAACCATTACCACAGGGGGAATGCTTTCCACTGCTGCAGCAGAGGCGGGAATTACTAGCAAGCTCTTTTCACACCTTTTTTTTTTTTTTTTCCCCGAGGAGGGTCTAAATACAACTGTTCAGGGCTTCTCTGGATGGAACACCGTACCATGTTACGTTATAGCCTATCCCTTCCCTTCCCTGGTGTTACTTACTGGTTCCACACACCAGTACTGCCTTAAACACAGAAACCTGGGGAAAGACGGGGGAAAGGAAACTCTGATCAGCTGCAGCTGCTCTGTAGTAGTTTTGCTGGAGAGCCCACACCGAACTGCAGGGGCCCCGACTCTGAACAAGCTACAGGTGAATTTGCTGTGAAGCGTCAGCTCACACGGCCTCTGGTGGCCAAGCCACAGGCTCCAGTTACCCTACTCCAGCTCTGCCAGGCTGCTCTTCCCAGGGCAGCTCCGGGAAACTGGAGCTGAAAACCGTGTCTTTCCATGGGCAAGCCCATCACCAGAATGGATGGCACACGGATGGCAGCGCTGATGCTGATACTGCGTGGGTGACCCCGCACACGGATGGCAGCGCTGATGCTGCGGGGTGACCCCGCACACTGCATACGGATGGCAGCGCTGATGTTCCCAGCGCCGCACACTGATGCTCCGGGACTGGTCCCGCACAGGGATGGCAGAGCTAATGTTCCCAGCCCCGCACACTGATGCTGCGGGCTGAACCCGCACAGGGATGGCAGCGCTGATGGTCCCGGTCCCGCACAGGGATGGCAGCGCTGATGGTCCCGGTCTCGCCGCACACGGATGGCAGCGCCGATGCTCCCGGTGCCGCACAGGGATGGCAGCGCTGATGCTCCCGGTCCCGCACAGAGATGACAGCACTGATGCTCCCGGTCCCGCACAGGGATGGCAGCACTGATGCTCCCGGTCCCGCACAGAGATGACAGCACTGATGCTCCCGGTCCCACACAGGGATGGCAGCACTGATGCTCCCGGTCCCGCCGCACAGGGATGGCAGCACTGATGCTCCCGGTCCCGCCGCACAGGGATGGCAGCGCTGCCGCTGCGGGCTGACCCCGCACACCCGGCGGGTGGCAGCACCGAGCCCCCGGCCGTGCCCCGCCCCGCCCCGCCCCGCCATGGCCGTGCATTACTGCGGGCTGTGCCGCCGCACGGCCTTCACGGGCCGCCGGCACCGCTACAGCGCGGGGCACCGCCGGCGGCTGCGGGAGGCGCTGGCGCGGCTGCGGGAGGCGGCGGAGGCGGCGCGGGAGGCGGCGGGGGAGGCGGGGGCGGCCGTGCGGCCCTACGACCCGGCGGAGCACGAGGGGCGCGTGTGGTGCCCGTGCTGCGGGCGCGGCGTGCGGCGGGACGGGCGGAGCGGCGGGATGGCGCTGCTGCAGGCGGGGCTGCTGCGGCACCTGGCAGGGTGCGTGAGTGTGCGGGGATGGGGACGGTGCGGGGCTGCTGCGGTACCTGGCCAGGTGTTCGTGCGGGGATGGGGATGTTGCGGCACCCACCAGGGTGCGTGATTGTGTGTGTGCGGGGACGGGGATGGGGACGGTGCGGGGCTACTGCGGTACCTGGCCGGATGCGTGAGTGTATGCGGGGATGCTGCGGCACCTGGCAGTGTGCGTGAGTGGGCGGGGATGGGGCGGGATGGCGCTGCTGCAGGCGGGGCTGCTGTGGGGCACTTGTCAGGGTCCGTGTGTGTGTAGGGGGGTGGGGGACAGGAACAGGGCGGGATGGCACTGCTGCAGGCCGGGTGTGTGTGCGGGGATGGGGGCGGTGCGGG
>JAWWEU010000068.1:6748887-6759638 GCA_035583155.1 Acropternis orthonyx | reverse complement strand
CACACACAGAGCACCGCAGGTCCCCCGTCCCATCCCCGCGGCTCCCCCCGCACACACAGAGCACCGCAGGTCCCCCGCCCCATCCTGCAGCTCCCGGCAAACTCGGCACAGCCTCTCAGGAACTGTCGTTTTTATTTTTGGTTGAAGAGGCCGAATGGACAACAACGCACACCCATCGTCGGAGCCCACTCGTGTGTGTGTTTGTGCCCCGAGGGGGGGCAGGAGGCCACGGCCAGGACGGGGAGGGACATGATGAAGCCGGTCCGAGATGCCGAGGAAGGAGGGCGGTTGCCATTAGATTTTCCAGGTTTGGTTTTGCCACTACCCTTTGGTCCGTAGCGCCATCCCAGTGACTTACAGGAGGTGCCAACACGCAGCCCTTCTTTCCCTCTCCTCAGCATTCAGTGTTGCCTTTTCTGAACTCTTAGAACTATGAGCCCAATCTTTTTGTCAAGTCTCACTTCGTGGTTTTTGGGCTCTGCCACAGAGCACGGACAGATGGTTTTAACAAACAGCCTATGGAAAACAGACACAGCCGCATCTCGAAGCACAGACCATCTGCCTCCCCAGTTCTGTTCCACCTTCCCAGGAATCCAAACAATAAAGATGCTTCCCACCAGCTGAAATAGCTCATTTGTTCCAAGTCAGAGCCTCACACGCAAAGACAACAGCACCTCAGGTCGATATCCTCCTGCAGTCACCTTCACCAGAGGTGGGGCACTGAGTTTATGCTCCAAGTTACTTCCTAAAGCTTAAGATGTTTCTTTACTGCTTTCTCCCCACAGAAAAGTCACTTTGGTGACTTCTGTACTGAAACAGAGATAATGCTTGGTGGGCACTCTGCCACACGTAAGAAAAGAAAAATAAAAACCAATTCACTAAGTTAGTAGCGGCAAAATTCCCAGAAAGAACAAAAAAATAAATTTACATCTCTATCCCATTGTGTTGTCAGACTCTTGTGTTCCATTTACATCATGACTAACCAGGTCCATGAGAAAAACAAGAAAGTAACCATGAAATAAATAGATGCTGACACTCGTGAGATTTCAGGGTGTTACAACTCATCGTTTTTCCTTTCTCCTCCAGCTTCTGTCTTCTTCTCTTTTTTGGACCCTGTGTAATGAAGCAAACTCAGTTACACACTCCAATGGTTTTCACAGCAGCAAAGCAGCACAAAGAGTCCCTGACATTCTCAAAGTTTTCCACCACTCTCTCAGTCCATGGCACAGAGGTGAGGGGATGCTTTGGGGACTGACACTCAGCTCCGTGGAGCTGAGGATGTGAACTCCCTGCACCTGTTAACAGGCTGTCCTGTTAGTCAAACATTTACCCACCAGAGTCTGATCCAGGCTCAGCATCTATTGTTGCTTTCTCAGCTGTAGGAGGTTCCTTGGCTGGACCAATATCCTCTGGTTTGTCTACATTTAAAGAAGAAAGAAATAAAAGTCATGGGAGAAAACGCAGGGGACAAGGTGCAAGATCAAGTGAGTAGAGGCGAGGTTAAACCAGCCAGCTGTGGTGCCTCAGCAGGACTGTAACAGTTCACTCTCACACTGTTTTGCTCTACAACACTCAAGAGAAGCATCACAAAACTGCTCCTTCTTTCCACTGCCTCTGAGTGCCAGGCTTTAGGTCCCCCGAAGTCCTGAAGACTGACTGGTTGCACAGGGAAGTGACCTTTGGAACTGTGACTATGAGCAGGATCCCTTGTTCAGGCCAGAGGAAACAGCAGGAACTCTACTGACAAACAGCACTCCAGATTTAAAAGGACCAGGGGACTTGGGACCTGAGGATCTTAAAGTTCAGAAAACTGCAAGTCCTTTTTTTTTCTGGGGTCTATCCAGGTCACAAACCTTTCTCATCAACAGCTCATTCTATTCCTTGACCTAGGACCAGACCTTGAGTACTTCCCTCTGCACACCAGAGTGCAGTCAATGGCTTATTTTTCCTAGGAGGCAACCAGCCAGCAAGACAAATACTGACTAACCAGCCTGGCCAGCTTATAAATACTGGGAAACTTATAAATACTTGCTGTTTCCTCACAAAAAAAATAAACAGTGGGGGCAAAAGGACACTGCCATGTAGATTCTCTCAACTGTCTTTGAAAATCAAGAGGAAGCTAGTTTAATTCCACAGTTAACTACTGTCCTCCCTTCTTTAGCTCCCCTTCACTCAAGGCAGAGAGACATGAGTGTCTTTCATGTGGTAATTACATACTAAGAGTTATACACACGCTCCCCACCTGCTCCTCACCTTCTTGTTTCCCCTCCGTGGGAGGGATAGTGTTCTCAGTCTCAGGGGCTGCTGTAGCATTCTTGGCTGAGTCGGTTTTTGTGGCATTTTTCTCCCTTTTGGGTTTGGGTTTTGCAAACTTGGCCTTATTCAGGAGATACTGCACTTCCCTGTCAAGGGCTGCTATCTTGAGCTCTATATCTTTGGAGAGCAGCACAGGTTTTTCAGTAGGAGAGAGCTTGTTCTGTTCAGCCAGCGTGTCATTTTTCCAGGTCTGTGGGACATGAGGGAAGAGGTGCTTTTGAAATGCATCTGGGTTACAGGAACTGCTGTACATCACAGTATCTCAGCCGCTGTCCCTGGCCTTTCTGCCTCACTCAGGGCAGCTCTGCTCCCTGCTACACTTCCACCAGCCTCTTAGTTACCCAGACAGAGGACACAGAGAAACAAAACCAATCTGCTGCCTTTAAAATCCACAGTCAGATCAGTGGGCTCTACAACCACCCTGGAGACAACTCCACGTGCAACACAGGAACCACTATCCCCCTGGACATGCTGGGGTCAGGCTGGGCATTAGGAAACACTCAAACGCACAAAAGGTTTGCTGGTGGCACAAAAGCAAAACATGCACACTCTTCTACTCCATGACCTTCAGTTAAAGTACAGGGGAGGAGACCCAACCCAAACTGCCACCCCACCCTCCCCCAGCATCACTCCATCCTATAGTACCGTTGTTTCATTGATGGCTTTTTCCAGTGTACTCAGCTCCACTTCTGTGAATATCTGGTCAGACTCTGGAATCATTCGGGCTCCCCTGCAGACAAGCAGAAAGCTTATTTTTGTTAAGCCAAGCAGACTGCACCTTGGCAACTCCGTGGTTTCAACTCCAGTAATACAAAACATAACAACCAGCATGGGGTGTGTGCAGCACTGGACCCTTCCTGTCCCCCCCACTTTGGACAGAGCTTGTGTGCACTTGTTCATGGATCCTGCAGACAGGGACACAGGGAGCAGAGCTCTGCCTGTCTTCCCTCAGGAAGAGCCAGCGACTTTCAGACTACATTCACTCTGGTCTCATTCTGCTGGCAGCTCTTACGTGACCAGCTCCACGACATTCCCTCCCCACAGCCTGCTCTTACTTGAGGAAGATGGTGGAGTGGTTGAGCAGACTTTCCAGGGCAGCCAGGCGTTCTGGCCACTTTCTCCTTTCCTCGACACGGAAGAAAAGGTTCCTACAAAGCTTTTTCAGCTCTGAAAGCTTGTCTTTCAGCTCCTGCAAATGGGGGAGAGGAGAAAGGAGACAGTTTGACCATTATCTAACATTGATGACTTCAGAAATTAAAACTGCATTTGTTCTTCACTCTATAAAAGACACCATTTTATTGCAATAAAAAGGGCCACATGACTTAAGCTTTAAGTGGAATCAACAGGTTCCTGCTGAAGCTGTTGAAGCAGCACCCATGCTTGGGACAACTTCATATTTTGTTCTGTGCATGATGCGCTGAGGAAGACGGAAACTCTCAAGAACTAGATTACAAAGGCTCTGCCAGCCTGTGTGATCATTTCCATGTCAGTGAGAGCAGCAGACTGGCACCCTGACTGTACACGCCAATACCTTTGTTGCAGCTGCATAGCCCTCCTCCTCCATCCAGCTGGAAGCCTCGCTAAGCTTTTTGGAAATTTCTTCTCTCTGCTCCTCTGTTGAGACAAACTGATACTCCTCTTGGTAAAGCTTGTCCTGAAAAGACCAGAGCAAACAGTCCTGTCAAACACCACTGAGCCTGGAGGCATAAAACAAAGAGCACTCATTCACTTGCAACTGGGCTGGGGTGCTGCCCGCACCCTCCCACAGGCAGCACCACGATGGGAATACACCAGGTACAGACACATGCACAGGCTGCAACACCCATAATTTCACATGCACTTAACACCAGTTGCTTCTTCTGTACAACAGTTCCTGAGAAGCTGTAGCTTCTTTAAAGCCTGGGGGTAGTTGTTCCAAAGCACACGTAAGGGATGCTGGAAACCCAAAGTACAGTATCTTACACACACTGAAGGGAAGGTTTATTTTCTGTTGAGGAAATATGGGCCTGGGAAGCCTAATAGCATCAGAAAAAGTGAAAGGCAGAAGCTGGGCTCTTCAAACCAGCTTCCCCCAAGCTCAAACAACCTCCTGCACTCAGATGAGCCAAAAGCTGTGCAAGACACTTGCTCTTCTGGAATTCTCATTTCTTTTTATCTCTCTTACCTGGGTCTCAAAGATGAATGACTCCAAGCTGTTGGCTGATTTTTCTCTTTCCTGTTTCTCTAGATCTCTGATTGTCAAGTCTTGGAGTCTAACACACAGAGAGAACAGAAATCAAAGGTAGGAAGTGCCTTTGGATGAGCAGCACATCCCACACACCAGCTCCTGAGCAGTGCTATGTGAGCTATTCCAAAGCAATCCACTTCCTTCATCTAGAGCTCTAACCTGGCAGAGCTATTTCAAACCTACTTTTTCATTGAGCTCTTCAGCTCATCTTCCACCAGGTCAGGCACATCATTTATATCCAGCTCCATGGTGACCTCATGAACAAGCTTCTGCTTCTTGGGTGCTTTGATCTTCTTCTCCTCCTCTGTTTTGGTAGCTGTGCTGTCATCAGAACTTTTGGACGGCTCTTCCTCTTTTGCAGTTTCTTTATTTTCTTTGGGATCCTGTAACACAAAGTATGCTCTCAGGCAAGGGAAGAGATATTCAGATTCTGCCAACTTTTTTCCAAGGCAGGGCACTAACAGGCAAGGGAGAATTTCACTGAGGAAATGCCATTTCTCAGGTATTGAAATTAGTCCCATTCCTTCAGTTTGATGCTCACCTGAGGCTCTGATTTCTCGCCTTCTTCCTTTTTCTGTGACTCTCCTTTTGGAGAGGCAGTTTCTGCCTGGCCTGGAGACTGCTGTTTCTCTTCTCCCTGCTCTTCACCAGCATCTTCAGTACTGCTTTTCTGGTCTTGTTTCTCCCCCTGCTCTTCTTTACCTGTTTCTGCTAGGCTCTCTTCCTCCTCCTGGTCATCACAGGCAAGTAAAGGGGAAAGCAAAACAGTGTTTTAAACGTAGAAATTCCATGCAAATGTTTCACAGAACAGGCAGTTCCACATAATTGCCACAGCAAGACACAGGGGCTACCTCGGGCTGACAATCCCCCTGGGGCTCACCTGAACAGAGTCTGTCAAGTTCTCCCCAGTCTCTGGTGTAGGGCCACCACCCCCAAACAGGCTTGAGATGGTGTTTCCAAGTTCTGTCGATGGGAGAGAAAAAATCCAAAATGTTAGGTATCCAAAGGAGGAAGAATGCCAAGTTCAGCTCTCAGTCCTTCCCCTCCCAACCACAGTGATTGCCAAGGAGCTCCCCTGGCAGCATAGGTGAGCTCCACACACTCCAGACTCATCCCCCTCCAACCTCGCTCCATGTCCTTCCATGCACAGACTGTGTAACCTCCCAAACCCAAAGAAACACCATGCTTGTCGTTATCTCAGCCATTACAGGTAACAAAACAGTCAGTGTGATTATCAAAGTTCAGCAATTACTTGTCAGTGTTGACTCCTCCTCCAGCTTGTCTTCCACCAAGGTCTCAAACACAGATTCCACCTTGAAAATAGGATGCTCAGGATTAGTTTTAATCAGGGACCATCCATACTGGAGAGAGGGACAGAAATGGAAAATACATCAGCTGACAACCATCCCAACAGGCGGTGCTTACCCGGTCAAGACTCAGTACTCCACTTTCATCCATGTTGAAGTGAGCTTTGATGCCTTTGGATTCATAATCTGAGTGCTTCTTGAAACTCTCCCCAACTCCCTTTAGCCTCACAGTAGTGAGATTGAGAGAACCAAAAACTCTGATGACACAGAGACAAAAGCAGAGAGAGAACTCAGGACAACAGTGCTGCAGAACAGCCAATCCCTGCTCCCGGTCATGCTGGCAGAGCTCGGTTTGCTAAAGCTCAGAGAACAGAGTGCCAGGGAGACACACAGGCTGCCTGGCAATACATTTGCAGCCAGGCCTGCCCAGCTCAGGTGCTGGGCTCAACTCACCTCAGGTCATCCTGGCTCAGGAAGGTCAGGTCCCCATAGTTGACGTAGAACTCGAAGTCATCCGTGTAGCGGTTGAAAGTGATCACCTTGCGCTGGGGATAGGGCGCCATGCGCTGGAACAAAATCCTCTTGTTGTGCTTTAAACTCCTGGATTTATCATCCTCCTCAACTTCACGAGTAAACTCCACCTGCATCACAAACAGGAAATGAGACTCAGCAACTGCAAACTTCCTCTGTGGCATCTGCATCACCAGCATTTGGCTTGCTCTGCCTCATGCAAACGCTGGGGGACAGGAAAATACTCCTCAACTGATGTTTCCGTGTGCTCCTTGGATATTCCTTACTCAAAGGAAACCAACAGGTTCCAACCTGGACCACTTCTCCCAGCACAGCCCCATTTGCCCAAACCTGGCAGAAGAGAAGGAAGGCCAAGGGTTACCTGGATAGGAAACACAGCAGCATCCCGAACAATGAAGGGCTTCACCTTAAAGGCTTTGCTCAGAGCAGCTGCCTGGTAGACTGCACCCATAGCAGCAGCCTCATCAGCATTGATATTCTTGCCCAGCTCTTCTCTACAAAGGGAAAAGCAACAGACATGAGGTTTGCAGCCTCTGCCACAAGCAGGAGCTTGTCAGTGGGAGGCAGACTAGAAGGGGGCCTCACATACTCACTTGCCCACAGCTTTCAGCAAAACCTCCTGCACTTTGGGGACTCGTGTGGCACCGCCAACTAGAATCACCTGGTCAATTCCATCCTAGGGATTGGAAACAGTCACCTTGTCTTGAGAAAGCAATTTTGGAAAGCTAAATCCAGGGCTCCCTTACGCTCCTTCCCCGGTCACCACGCTCTGGTGGGGTGCTCTGAGAACACCCACACCCACACCCTGCCAGTGCCCTGCAGAACTCAGACAGAATGACACAAGCTGTGCCAACGTGAGGCACCCGGAGTCAGGTCTGCCAAAGAGTGACACTATGATTACAACTTCAAGCCACCTGAAACATGTGGTTTGACCCAAAATTAAAGAGAGTGTAGTTCAATGCCAGAGGAGAGGGTGACTCAGAGAGCCAGCTGGACCAGAACAGACAGGAACCCAGAACTCTAAGAGGTGGACTCAGTGTCTTGCATTGAACACCAGAGCCCAAAGCTGCTCAAGAGCATCCTGGCACCCTGCAAAGTGAGCATTTAACACTGCAGTGACTCTCTCTAAAGGACTGACTCAGGTTTTGTCCAACTGCAGCCCATAATGGAGCTCCCTTTAGGGATTGCACAAAGGAGAAGCCCAAACACCAATAATTCCACTTCCAGGCTCTTTTCAGTTAAAACTTCAGGAGTGAGACCAGAACCGGCACCCGAGACAAAAAGAGCAAAGATCAGTATTTCAAACCTCCAGCCAGGAGTTAAGTGTTTTAACAGACAGAAACCCTCTCCTCCAAGTCCTTCACTTCTGGTGGAACGCACAGAGATCTATGGCACACTCCTGCTTGACACTGCAGCAGGCAAATTCTCTGCACCACCATCACAATAGCAGGCATCTACCTCCCAGCAGTGCTGATGACACAACCACTGGTGCCTCGATCATGATGTGACAGCAGCTCCACACACAGACACTTCAGGCTCGTTACTGTAAACATACCATGCTCATCTCTGCACTACTCAGAGCCTGCTGCACAGGTCCTGGGACACGCTTGAACAAGTCAGAGCACAAATCCTCAAATTCTTGCCTTGAGACTTTGGCTTTGAAGTCGATGTCATCCAGTAGTCCCTCAATCTGTTCAGGGGGGGAAAAAAAAAAAAACAAAACCAGCCAGCATGAAATTATTTGTGGAGCATTCCCTGAGCAAAATCTTTGCCTGACTTGTCCAGTACGCAAAAACTTCTGGCTTTCTTAACACAACACAGATCTGACTGTGCTCATCTGACCCCTGCCATTGCTAAGGTGATGAGAGGATGGAACGTGGATGCAATATGATATGAAAAAACTCAGTATGAAAAACTCGACATGAAAAACCCCCCTTTAACCAACCCATCAGTGCTACCAAGTGGGAACAAACCCAGTGGGGACCACCAGGAAAGATGCTCCTCAGCAGAGCAGCACTGCAGAAGGACAGCGTGCCCTCACAACCAGCCCTCCTCACCCACCCCCCGCCGTTGGCCTGAGAGCAGCAGGAGCAGCAGGTCAGACCTGCGCCACGTGGTCAGCGTTGGCGCTCAGCACGGTTTTCAGGCGGTTGGCCTCCTTCAGCAGCTTGGCCATGGCCCGCGGGTTCTTGCGGACGTCTTTGGAAGGGTGCTGCTCGTTAAAGAGCCTCGCCAGGTGGTCCCGGAGACGGAGCTCCATCTCTAAACCTCCAAGAGTGCGGTCAAACCTGAGCGCGGGAACGGACGGAGGTGAAACAACCGACACCGAGGCGGAAGGCAAACAGAGCTCAAATAGAGCAGCAAGTTGTCAAAAGTAGCTGCAGTGTTATCAGCTGTGACTGACTGTGAAAGAACAACAGTTGTCCCAAAAATAACACATTATAATGAAAGGAAGAAAAGAGAGATTCATCACCACAACAGCCTTTGGGCAGGGAATTTGATTACACTTGTGGTAAAAGCCCTATTGCCAAGCACATCAAACAGCTGAGAAGCCACAGGGTGACTGTCTCAGGTCCCAGGTATTTCCTGGGAAAAGCAATATAAATGCCGTGGAGTTAAATTAAGTAGGCTGCGTTTTCATTCCTCTCTGCAAGGATGTTGCTCTTATTCGAACTGACACACTCTGCTTCTGTAAGATTACATGAAATGGAACAGGCTTACGTGGCTTGAGGCTATCAAAAAGCAAGCCTGAAGAAGACTAAGCACACTGGCTCCCTTCTGGGCTCATGGAAGTTCTCAGTTACATTCTGCACAAGTCAGCAACACCAGAATTATTCCCAACTGGAGCCTTTTTGCTCCAAATGTTTTCCACTCAGCTGTCCGAATGACTGTGCTGAAACCTCACTGCAGAATTCTACATGTAAAGAGAGACTGTGAAAAAAAACAGTTGCTTTCCTGAGGCCTGTGGGGTTCGTGCAACTCATGTGGAATTCTTACCCAATGCCCTGGATCTGCAGCTGGGGTTGGGTTCCCGAGTCCTTGGTTTTCACTGTCTGATATGTAACAATAGTACAAACAGTGCTTCCTGCTCCCATGTCGTAAAACATGATATTCTGAAAAGAAAAGCTGGGACAGTGAAGCAGAAACACCTGGATATCCCACAATATTCCCTGGAATAAGGAAAGAACCCATGGATTTCAAGGTGATACGGGACAAGACTATCTGCTTCCCGGACTGGCTTTATACTGTAAAGGCAACACTCATACTTTGACCAAACACAGGAGACGTTCAGGCTCACACTTGACAGAAATGGACAAGAAAACTTTTCTCATCTGTTTGATAGCTCAAAAACCAAACCTTTGCTCCTTAAAAGTTTCTCCAACCCTCAGGAAAATCAAGTACTTCCAAGTCAGTGTTCCAATACCTCAAGCAGTCATTACTTTTATTTCCCCCAGTTCATAGGCAAGGAACAAACACAGGTTTACAAAACAGGAACTCCCAGCACCTGCCCTCACCCCAGAAACTTTTAGGCTTCACCACACGTGCACAGAGGGTTCAACCTCTTTGTCTTGTTGAGGAACACATGAAAACAGAGGAGACTGGCTGACCAGCAGAGTCCGCCTTAAGCTCTTTGCATTTTCCCTGCAGTTTTCTCCCCTGCAGGCAGGCAGGCACCCGGCAGGACCCTGTGCATGCCCCAGCTGCCCCTACCTGTGCCGTGGCATTGATGTCTTTCCTCCTGAAGACCCCGTAGTTGAGTGCCACAGCCGTGTTGTCGTTGATGAGCTGCAGCACCTTGAGGTCGGCCATGCGGGCGGCATGCAGCACCGCCCTCCTCTCCGCCTGGTTGAAGTAGGCAGGAACTGTGATCACCACGTCCTTGATGGGCTGCTCTGAAAGAGTTGCATGGAATGTGTTTATCCAGCAGTGCAGCCACGTGAAAAGGCTTGTGACAGGGTGACAGCAGCAAAGCCAGAGGGCCCGAGGTAAAGACTTGCACGGGACGCAACCCTACAGCAGCAGGAGGATCCCTAGGGATGAATCTCTGTGTCCTGCTGAAATCAAGCAGACCTGGCAGATTCTCTGGGCTCCCTTCACTTTCAACAAATACCTTCATGGAGCCTTACATCACCACTGGACCATGCTCACTCTACAGTGAAAAGTCTTTGGACTGGCTCTAGTGTCGCTGACCACACGACACAGCCTCGTAATAATTCACCCAGTTTTCGTTACTGTGGTATTTTGTTAGCAACGCAGCATAAAATATGCATGACGGCCTCTTCTCTGTTAGCAACTTTCAAAGCAAAGAGCCTTTTTTGCTCTTTATTTGCAGTTCAGCTCCAGCAGCAAGTCTCCATCCAGAGCAGGCA
>JAWWEU010000068.1:6717017-6748787 GCA_035583155.1 Acropternis orthonyx | reverse complement strand
ACTTTCAAAGCAAAGAGCCTTTTTTGCTCTTTATTTGCAGTTCAGCTCCAGCAGCAAGTCTCCATCCAGAGCAGGCATTGTCAGAGCCACTTCCACCCTCCCCTCGTGCCTCCACTTTGATCACTCTCTGAGAGAGAAAACACTTCACTTTTCTCCAGAGACTGCCTGTAAGGCTCCTTCACCACAAGGCTGGGTGGGAGCTGAGGTGCCTGCTCACAAGAACAAGATTAATTCCCAAACTTGCATCATATTAGAAACAAATGACAACTGGATAGTCTCGCTTACAGCCTACAGCAGGAGATACCCAGCATCCTGTCTCTAAAAACCCCGGGGGTTCCAAACACCTTTGGTGTCTACTCAAATCCTGTAATGCACAAACAAACTCACACACACACAGAGACTGCAAGAAACAGCTAAAATCCTTCCAACCTGCAAACTCCTCAGCCAGACCACGTGAATAGTTCAGGACCATCCCCAGCATCTCCTCAGGAGAATACTGTATCGTTCTGCGAGGGGAAAGAAAATCAGGGCATCAACAGGGGGCTGCAGAAGCCTGGCAGCCAAAAAAGAACCCCAAAAACGCAGCCACTTACGGGGACAGCTTGAAGATGACGGTCTGTCTCGCCTCATCCTTCACCAGCTCGTGCTCTGGGAAGCGGGACTGGTACAGTGCCACGTGAGGGTTGTCCACCCGCTTACCCAGCAGGTCCTGGAAGTACCTGAACGCCACCTTGGGCGTCCTGATGGACTGCAGGAGGAAAAAGCACATCACCCACCTGCACCCACCCCCTTCAGCCACACCAGCCTCCAACCAGCCCCTCCCAGGCTTGGAACAACTCTGGCTATGGGAGTAGGAGCACACGGCCAGCACACAGTGCAAGTAACACACCAGAGAGATGAGAAGAGCAGGACAGCAATAAAACTCACTGATGTTCACCCCAAGCTGGAATGCCAGTGCTCTGTGGGCAGGAACTCACCATCCCCAGGGCGCTGTCCCCGAAGAGACGCTCGTTCTCCTTCAGGGAAACAGCCACGGGTGTTTTCCTTCGTGACTCCCTGTGGGGAGAGAGAGAGGAATAAACCAGCTGAAACAGCTGAACGGTCCACACAGAGCCTCCAGGGAGGAAGGATGTTGCCCCCATTCCAGAAGGACTACAGGAAGGTGCTGGGGGGAGCTCAGCTGAGGGGCTGCCAAAGAAGCCCCCCTGACCCTTCAGTGCTTTGATGAGACTCTTGTTTTTGTTTCCCTTCACCCTTGACAGTTCCCTCATTCTATCTATGACTGCTGAATGTCAGGGAGCTGCGTGAGGAATCTATTTATTATCCCCAGACCAGGAGGATGTTCCTGACAGTGCATCCCCTCCCAAGCAGGGATTCTTCGCTCGGGGTCTTGGGCAGCTGAGTGCAGGGAGGGCTCCACCTGCTCCACAACAGGTGTGGGCTCTGACCTGCTGCGGCAAAACAAACCTGGCTCTGGGCTCCCTTGTGGGGAACTGAGAACTTTCGGGTTCGCATCGCGGCGCGTCTGTAACCGCGTGGGCTTTCGGTGCTCGCTGTAAAGGTGCCCCAAAACGCCACAGAGCCCCCCCAGACGATGCCCCACAGCCCTGGCAGGGAGAGGGGATGGCTGGCCGAGCTCCAGCCCCCCCCGGCCCCCCCGGCACAGCAGCCGCTCACTTGTTCAGCACGATCTCCATGGGCACCCCGGGCTTCACGATGGCGATCTTCATCGACTCGCTGCCCACGTCCACCGACATCACGGCCACCGGCTCTGCGGACAGACCCCCGGGTGAGACCCC
The DNA here is from genome assembly GCA_035583155.1 of Acropternis orthonyx. Taxonomy (NCBI): domain Eukaryota; kingdom Metazoa; phylum Chordata; class Aves; order Passeriformes; family Rhinocryptidae; genus Acropternis; species Acropternis orthonyx. Next base: position 6,746,988 of record JAWWEU010000068.1, on the reverse strand, counting down.
GCTCCCGGTGCGGGGATGGGGCGGCCCCGGGAGCGGCCCCGCACGTACCTGCGGCGGGCAGGAGGCACAGCAGGAGGAGCAGCAGCGGGCAGGGCAGCGCCCAGCCGGGCACCCGCGCCATGCTGGGCTGGGCTGGGCTGAGTCCGGCTCGGCTAGGCCCGGCTCGGTAAGGCCCGGCTGGGTTAGGCCCGACTCGGCCCGGCCCGGCGCGCGGAGCTGCCCCCGCCGCCGGCCCGCACGCGGCGCGCGCTGATTGGCCGCCCCGCCGGCCCCGCCCACCCCCCGCCGGCCAATCCCGCGCCGCGCGGGGCCCCCATTGGGCCACGTCTGAAGAAGCCGGAAGCGGTCACGGCGGTGGGGCGGGCGGGGACACGTGCGGGCCGCGTGCGCCCCCTGGCGGCCGAGCGGCGCCACGACTATCGGGACCAGGCCATGCCCATCGGGATCAGGACACGCCCATCGGGATCAGGACACGCCCCCGCTGAGACTCGGCTCGGGTTTGGTCACCGGGCTCGGGTTAGACCCCGAATCGGGTAGTCCCCGTCTCATCTAGACTCCAGCTCGGCCCGTCTCCGGTTCGGTTAGTCCCGAGCTCAGTTAGTCCCCGGCTCAGCTGGACTCAGCCCAGCACGCCGCATGGCACCCCCAGCCCACCCCCCTGTTCCCCGCCGGTCCCCCCCCTGCACCTCCACCCGCCCCCTGCCCCCCAGCTCCCCCCACGGGAGTCCCCCCCGTCAGTCCCCCCCAGCCCAGGGGGGTCGGGTCTGGCTGCGGGGGGCACAGCCTGGCTCACGAAATGCTTTATGGCCGGGCAGCCCCACAATCCCCCCCCACACACAGGGGGGATAACAGGAATTACAAAAGGCGTACAAAGAGGGGTCTGGGTTACCACAGTGGGGGGTCCTGGCCAGCTGAGGGCTCAGCCTCGAATCCAGTGCCTCTCCCAGGCAGAAAGCTCAGGCCCCAGCAGCTCTTTGGCAGCTTTTTACATTTCAGCACTTTCGATATTTTTCCAGTAAAGTTTGTTTTTAAAAAGTCAACATAAAAAAAAAAACCAAAAACACCCTCTTATTCCCCTTAGCTGAGCCGGCCACGCTCGGTGCCATCAGGCACGAGCCCGGCGTAGCCCTACTGCCCATGGCATGCACAGCCCTTGGCACGGGGGGCAGCAGGGACCCCCCAGAAGCTCCTCGCTGCCTGGGATGCTCAGGAGTCTGTCCAGGTGGTGGATCAGGGGTGCAGCCCCTGCCTCAGTTCATGAACTGGGTGTAGCCCTCTGCCCCGGTGACAATGACATCCATCCAGATGCGCATGGCTTCGGCCGAGGGAGCCACCATGTAGTACAGACGGTCGTGGGTCTTCACACAGAAAGTGAGCGCGGGGTTGGGGCTCTGGAGGGGAGGAGGGTGGGATCAGTGCTCTGGCCCCCTCTGAGCAGCAGCATCCCCCCGCCCTGTTTCCACCCCCACAAAGCCCAGCAATGGGGCCCTGCCCTTGGCACCCCTACGGAGTGGGTGCTATCAGAGGTCATGGACCACTCCAGGAGCTGCCCTGCTGCCTCCTGCACGTGGGAGGGCAGTGCAGGATGGGGATGCCCCCCAGCAGACACTAAGCAGCGGCAGTGCCCGGCTCCCACCTTTGCAGCGCTGCGGAGGTGGTCGTAGTAAACCTCTTCAATGGCTTGGAAGTAGATGACACCCTTCAGCTTCGTCTCGTGTTTATCTGCCCAGAGAGAGAGGGAAGTTTGGTGGGCTGTGGGTGATGCCACGGGCAGGGGGCAGGGGGTGGCACTGGGAGACTCACCCACATAGTAGGAGAGGGTGCGCTTCATGCGGTCAAAGACAAACCAGCGCTTCTTCCACGACTTGATCTTGCCGCCCATCTTGACCAGGTAGCCCTTGCACATCTTCTCGGTGAGGATGACGTGGTAGCAGGTGTCCACGCTGTGCCCCGAGGACTCGATGTGCAGCCGCAGGTTGAAGTCCTCCTTGCGGATGGGGAGGTACCGAGTCAGGGGGCGAGCCTGGAAAAGCAACGCAGCTATAGCAACAAGAGGCACGTCCCCCCACTGGGACATCAGTGGGTGTGCCTGGCTGGGAGAGGGCACCCCGCGGCAGAGGGTCCTGCCTCGCACCTGAGAGAAGTGCTTCTCCCGCAGCTTGACCTCCTTCTCCACCAGCTTCTGCCGCCGCGCCGTCTCGTCCTGCAGCCGCCGTTCCAGCTGCTCCCGGCGCCGCCGCTCGTCCTCCAGCGCCTGCCGGCGCAGCTCCATCTCCCGCTCCTGCTGCCACACGCAGGCGCTCAGCCCCAAGGGCTGGGGACCTGCTCCCCGTCCACATACAGTGTCAGTTCCCCCCACTCACCCGGGACTCCATCAGCCGGGACTTCTCCGCGTGCGCCTCCTTCAGCATCTTCTCCATCTCCTCGATCTTCCCCGTCTCCATCCCGCTGGCACTGCAAGACAGGCGCCGGTGCTGCCGCAGCAGGAAGGACCTCGAGCCAGCAGCAATGTCACCAGAGCAGGCTGTCCCCCGGCCACAGGAGCTGGCCCCAGGGTTACCTGGAGATGTTGTCGGGCGAGCAGGCAGAGTTGTTCCCGGTGGAGATGCTGGTCTCCATGCTGTCTGAGCTCTCCAGGCTAAGGGTGTCGTAGGCATGGTCCAGCTCCTCGGGCCGGGGCCCAGCACCGTGGGGACGGTGGTGGTGGAGGATGGAGTGATGCACGAGCCGGGGGAAGGGGGGCTGCCCATGCAGGGCTTCCCACTGGGACTGCGCCTCAGCAGCCGCCTTCTGCTTCAGCTCCGCCAGCCGCCGCTTCTGCTCCTCGATCACCTGCTGACCTGTGCCATGGGAAGATGGTGATGGCGAGTTCAGTGTGTTAACACACACCAGGGCAGGCCAGGGGGTGGCACAGGCAGAAGACACCACAGGCACTGCTAGAGCCGGGTAGGGGTGGTGGGGAAAGAGGTGGGGGCTGCTGTCACAACTCTCTGGCAGGCACAGCAATCTGTCCAGGCAGGAGGAGGGAGCCTGGGCAGCCAAAGGGGGCCACATGCACCAGGCTGGCAGGGGCAGGCTGGGCAAAGCATTAGCAGGTTAGGGATGCACAGGGTTGTCCCTAAGCAGATGCTGAGAGGCACCTGGGTTCCTGGGCTAGTCATGCCCCTCTTATCCATGGGAGGAGGTGCCAACAAACAGCCATGCTGCTGCCTCTGGGCTGCTCTAGGCAGTCCAAGTCACTCCACATCTCTACCTGGTAGATCCCCCGGCTGCAAGGGCTCTGCTGGGAGCAGCTCGGCTGGAGACACGCCGTCGGGCGGAGGGGTCAAGAGGAGGAGGAGAGGGGGGGAAAAGCAAGAGACCATGAGAGAGGCACCGCATCCCACCAGAGTGCTGCTGCTGCTACTCCTGCCCTGGGCCGGGCTCCCTTCTCCCTCGCCCACATGGCAGCGGGGGTAGTGTCTCCCCAAGCCCCCCCACCCAGAGCTCACCCTTCTGCTGCAGGGCCAGCTGGCGCTTGGTCTCGATGTCCTGCAGCGTGGCCGCCAGGTTGCGGGGCAGGCTGCCCGCGGGGCTCGGGGGGCCCTGGGCAGGACAGCACACAGTCAGCTGCAGGGATGGGGACGGGGGCTGGCACCGGCAGCAGGTGACCCACAGCCCGGGCGCCCGGGTCCCCCCCGGCAGCTGTACCTTGGGCGAGGGGCTGCGCCCCAGCACGGAGAGGTTGAGCTGCGAGGATGAGGGGGTCCCACTCTTCATCCGAGGGGTGAGGGCACCAGTGTCGCCCTCTGTTTTTGCACGGTAGACCTGGGCACAGAGACACGAGGGACATGAGGGACTTCAAAAGCCCCGCCCTGGACAGACGACTCATCCGTAAGCAGGGCTGAGCATCCCCTCCCCAGATCCTGCCTCGTGTAGGTGCCATCCTGGAAGGGGTGGGGAGGCAAGAAGAGGCAGAGACTGGCTGTCCCTGCCCGCTGTGGCAGGCAGGAGCCTGGCAGCACTCAGAGTGCAGGGCCCACAGGAGTGCCCCCACACACTGCCCCACTCCCGCCATGGCCAGCAGCCCCAAAGCCTGAACTTTGGCAGCAGGGAGCCAGGATTACCTGGAGAGCCTTGTGAGAGGAGTGAGCTTTAGCTGGAAGTGGAGGAGGGGAAGAAGGAGGAGAGACAGGGGAAGAGGAGGTCTCAAAGCCAGCCATGACCTCCTGGTACCACTTCTCTAAATCAAGAGCCGGGAGACACACGGGGCCTCCCGGCAGCTGCTGCTCCATCTGGAGAGAGAGGCCACGTGAGAAAGGACAAAGGACAAATGCAGCAAGAGGGACAGATGCACAGAGAAGAGGTTGGAGCATCCCTGCCTGTGCCTGCACCATTCCCCCAGAAATTGACATGCAGGGACCCCAGGGATCCCATGCACTCCCTGGCTAAGTCCCAGCAGCTGTAGGAGCCCTTTGCTGCTCAAGAGAGCTGCTCAAGAATAAAGACCCCCCTGACCTGCTCTGTAGGCAGTGAAGCAGCAGGCAGGACAACGAGGGGTCAAGGGGTGTGCAGGCTGTCAAGAGCCTGAGCTGGTGCTCAACTTCAACTGCAGCTCACCCCTTCCTGTGCATCCCCAACACCTCCCAGGGACAGCACAGGGGGCTGAAGGGAGGGAAACACGGCACAAACCTCTGCAGAGATGAAGGGAGAAGAGAGAGATGGAAGAGGAGGAGGAGGAGGAGGAACACAGCCTGAGGATGAAGGAGCCGGAGGGGTGCAGCCCAGCAGGGAAGCAGCAGGGGTGTGAAGGCTGCCCAGGATGCCCGAGAGTTGCTCAACAGTCACGTACTGGGCAGAGAGAAGCAGATTAAACCAGGAGAAGAGCGAGGGCAAGCAGGCACAGGGGAATGAGCAGGCAGTTCCAGCCCCCCGAAGGAGGGTGCCACGTCCCTAGAGGAAGGGCAGTTGGTGCTGCTGCCACCCTGGTGCTGGGCACCAGGTCAGGTCCCTGCCTGCTCTGCATCATCCTCACTTGGGACCAGCAGCCAGGACTGGGTCCCACAGACAAAGGGCTGCCCTCCCACTCTGCTGAGCGCCTGCTCTGCTCCCCGGCCCAGCTGCCACCACACCCAGAGCAGGCCAGAATTGCACCCTGGCAAGGAGACCAGGCAGCTCGAGCCTCTGCTCCCCCCTCAGCTGCAGCCAGACAAGTCCCCTGACCCGGGATGCAGCGGGCAACCTGAGGGAGCAAACCCGAGCATGCTCTGGGGCGGGTACCTCGTTGGCTGCTGGAGGTACAGCAAGCAAGAAAGAGCGCTGAGCAGCAGCAGGGGCAGCAGCAGAAGCTTTAGTGTCCAGGCTGGGGCCGTGAGCATTGCTGCAGAACCTGAAAACGTCAGACAGCCTCATGTACTCCTAGAAATCCACGGTGAGGGAGAAGGAGGAGAGTTAGACCCATGTGCTGGCATCATGGCACTGACTGCAAAGCGAGAGCAAACCTCCCTGTGCATGCATGTCCCAACGCTGCCTGCCCAGCCCAGTCCTGCCCTGCTGCCCAATGTGCAGGGAGTGTGGTGCCCGAGCTGGGCTGGGTGTGCTGGCACCTGCCTTGCTCCTGCCTTCAGCATAGCTCTGCTGAGTGGCTGCTGGGGACAGACCTCAGGGTCTCCCAAGGCACCTCAAGCTGCGCCGAGCCAGCTTAAAATCCAATTCCACATTCTTTCTGAACCTCATGACTTGCTCTTATTTTAGGGAAGCCAGGCTAGCAGGACCCTACAGGATGCTGCCAGGAGGTGCCCAGCCAGAGGGTGAGTGGTGGGCAAGGGGAGGCACAGGGATGCCTGTGTCCCACAGCACTATGCCAGGGTTAAAACCGAGGGCAGCAGCAGGAGCTGGGATGCCCAGTGGGCTCAGGAGAACACCTGGAATCAGGGACTGAGTATTATTCAGCACAGCTGCCAGAGGGCTAAATGAGAATTGCCCCAGACATGCTGCTGCAGGGCTGCCCTGCTTTCTGGGGGTGACATTAGTCCACAAAAAGGATCTTGGCCAAGGAGGGGCAAGCAAGCAAGCACGTGCAGTTAATCTCTCTAGTTAGTTACCTCTTGTGCCTTGGGGTAGGAGCGGGTGGCAGGAGAAGCTAAGGAGGCAGCTGCTGCTGGCAGGGGGCTCAAGGACTTAGTTCCCTCCAATAGCTCATAAGGCTCTGAGATATGGAGGGTCTCCTGTTGGAGGGCAAAGATCACGTAGGCAAGGTGGGCACAAGCAGCAAGGTGGCAGCAGCAGGAGTCCCACTGCAAGCAGGCACGACGGGACTCTGCCATCCTGCCCCTCTTCCCAGCAGCAGGTCAGGCAGCACTGCAGCCCCCAAGGGCATCACAGTTCTGGCTCCCTGTTCAGAGCCATGAGCAGGGCAACAGGGTGACTCACTCCCACCTAAAAGTCCTCTGCACCAGCACCAAGACACCCCCATGCTTGCTCTCCAGCAAGGGTGGGATTTGAAGCAGTGCTGCCCCAGGTGCTGCTCTGTTGCATTTCCCTCCCTTCCTCCAAACTTCTGCAGCCCATGGAGAGACTCTGAGTGGCCAGGAGCACCTGGCTCTAGCCAGAAGGGGCTTGATAGCGCAGGAGCTGCTGCAGAGCAGAGCTTGTGGTGCACAAGGCTCATCCCCACCGGTGACAGCAGCTCAGGAGAGCAGCCCTAGGCACCAGAGCCCCCTCTACCCACTTACTTCTCTGAGAGCTGAGGACATTTTGGGGAAGCTCCTGCCACCTGTGACGAGCTGGTATCGCCTCTCCAGAGATAGGAGCTTCTCTTTCTCCTGCACATGGGGGTGACAAGTGAGAGCAGAGGCAGCTGATGGTTATTGGCACCCCATGCCCAGTCCCCTCCCAAGCTCACCCTTCCTGCCAGCACTCTGGTGAGAGCTGGTACAATCTCGTCCCCTGCCTTGAGCACCCCCGGGGTTAGGGATCCCCTGCCAGCCCCCTGATCGCAGCATTACCTTCTGCAGCAGCTGCAGGACGCCGCTCCGCTCCCTGGCCAGGCGCTCGGCCTCCTGGGCACTCTGCAGCCGAACCTGGGCAGCTTGGGCATCCAGGGCAGCCACCCGCTCCTGGGGAGCGGGCAGCAGGGATGAGCTGGCTGCCAGAGAGCCCTGGGACACGGCCCCCCCTGTGCCAGCCCCACTGCGCCTACCTTCCTGCGGGCGATGCTGCGGTGGCACTCGGCGCGGCTCTGCAGGAGCTGCTGGCCCCGCGCCTCGCGCTCCTCCTCGAGGCGGCTCTCACGCTCCAGCTGCTGGAACTCCAGGTCCTCAAACAGCTTGGCCTCTGTCTCCAGTGCCTCTGCCTCCTTCAGACACACAAGGGCACAGTGGATCAGTCCCTCTGGATGGGCACCTCCTCATCCTGCAGGCAAGTCTCCCACGGCGAAACCTCCTGTGTGCCCCCACGTCCTGCTGGTGCTGGCCAGGAACAAGAGCTGGTGGCCAAGCCTGTCCTCTTTGCCCGGTGTGGGCAGGCAGGCAGCTGTGCCTTCTGCAGGGCACCAGAAACGTGGGAGACATTGGCAGGAGTGTCTGCCAACAGGAGATGGCAATGGAGGAGCCCAGAACTGGCCAGGACAGAACAGTAACCCCCATGAGACGAGAAGATCACCAGAGGCAAGGGCTTCACCTGACCCTTGGAGACCAGATGCCCCCACTGAAACTCATCTGGGCTGGATCCATGCCCTGACAGGCAGCAAAACACCATATGCCAGCATAACCCCCACCACCACACGCCACCAAGCCGGCGGGTAACAGAGCCCCCACAGACAAACTCCTGTGTGTCCTCCCAGCCTTCACACACCAACAGCACATGGCAGCACTCAGCTCAGGGCCCGCCAGTGCCACCCCAGCAGCCACTGCACCATGCACTCTGTGGAGATGTGTTTCACCCTGCTCCAGGAGCCAGGCAGCCGGCGCTCTCATGGCATAGCGCTGGCGTGGTGGCTGCCGAGGGCTCCCACACACCAGGATCACTCCATCACCGCCCCAGACCCACATCCAGCACGGGGGTGCCTGCCCAGAGCAGGCTGTGGCAACGTGGGTTCACGTGGGCTGGGGAAAGCTGACAGCTCCCGGAAAACACCAGGTAACGGGGAAAAAAAAAAACCACCGCGGACCAGCAACGACATAAACCGACGGCGCCGTGTAAACAAACGCTCTCAGGAAATAGCTGGAGGCAGCCGGGCAAGGATGCGGCGGTGCCCGAGGCTCCCCAGCCTGCCCTCCTCTGCGGGGCAGGGTCTGTGCTCGCGCCCTGCCCGGTCCCGAGGAGCCCTGCCGGGCCAGCCCCGCGCCCCGGGCCCGGGCGAGCTGCAAGCTTACCAGCACGGTGGTGCCCGGCGCCAGCCGCCTCCAGCCCGGGTGCGACGCTCCCGGTGCAGCCCCGGCTGGCAGGGAAGAGCTGGCCTAAGCTGGAGCGGAGGGAGGTGGGCCATGGTCCGGGAGGGGTGGGGGGAGACACTGACCCTTCGCATCTGCTCCCGCAACTGTTCCCGCATTGACTCGGGGCACTTATCAAGGTGGCTCTTCGACTCATGGTAAAGCGCCCGGAGTTGCTCTAGCTCCTTCCTTTCAGCATCAACCTTTGCCCTTTCCTGAATCAGGGAGAACAAGACAAAACAAAACAAAACAAAACAAAACAAAAAAAAAAAAAAAAAAAGAAAAGAAAAGAAAAAGGAAAAAAAAAAAGAAAGAAGAGAGAAAACACTTCTCAAATGGGCACCATGCAGAAGCTGTGAGTTAGAGCAGGGGGTCATCTGGAGACAGAGGGGGGGTTGTGAGGTGGGGAGGAAGGATGGGGGACAAGAAAGAGCAACAGACACGGAGCTGGGGCCAGGCAGTGTTAGAGGGGTTACAGCCAGCCCTCAGCCTCAGCCTTGTGGTTCCAAAAAAAAACTTACAGGCTGCAAAAAGATCAGTGCTGGCAGCATGGATACAGTCATCCTGATCCTGCACACAGCCTCGCCACGCACCCTCTGAGCAACCCCTAACTGGCACTGACTGCTGCTCACCATCAGGATGCTGCCAGTTAGGCACCACAGCTCCTGAACACAGCCTGAGGGCATGGACCACCCTCATCCATCAGAAGGAGCAGTGAAAACAGGAGACTGAGGTCCAGCCCCACTGCCAAGGATGCTCAGGCTATGTCAAGTCACCAGTAGAGCTCCTAAGCCTGCGACAAGGGGGAATTGTCCCCACCCCTCCCTCCCACAGCCGTAGGAGCAGTAAAATGGGGGCAGCAACACGGGGCTGGTGTAGGGGAACCACCTCCCACAGGTCTGACAGCACCTTGAGGGGGCTTGGCGTTGGGAAACGCTTGTTGCAAAGGAACAATGTGTTCCACACAGAGATGGGGGATCCATGAAAAGGGCTATGAGGGGACACACTGGTGGGGAGGCTGGGCTGGCATAGGCAGGTGCCCCACAAGAGGGGCTGCAGGGTGCCTGGGGGCTCCCAGGCATGCAGAGATGTCAGAGGTGATGGCAGAGTTCGGAGCAGGTGCTGTTAGTGAGAGTAGAGCAGGCAGGTTAGGAAAGCGGGCGCTTGGGTCAGCAGAGAGGTTGGGATGGGGACTGCCCTGTGCTCCTCTCCTGGCTCCGCACGAGGCTGTCCCTGGCTACAGAAGACATCTACAAAGGGCTGGAAGACCAAAACCACCACAAAAACCCCAAATACTGTGGGGACACCACAGGCACCTCGACAGCCTCAGCACCCACAGCCATGGGGCCGGCCAGGGCCCCAGTGGCACTGGTGCCACACCATGGTGGCACAGAGCTACCAGTTGGACCCAGGCACAGCCTGCACAGGAGTGTTGGCCTCAGGCAGCAGGGGAGCTGGATTCCAGCAGCTCTCCAGCTGCAAAGCAGCTTGCCCAAGGCCATGCCACACTGCCTGCAGGGCTGTGGGATGGCCAGCAACCAGCAGCCGGGACAAGTGTGCGGTACACACAGCGGCGTGGGTGCCTTCAGGCAGTAACTGCACCACAGATGACTCCAGGAAAAAGGGGGCCAGGACACTCTCCTCAGCCACCAAGATGAGTTAAACCAGTGGTTTCCCAGCCACCTCCAGTGAGCTGGACACTACAGCAGCAGCTGCCTTCACGTGTGCAGCTACACCAGAGCGAGGTGACGTGCCACGAGACGCAGTTCCCCAGCCAGGGCAGGGAATGGGGAACACCACGTCCCCAACTTCAGCACTGCCCACCTCAGGCAGCAGCCACACCACGATCTCCCTGCCAGACCCCACCGGCGCGACAGGCAGGGGTTGAAATGCTCCCTGCTCTCCTCTGGCAAGGCTGCTGGACCAGTCCCAGGCAGACAGACAGATACCCCCACAACGCAAACCAGAGGGGCTGCTCCCCAAAGTCTCTGTGAAGCCCAAGGTCTTGAGAACATGTCTGCAGGGGAAGGCTGTGGCACCGGCTGTGAGTGCCAGGGAGGGCAAGTCCCAGACGGTGACAGTGGTACCTGCAGAGGGGCTCACCTTGTCCCGCTCCTTGCGGATGCTGGCGTCCAGGCTGGAGAGCTTCTCCTGCAGCTGCTGCACGGCCTCCTGCTCCTGCCGCAGCCGCGCCGCCTCCGACTCCCGCTCACCCTGCAGCAGCGCCCGCTCCATCTCTGCCTGGACAGGCACGGCCACGTCAGGATGGCTGCCCCGGCTGGATCCGGCTCGTGCCCACGGCATTCAGCGCTGACTGGTGAGGGCAGCAAGCAGCAGGGGACCCGGCAGCGTCCCCTGAGTCCTCACCTCTCGCGATGTCTCCTGCAGCTGCTGCTCCAGCTCCTTGACACGGCCCTTCAGCTGGTCCAGGCGGACGAGGATGCTGGCACGCTCCTCCTCCAGCCGCCGCGCCTCCTTCACGCGGGGGCCCGTCAGCTCCTCGTGCTGTGGAGAGGGATGGTTGGCACGGCACGGCACGGCACAGCGCAGTGTGGCACGGCACAGCTGTCCCCTTACCTCGTGGTGGGTGCTCTCGGTGCTGCTGCACTCCTCCTTAAGGTTCTCCTCGTCCGACCTCTCCAGGCTCTCCCTCTGCCGCAGCTCCTCGGCAGCCCGTCCCAAAGCCACGGCACCCCTGGGCGCCCGCCGGCCAGCGTCCGCATCCCCAGCCAGGAGCTGGTGCACGTCGCCCAGCTCGGCGCTCTCCGTCTTGGTGTACTCAGCACAGAGGTTCAGGATGGTCTCCAGGCGCTGCCGCTCCTGTGGGGCAGAATGGTTAGCACAGCACCCACGGCCAGAGCCTGTGGGACCATGCGGTGATGGTGGGCGCCAGCAAACAGGCTTGCTCCTTGCCCTGCTGCACGCTGGGACGGGCTGGGGACATTACAGAGCCGCCTCGACCCCACACCAGAGCCAGGCAGGCGATGTGCTGGGGGCTGGAGACGGACTAATTACAGGCGGCAGGGCTGGCTGCCGAGAGCCTCCGCTATTTCCAGGCGGTGACTCAGGCTGCCCGAGCTGGGCGTGAGTCAGGACTGAGCAAACACAGCCCCGGCGGCTCAGCCTCCGGGACACGGGCAAACCCCACCCAGGCAGCTGCCAGCTCCATAAAAACCCCATCGGCCCTAAATATAGACACAATGCCCACAGAGCCAGGGCACCACCACCAGCAGACGGGCCCTGGAGGGGATGGATGAGATGTGGGGAGCTTTGCAAAGTGAGGGGCACCACTGTTTTGAAGGCAGTCACAGAGCCATGCCAATCCCACCAAATTCCCTGGGCTGCTGCGAGCTGGGGGGCTTTGTACTCCCGGAGAGCTGCCGAGCACCCATGGCCACTCCTAGCCATAATCCCCCTGGATAAGCCGGCAGCCTGGCAGCTGCAGCAAATCCCCAAGGGGCAAGGGCTGGGTTTTAAAGCAGCAAATGACAAAAGGTGTTCGCAAAACGTGTCCCCCCAACCCAACCAGCCAGCCCCGGGGCTCACCAGGCGCTCCATCTCCTGCTCCCGCACCCGCTCCTGCCGCTGCCGCCGGTGGTACTCCAGCAGCTCATCCTCGTTGTCGCTGATCTCAGTGATGCTGTTCTTGCGCTCCCGCGGCCCCGCCGGCAGCCGTGGGTCCCCCAAAGGCTTCCTGGGGGCCCGGGGGCTCTGCCGGGGCGAGGGCATGGCCGGTGAGCTCAGCCCGTACGCTGGGCTCAGGCAAGTGCCGAAGCTGGGGCGGCGCGTGGGGGTCTCAGCCAGCAGTGGGGGCGAGGGGCTTCCGGCACCTCTTGACTCTTCCGAGCCCTTGCGCCTGGCACGGGGGCTGCCAGGCACCTCCCTGCCCAGCCGGAGCTGTGGGGAGGGGGCATCAGGGGCTGCCCGGGGACTGGCAGCCCGCCGTGACAAGGAGGGGCTCAGGGGGGGCAGCTCCCGCATGCTCTCCATGTTCCTCCGGGCCACCCGTGGGCTCTCAGGGGGCTGCAGCCGCGCCTCAGGGACCACCCTGCTGGCAGGCTGTCGGCTGGGTGCCAGCGGGTCCCGTGGCTCACGGAAGGGGCTGGGGGGCCGCTCCTGCAGGGCCACCCGTGGCCGCGGTGCCACCCTAGGTGTGAGCCGGGGGCTGCCCGCCCGGTGGTCGCCAAGCCTCTCAGCTGACCAAGGCTCACTGGGACCCCCACTGGGACCCACGCTGGGCAGGGTGGGTGGCTGCACAGAGTGGTTGTAGCTGGAGGAGCGGAGCGGGACAAGGGGGGGCACGGCTGGCCCCTGCTCCTGGCTGCTGAGCGAGGGGCTGGTGTAGCTGCTGCTGCTGGCCGGGGAGGAGAGCGGAGAGAAGTTCTCGTAGCTGGAGCCTCCCGAGGTGGCCCCAGGGCTGGGCGGGGGGGACAGGAGGCAGCGCCCACCCCCATTCACCACGGGGGAGAGGGGGGACGGGCCACAGGCCGGCGGCTTCTGGATGCCAGGGGATGCCGGCTCCTCCAGCACCAGCGAGTCCATGATGTCCTGCAGGTCCTTCTCAATAGAGCTGACAAGGGAGCTGTGGGTGGGACACCCACGCTCTGACGGCTGGTGGCCACCGTTCACCAGCGCCTCGGGCTCTGCAGAGAGACACAGGAGCAGGTGTCAGTGTGGTGTGAGCCCCCCACAGGGCAACCTGGCATTGTTCCTCCATGCAGCCTTGTAGAGCCAGTGCTGGGTCGCTGCCCCTCTTCTCTGTACCCTGAGCTGCCTGCACCCCACTGCCACCCTTTCCCACGCCAGGCCAGGGAGGAGGCCGGAATCCCGCTGGCCCCGTCACCCAGGAGACAGAAACCTGAGAGCACAGCCCAGCCGCCCACTCTGACATCCCTGTGTCGCAGCTCCGGGCCCCACTCCCTGGCGAGCAGCAGCCTGCACCAGGCACTGGCACCCACCACTTGCCCCTGGCACATTCTGGCTCCCCCAGCAAGGGGTCAGAGATGCAACAGCCCTAAGTTGCTGACCTGTGGCGCGTCCGGACCCACCGCCACGTCGCCCGCAGCCTCCCCGTGCCCCTGGCCAGGGTGCCCCTGCCTGGGCTGCCCCGTCCTCCCTGCGCAGCACCGATGTGCCTGTCACTCAGGGGACGAGCGAATCATGGCAGGCGCCGAGCCCAGCCAGGACAGCGTGCCACCCGGGCTGCGTCACCCCCTGGCACCCAGCGGCTCCCCCGCTGCAGCTGGCAGTGCCTCCACGCCTGGAGAGATGTGCTGCAAGCCCTGTCCCTGTGATCCCACCCAGTCCCATGAGGCACAGAGGGACCACGCAGGGCCTGCACAGGATGCTGTGTGGTCGCTGGACGCTCCACAGTTTTATGATGCTCCTCAGCCTCAGCACTTCCCTGCATCCCTCCTCCCGTCCCACAGCTGTGTGCGGACTGCCTTCCCAACACACACGTGGCATGGGGAGGCTGCCAAGCTCCTCTCCCCGTGCCAGGGCGTGCTGGTTGGGGCAGGGAGAAAGACTACCAACCCAGGGATCGCTGTTCAGGATTTGGACATCCCCAGGAGCCAGGCACTGCACTGGTACTCAACCCATCACCCCACAAACAGGCAGACACAGCAAGATAAGCAGCTCGTGAGATGAAGGACAGCAGTCAGGGAAATGGCCTTCACAGCCCTGGCACAGCCACCCTGGCATGTAAACACGTTTCAGGCAGTCGAGGGGGGCTCTGCTGGGTGGCGGCTCTGCCATGGCCAGGCTGGGCAGAGGCAAGAGCTGTGCCTCACTGTGCCCACAGTCACCCTCTTTGAAATTATATTAATCATAATCAAATGCCAGCACAGCTGCCATTCCATGCCAAACTGACGGACAGCACATCTGCAGCCAGGTACGAGCCCCACTTCCAAGTGGGAAGGCTGCGAGTCCAGCAGGACAGGGCTGGGAGGGCATCACACACCAGGAAGGCTTATGAGGGAGCACCTCGGCATCTGCCTCGCCCTGCCTGGGACAAGGGGGGGTCACCTACTTGCTGGCAGCCCATAGAAAGCCGCTGGGCTCCTGCCCCCCGCCGGGATCATGCTCTTCATCCACTTGGCCTCTGCAGGGTGGTTGAAGCGGAGGAAGGTGGCCTGGCCCAGGCAGATGGTGCACCCTTGGGAGAGACAAGAGAAGGTTCAGCTGCCGGCCAGCAGTATCACGGGAGGCAGCACAGGGAGGCAGCCGGGCACTGCCGGCCCTAAGATGCATCCCCGGGAGGGGAGCGGGCTCCTGCTGTCAGCAGAGGCTTAGGGGAAGGCTGAAATCCAGGTCACTCCCCGGCAGCTGCCGGCAGCGCGTCGCAGGCACAGCTGGGGTCCCCGCCGGGGGCCGCCAGGGAACTGGCGGCACTCCAGGGCTGCGCGTCTGCCAGCTGCAGACAAGACAGCTCCTGTCCCTGCCCGCAAAGCGCCTCTCCTTGGCCCAAAGCAAGCAGCCCTCTCGGGGCAAGGCTGCCGAGCGGCCCCGGGGGGGAAGGGAGCTCGGGAAGGCAGCGGAGCCGTGGGCAGCCCACTGCCCGCTCGGCTGGTGCCCGCTGTGCCAGCAACCCTCGTGCTGGCAGCGGCCGGGAGCCTCGGGGCTGCCGGCACACCCGGCTTTGAAGCGCCTGCCAGCGCCCCGGGGAGAGGCTCGCTCCGCACCGACAGCCGGAGCCGAAAATCCCTCGCCGGAGGGGATGTGCTTTTTGGAGCGCCCGTCATCCCCGGCTCGCAGCGAGGCGAGGCAGAGGCCGTGCGGATGAACCGCCATCGCCGCCGCCGAGGGGATGGTCCCCTGGTCCGAGTGCCGGGGTGGGACCAGTCCCGCTCACCCCGGCCCAGCGAGGGCATCCTGCCTGCCAGGGGGCAACGCCGGAGCCCTGCCCGGCAGCCGCTCCTCTGGCGAGAGGCATCACCCCCCTGCCCCTTCCCCGCACCCGCTGGAGCCACGCGTGGCCCCGCCGAGGAGGGGGGACCCCCAAACCGCACCCCGAGCGCCGGTCTGGCAGCCCCCCACGGCTCGTCCCGCCGTGGCCGGGCACCGGTGCCGCCCTGCCCCTCCGCCGGCCCCCGCGGGCAGGAAGATGGGGGGCTCGGCTGACCCCTGCCCCACACCCCGCAGCCCACCCTGGCCCTCGTTACCCACCGTGGGACCGGCGGGGCCCGGCGGGACCGTCGCGCCGGAGCCGTCGCGCCCCTTCTCCGGCGGCCACGTGGCTCCCATTGTCCCCCCGCGGGGACGCCCGCGGCAGCGCCCACGCGGGTGTGTCCCCCCTCCGCGGGCAGGGACGGGGACAGGCGCGGGGGCGGCCGCGGCGACACCGTCCGCGGGGGGCACCGGGGCTGTGTCACCGGGGAGGGACGCCGGCGAACCCCCCCCACCCCGGCGCGGACACGCGTGACCCCGCACTCACCGCACCGCCGCCGCCGCCGCCCGGGCAGCGCCGCACCGCCCCCGGGGAGGGGCGGGGGGCCGGGCATCGCCCGCCCCGCCCGGCACGGCACGGCACGGCCCGGCGGAGAGTCATCCGCAGGAAGCGGGATACGGGACGTGCTGGGCGGGGGGAAGGCGTGGGAAGCGGCCCGTGGCTCTGCCCGTGCTCCCCGTGGGGGACCGGCGGGGTCCAAGGCCACCAGCCGCCATCCCTCGGGAGGATACCCGAGGCTTTTGCTCCATCATCTCCCTTCCGAAACCCGGCTTAGCATCTCCACTGTTCTCCAAAGCCCGCCCGGCTCTCTCCCTGCCCAGCTCACTTGTTGCACTCAGAAAAGCCGGTTCTCAAACTTTTCTCAAAGCTGCCAGCACCTGGCAGGTCCCCAGCCCAGGATACAGAGGGCAGGGGCATCCCAACTGGGATATGCAATTACAGGATGGTTCTGCCAACACCCTGATACCTGCTGGCACAATTCCACCAGTGAAGCCCACCCTGCTCCTACCTTGGGTGAGGCGCGTGGGCCGCCGGACTGTCACACCATCGATGGCACAGGTGTTGCCACAGGGATGCAGGGTGAGCGTCCCCTGCACATTCTCGATGTAGCAGTGCTGGGGCACCAGCCCAGGGCCTTGCAGGACGATGTCTGTCGTGGCTGTGCCAATGGTGGTCCTCCCTGAAGGCAGAGAGGGCGGCTCAGTGTCCCTGCCCACCAGCGTGTCCACAGGGACCCCCTGGAAGCCACAGCACTCACCTTCCTCCAGGGGCAGGAGTGTGATGGCAGTGCTGAGCCGGCCACTGCCCAGGCTCACCAAATGTGGCTTCTCTGTCTGCACTTTCAGCCCTTTGCCTGTGTCGATCAGGTCCAGAGGGCTGTTCTGCAGGAGAGGGAGGGATGCTCACAGCTCGCTCCCCTGCACTGCCCAGCTGGCTGGGCTGCTTCAGAACGGCCACATGCACAGGCAAGGCCAATGCCCAGGCACAGCCACATGCCAGCAAGGACCATCCAGCAGCAAGATGCAGGAGATGAGGGCCCTCTCCTGCCTGTGCTGCCCAACCCGAGGAGCAGAGGTGAGCTGCCCTGAGAGCAGGAGATCCCTGGGACTTGGGCTGCATCTAAGAGGATCTGAGCTACCAGCCACTTAGCTCAATGGGCTTTGCTGATGATCCCATAATAGGATTGGGGTGAGGAGAGGTTGGAGGGCAGTGTCAGTACCTCTGGTAAGGTTGGCTGTGGAGCAGAAGGGTTCCCAGCCAGATACCCCTGGTCCCACAGGGCAAAGATCCAGTGGTCCTTCATGCTCACCTGCATGACTTTTTGGACTCTGTGGGTTGGGCTGGTGGGTGTCCTGCTGGATGCCTCCATGATGCCTGCTCGGAGACGCCAGGTGCCTCCAGACACGGGCTGCTACCAAAACAAGCAGAGAATGGCAGCATGCGTGACCACACTGGGCATGGCCTTTATGTATTCCTCCTGCACATCACAGGCAGCAGCCTGAGCATAAACCCTACCCATCCCAAACTGCCATTTGCCACCAACAGATTCCCAGCCTGAGCTTCCATCTCCAGCATGTCAGCAGCTGTCTGAAGCCAGCAAGCATCCCTGCCTGCTGAGACACATATCCCCATCTGCCCAGGGAAACCCACATACAGGCCAGGCGTCAGGACAGGACATGGGCTCAGTTTTGGGGAGGCAGTGCAGGAAACACGCACTGAACTCCAAGAGCAGTGGGCAGCCAGGCCCCAGTGGCCACCAGTGGACAAAGACACACAAGCACAGGATTTGGCTGTCCCCAGCAACACCTGCCTGCCATGTGTGGCACACCCTGGTACCCCGGTGCATGTCTCCAGTGCCCATCCCCAGAATCCAGGCACACAGCTCTGCTCTCATGAAGCCCAGCAGCAGCAGCCGGGGGTGCACAAGCCCGGCTGACTGTGCCATGTGCCTGCTGAGGTGTCCCACGGGCCTGTGGCTGGCAGGGCTGCTGCCCATGGAGCAGCCAGCCACACTGCCACTCATTCTCTGCGTGGGTGGGAGGCAGCTCGGGGAAGAGTGACTTCCGTCAGCCGGCGCTCACGCCATGTCGGGATGCTCCAGGGTTACTAAATTTACCGTCTGCTGTTCCCCATATCCCGCCCTTCCGCCCAGGACTAGCCGAGTGCGGCTTAACCCTTCCCGTGCAGCCCAACCGGGGAGTGCCCCATTCCCGTTCAGGACCCCGGTCCCGGTGCCGCCGGGAGGAGCCCCGGGCTCGGCTCCCGGCAGCATTTCCCGCTGTCCCACCAGCCCCCGGAGGGACCCCCGCAGCTCGGCCAGCACTGCGGGGGCGAGTGAGCGGCTATTACACACTGCGGAAAAAATGAAGCGCTGGAAAACACCCGGCGTGGGATCCAAGGCTGGGATGGAAACGGGCTGCTCCTGCGACACCAGAGTTGGCTGCCCCACAGCAAAGTCTCCTCGGGGACCACAGGCACCCCACGCAGCGGGAAGCAGAGATGCAGTATCCCCAGAGCAGTTCACCAGTGCCCATCAGTTGCCCTGCTTTCCCCTTACCTGCCACCTGGCCCTGGTGCCGAGCGGGACCCTCCGCGGCAGGGTGCCCATGTTCCCCAGGCACTGGGGCGCTGCGCTTCCCAGCATCGGGAGACTCTGCAGCCCAGCTGAGCCCCTGACCCTCGCTTGCACCCAGACCCGTCACAATGTCTGGGAAGGAGGAAAAGCCAGGAGGGGCCAGCCTGCTGCATAGGAAGGGAGCGGGGCCAGGGTGGGATCCTGCTCTGGTGTTAACCCGTTCCCAGCACAGCCGTACTGGTGAGACCAGGTGAGAACCACGGGAGACCCCCATCCCCGCCACGCGGGCGACTGTCCCCGGTTCTGCCCACCTCCTTCTGCCCAAACTCTCCACTCAGTAACCCCCACTCCCCAGGCAGCCCTGCCTGCCCACGAGCCGGAGGGTGACCCTGGCCATCCCCCTGCTGCTCCCTGTCCCCCAGCGTCGCCCTCCATCAGAGCCCCTCACCTGGCTCCTCACCACACAGGGGACTCCTGCCCGCCCGCCCAGCGCGTCCCGCTGGGGATGCAGCCCCTCTGCAGCCGGCTCTGCCGTCGGAATGCGGGGCGGGAGCGCGGCCGCCCCAGCCGGCGCCCCACTGCTGGGATGGACAAGGCGGCCTTTCTTCTCCCGCCGCCGCCTGCAGAACGCGCCGCTTGTTCCCGCCGTGGGAAGCGGTGGAGGCAGCAAATGCCAAGGGGTCGGGCTCGGTTACCGCCGAGCAGCCCACGGTCCCCCGTGCGCCCCGCGCAGGGCTGCCCGCTCAGCCTCCCGCAGCACAAAAGCCCCTTTCTTCTCCTGGAGCAGCCAAAAGCCTCACCTGGGAGGACGCCCAGCCCAGCCCCGCCGATGCGGGGGCCCTACCGACACCGGGAGGGCTGCACACACACACACACGCTGCCCCACCGCACCCCCGGGGCAGCCCCCGCACCCCACACAGGCAGCGGCGCTCAGGGGGCCGCCTCTGCCCGACCTGATGCTGCCTCCCCGGACACAACCTCTGCCTCATCCCCAGCAGCTTGGCCAGGAGGCAGCAGCTGGCAGGCAGACCCCAGAGATGCACCGTGTGCTGCCGGCCAGCGCACAGCCCGACAGACCCTGCCATGCGGTGCCACCCATGCCTGGGGTGCAACTTGGGAGAGGCAGGCACATGGGAGACCTTGCCATGGCTTCTCCTCCCCACTCGTGGCAGGGTGGGTCACGGGAGGAAGCTGGAGTGGGTGCGCGCAGCGGAGCATCGCCGCCTCCGGCCAACTTGGCTGCCTGCTCGCTCCGCATCTGCTAACGCGCTTAGGGCGCGCTCTCCCCTTCCCACACCCTCTGCCCCGGTAAACAACCAGCCCTTCCGGCACCAGCTGGGAAGGGGGAGCCCGTCTCCAGCACAAAGCCAGCGGGGAGCGACGAGCCTGCTCCTGGGCGCTGCCTCCAGGCGTGGGGCTGACCCACAATAACGAGCAGGGGAGACCCAGCCGGCCCCATCCCACCCGTGCGAGGGGCGGCGGGGCTGCATTGCTGTTGCTACGACAACGCCACGATCCTGGCAATAACACCGAGGTAAATCAGCCGCCAGACAGCTCCGTCGGGAGCCGAGGAATCCCGGCCGCGCCCGCTGATTTCATCGCTCCCGGGAAGCGCTCCCGCACCGCCGCAGCACAGCTGTGCTCCTGCCGAGGCTCATCCTGGGGGATGCCCAGCACGTGCTCAATTTGGGGTGGGTGAGCAGCCCTACTTTCCTGCACCCAATGCACCCCAAGACCAGCCGACTCCAAAGGCTGGTGATGCTGTATGAAGTCCCAACCCCTGCTGAAGCTCAAGCACCGACCCCAGCATCACCACGTGCCTCCAGACACGGCAGCACAGACAGGGAAACCTCCACCATAAGCTCCAGACCCCTCACAAGGCTGCACAGGGGAAAGCTGCTCCTCAAAACTCTCCCCTGTCAAGTGATGACTTCTCAACTGCAGGCCAGAGACTCAGCTCAGAGCATTTGCAACTCCTGCTAATGCCATCTCGCAGACCACAGCACAGGAAGGTTTGGTGGGTCTTGAATCCAGTCCCTGGCACGAACCCATCACCCAGCCCTGTGTTTGCTGGGAGAGGGGTGGGGTGAACCTCACCTTTCCAAGGCAGGCATTGCTCTGCTCTTTCTGGTGTCTGGCTGAGAGCAAGGACCTCTTGCTGTGCAATCCTGTGGCTCCATCCCCCTGCATGGCACCCTGCCCTGCTGTCCTCACCCATACCAACACATGGCATCACACAGCACACCCAAACATGTGAGGAGTTACCAAAAGAAGCACCCAGCAGTGCTGCCTTGCAGCTGCCTTGTGTCCCCAGCCAGGGGACCTGCCTCCCTGCAGCTCCTCCCTGGTGCCCAGAGAGGGCTGGCAGCTTGCAGGGGAGCTGTAGGAGTGGGAGAGAGGGCGGCACTTTGTCACAGCAGCTGGACCTTCTGGGGCTGCCAAATTCCTCTGGCTTTCCGGCAACGGCTGAAGGGGCTGTGGCAGGAACGTGGCAGGAAGCTGGAGTAAACAAGGTCCAGCCATGGAGCAGGGTCCGGCCAGGCCAGCGCCGTTCCCAGGCTCCCCAAGAGGCATCAGGGACAGCAGGGGTGGCCTCAGGCCAAGCACCATCTCCCCCTCCAACTCTCCTCCAGCTGCAGCAGGCTTTGGGGATGGGAGAGGCTTGTGCAGCCTCCCACACAGACCAGGCTGCTGCTCTCAGGGCTCCCACACCACCAAACCCACCACTGATGTGGACCACTGGATCCAGACCCAGCTCCCAGCCCACACCCACACACCCCCAAAGCATTATGCACTGATCAGTTTTATGACTGACAGGATCTTTTCCTACTTTACCACCCGCAGCTCCTTCCTTGCACCCCTCCTGGGTTGCCCCGGGGGGCAGGGACCCCCAACACATCCCACAGCTGGCCCTGACAGCGCTGACCAAGGCAGCCAAGCCTCTTCCCCTCACCCTCTCATCACAAAGCTGCTCCCGAAGCACTGGGATGTTCCTTGCGGGGCAGGACACGCTGAAACCAGCCTCAGGGGCTCCGCAGGGCAGGGGAGGGTCCCACCCCGTCCCGGCAGCCGCTCACCTTCACTTCCCTTGACTGCCCCGGACCGGCAGCCCCTCCCGGGCTCCACCGCCGCCGCTCCGCTGTCCGCCCGCTGCGGCCGCCTCCCCGCCCCGCCCGGTGCCGGCCCCGTCCCGCCCCCGCGGGGCCGCCGCTGACCGGCCCCAGCTCCGGAAGGACCTCACGACCCCCAGCCAGCTCCTTTGACAGTACTTTATTTGATTAAAGACTCAGTATTCTCTGTGTACACTGGAATGTGCTCTATTCCCTAGGCCAGGATCATACGGGGTTACAAAAAGGGGGGATTCTCAGCTCGGTTTAAATATCACCCTCCAACGAATGTAAGAAAAAAAAAGCTCCTTGGATGCTTGAACTAACCTCGACTCCATTTTAAAAATCATACAGACAAGCAGCTCTGGAACAGGACCAGGTTACTGGGATTCGTTGCCTATTTTGCTAGGGAAAAGGGTTTGCCCTCCCGGGACAGGATCAGGATTGATTTCCTCTCAGGTGCTGCCAGCAGAGGAGAGACCACGAACTTCTTTGGCAGAGGACCCCAGGGGCCCACGACAGGCTGGCTGTCTCTCACAGAGCACAGTACATGTGCTTTTAGGGCCTTTGCCTTCCACCCGCACACTTGGGCCCTCCGGCCAGAGGTGAGGTGTGCCCGGGGGCAGGTGACAGCCCCAGCGACACAGGTGAGATGAGTTGTGAGGGGAGCACAGATCTGTGAGATGAGGCAAGTAACGCTGGTGAGGCAGTGGGGAGAGGAACGGCTCAGATCAGCCCCCATGTTCCCTGGAAACTAGTGTTTCCTTCTCCCTAACTTGCCAGTGCTGAACAAACACTGGTTTGGGACAGGTTCCGACAAGCAGGCAAAATAACCCAGTCTCAGCTCCTTTCACCCAGGCAGGCAAAACATTCTGCCTTCCCACACACCAGAAGGGCCTTGCAAAGGACACATAGCTGGTTCTAACCTAAATAAACCTCCTCCAAAGCCTGGCCCAAGAGCAGCTGTGGCAGACAGCGAGGACACGGTCCCCCTCCTGACACTCTCCCTCCCTGCAGTAGGAGCCAGAGCACCTGGAGCTGAGCCATCACAGCACAGCAGGGCTGGAGAAACAGCAGTAACCATGGGGGGTAAAAGGACCAAAGCCCCGGGTTCCTCTTACCCAGCCTGTGCCCCGCCACGATCCCCCCACCTCTGAGGCAAGGGCAGCTTGCTCAGCTTCCACCAGATGGAAGGGTCCGAAGCTACAGGTGGCCCCAAGCACATTCTCTCAGTGCCTGTTTTCCTCAATGGAAACGAGAGCTGGAGGACGAGGAGAAATCAAAATGTAAGCACCAACAACAGAACAGCTTCGGGAGGGTAGAGAACGATGTCTGGTCGGCTCTGGGGCTGAGCTCCGGGCATTGCCAGGGCAGGAGGGGATGTGTCAAAGTCAGGCTCTCTGCAGAGATCTTGCTTTACTGCCGGCCGGTAAAAAATCTGCCAAAGAAATTTGTGGCCTTTCCCCCCATGAGCATGTCAATTCTCTGCCAAAAATGTCTGTGACCCAGGAACGCTGCAGATGGCAGACAGAGCCACGCGTCCTAGCAGAGGGGGCTGCGGCGTTCCCAACATTCAGAATAAACGTCGGCCTCTTATTTTTTGTTTTTAATTTAAAAAATTTCCTTCCTTTGCGCTTCCCCACATCTGGTGTTACAGGATTTCGTACTTGCCGACCAGGAAGGTGGTTTCAGTGGAAAACCTTACAGGGCTGTTCCCGTCTACCTGGGTCACTTTGGTAACCTGTGGAGACAACAGGCAGAGTTAGCTCAGCATGGATTGGTGCTCCCCACCACAATGATGCCGTGCTTCCCAACACCGGGATGGTCATGAGGGCAAAAACTGACCCGGTGCCTTCCAACCACAGGTCAACCCTGAAACAAAGATCTTTGCTCTCAGGAAAACCTGAAAGGGGGGAGTGATTTTCTGTGGTAACGGTGTCTCCACTGAGGAGTGAAGCAGCAGCTGCCGGCTACACTTCAGTGGGGGCAGACAGTCATATGCTGAGCAGTGTTTTGGCTCCAAGGCCGATGGACTCTCTAACAAAGTCTGAGAGGAATTAATGATTACTCAGAGGCACAAAGGCACAACTGAAACTGGAGGAAAGCTCTGGGAGGTGCTGCCAGTGCTGTCTGCTGGCGCTCCCAAATCCAGCTATCTCAGAAGCAAGTTAATGTCGACCCCTCAGCCATGGCCAGTGGGACAGCAAGGCCCCACCACAGCACCCGTGTCAGCCAGCTGGGGACTGAGGCAAGAGGGAGCACCAGCAGTGACCATACCTGTATGTTGCAATAATTTTTTTTAGAGACGAAGGAGACTTGCACCGGGAAGAAGTCGTTGGGCTGCCCTGCTATGCTGAACTCCAGGCTGCCACTCTTGTTTTTGGCATCTATCACTGGCAGGCACCACTCGAGGAGGTTTCTCCGGCTGTCGTGGCGATACTCGCCATCAATCTCCCCAATCACTGGGGCGCCAACACCAGACCTAGAGCAGGCAACAATAAGTGAAAATAACTTCCCTGCACAGAGCTAAGAAAATGCTTGTAACACCTGTTGGCTTGAGCAGAGCCACAAACCAGTGAGAAGGAGGTGGACTCGTTAGTGCTGCCCAGACAAGGAGCGTTACTTACGGCAAGGGGATGGTGATGACCACATCATTCAGCTCCAGGCTCTCCTCCTGCAACTCGTATTCAATGTTGACATCACAACTGTTCCCGCTCTCTGAGGGCCAGCAGTTAACTGAGGGCACAGAGACAGTGTGTGAACCACGCAGGCCTTCCACATGGAACAGGCTTTCGCTCTGCAATTCCCAGCAAAGTCATGCCCAAGAAATTCTGACTTTAAGAAGTGCTCTGTTTTCTTTGAGAGCGTTACAGAAAATGCACACTACTGAGAGCAGGCACTATACATCAGATACATGCAGGATCTCCAGCGTCTCACACTGTGCCATGCTCCAGGCAGCCCAGCAGCCAAAAGGCAGATACAGACTGACAACCCATGGACCAACAACAGCCTCTTCCACCCCAGCCCCCAGACTCGCACTCACTTGTCAATGGAATGAAAGACTCTTCCGTGGTCTGCAACCTCCACTTCAGCACGCCCACGTCACTGTTAATAGGGAATGACTTCTCTGGGTTCTTCAAACCGATCTGTGACTCTGTAGTGAAGAGCTTCTTGTCCACGTTTGGGTGAGTCTGAAAGAGGAACACATGCCCAGGCTGTAGGTCTAAGCCCAAGGACAGAACCGTAGGTAATGCAGGTTCTGCCAGGACAGGCCTATGCAGAGTGTTTTTCTTGACAAAACACAGATCAGTTTGCTCCTGGCTCAGAAGCCCATCTGGAGCACACCCGCTTATCAACTTGGGATTCCTTCCAGGAAACACTGGTCTGACAAGAAGGATCCACACCACTGTCATTCTTACGTGCCACTGCACCAGAGAGCCTAGCAATGCATGTCCTGGGCTGATACCTACAGAACAACTTTAACTCCTCAGATCTTAAAGACAATCCTGAAGTTCTACAGCACACATTTCTCCTGAAGAAAAATTGACTTAATCAGCCTGAAGCCACAACCCTATGACCTCCCTCAGCAACTTTAACAGACATATGCGTCAACAGCCAAACTCCATTTAAACACTCTCTTCACAACTGTGAGCATAAGCAGCTTTTTAGAAGCAGAGGATTTCTGCAAGTCACCATGAAGTTACACTAGGAAGAAAGGAGTCAGCACAAGTTTTGTTCTCATCTTCCACCTGAGCAGTGCCCACGAGAGTGTTGTTAGAGATGCACTTGTGGGATGTGCTGGAAGTGGATTTGCAGTCAGTGCTGCAGGGACAAGCCCCTGGCAAGGAGTGAGCCAGAGTGTGTCAAAGCAGCACCACCTCCAGGGATCAATATGGTCACACAGAAAGGGACAGAAAGGGATGGATGAATCTCCCAAGAACCTTCTGGGCTGCTGCTGCTGACTGTGCTCAAGTGCTTCAGCAGTCATCCCAGGCACAACAGTGACGGGGCCAGTGAACCCAGGAAGAAACGGCTCTGGAGAGAATAGATTCATTCGCCTTTGGCACAGGAAGTTTGTTCACCCGCTCCCATTCCACAGCTGCAGCTGACATCACACCAACAGGCACTGAGAAACACATGAGGCTGCAGCAAAGTCCAAGTGAGGTCACCCAGCAAGCCAATGTGCACTGCTGGGCAGATAAGGCTCTTAGGGCAGGACGGTGAGCACCAAGACTGCATTTCTCCTGTGAACTTCAATCCTTTGAGCATGACTGGCCCTGCACTGAGCACTCCCATTTCCAATGCATTTGCTGAGGATGCAACAGTAACATGCTCAAGTATTTCCAATATTTTTTTCCCTGGAAAGCAGCAAAAGCACATTCAACAGCACAGGACTTCAAACAGGCTTTACCTGTAGCTGTACTCCCCTCTTGTCTTCATTTTCTACATGCAGGCGAATCCGTGCAAACTTTTCATCAGAGATGTGCAGCATTATCATGCCATGCAGCTCCATGTTCTGCAACCCTCCATCACGGCCACAAGTCAAGTTGATTTTCTCCTCTATCTTCATGTGCACACTAGACAGACAGAGAAAAAGCTCAAGTCCTAGGCCTGGCATCTCCCAGGCAGCAGAGAGATCAGTGGTCAGCAAAGACAGACTGTGTGTGCTGAGCAGGGGCTCCCAAACAAAACAGGATGGCTGGCACTGTGGGGCCTAATGCTGCTCTGACGGGTGAACTCAGGGGCAGGAGAATCCGTGGATATGGGTCTGAAAGGGACAGGATCCCAGTTAAACGGCAGTGATGCAGCATCTCGACATGGTGGTCACTCAAATCCCCTCTGCCAGACCACAGCACTCAAGGCACCAGAAGGTTCCAAATTGCTACATGTCAAATGGAGCAAGAACACTTCCATCCTGAGTGGAAATGAGGCAGGCAAACAGGAAAAAGGGCAGCTAATTGAAGGCTTAAAGGCACAGACAAATTCCCAACCTTCCCTCAACAATAGATGCATATCTCATTCTAGTTAAGAGGATGCCTAACCAAATTAGCTATTTGCTGTTTTGCTGCTGTGCTTTCCCAGATTTTGCCCGCCAACTGTTATAGTTACCAGGTAAGGGAGTACAGGAAAAAGCCTAAAAGGAACAGGGAAGCTCCTTCCTGAGGCCACGCACGGGTAGACTGCAAGGAGACTGCTTCCAAAGCAAGGGCAACACTCACCTCTCCATGTTAACAGGAGGAGCAAGAACTTTGGCTGCTTCCGCAGAGCGCTTGCCTACAGACGTCATGATGTTTTCTCCTTCCGATTTCAGCTTGTCCACAAAGTTATCCACCTCCTTCCCCTTAGCGCCGAGCTTCAAGGCTTTACTGGGACCTGAAGGTCTAAACAGAGACCAAGTCAGCTCACTGCAACAGGTTCATTGTTCCTGGTTATCTTCAGGTAAGTTGACCATCCCAACATTACACTGTTCACCCTTTTTGGGGGAGAATGTGCACGGAGCTATTATCTTACATGTAGGGTGCTAAATCATAATTTAGATCTGGATTCTGTTCCGTGTATTACCAGGAGCTGGGACCTCTTTTTTCTCACACCAAATGGGAAGCTCATTGCTCATCCAAGGTTCCACAGAGACTATGAGGCGCTGCTGTGGTACACGGCACAGACGCTCCTCGATAGTTACACAGACAAGGAACCCATGTTGTTAGAGCCTCTGTTTGGGCACACAGTCTGAGCCACCCCCGGCTCCAAGGAACACTTGCCACCTGCTGCCCCCCTACCTGGCCGGCGCTGGTGCCACTTTGGGCTTCTCGGTCTCAATGATGGTCTCTGTGATCATTGCTGCCGTCGTGCCCCCCGACACGGCCGAGCTGCCGAAGCCCCCGAACCCGGGCGCCTTCTTGCCGTGTCTCTCCGCGTCCCTCCTGGCCTGCTGCAGCTCCTTCGCCTTGCGGCGCATCTCGGCTTTCGCTTCACGCTCCTGCGTCTGGAGGAACAGACAAGGGGCTCATGGGGCTTTGCGA
Source organism: Acropternis orthonyx (assembly GCA_035583155.1). Taxonomy (NCBI): domain Eukaryota; kingdom Metazoa; phylum Chordata; class Aves; order Passeriformes; family Rhinocryptidae; genus Acropternis; species Acropternis orthonyx. Next base: position 6,719,425 of record JAWWEU010000068.1, on the reverse strand, counting down.
CCTCAGCCTCGCCCTGCAGAGCAACTAAGTGGCAGCTGCCCCCTAACCCCTCGCCAAGGAAAAGGAAACAAGATGCAGGCTTAGATAAATACAGGATGCAAGTTTACAGAAAAGCTAAATAACTGCATGGCCCCACCGAAGTGGAGGAACACCTCTGTATAGCAAAGGTGGCATTTCCCAGACGTGGCACCTCGTGCCAGGCTCGCAGGTGTCCCCGCTTACCTCTCGGACTGCCCGGAACACCTTCTCCTCATGCGAGTCCATCTCGGTGAAGGTCCGAATCTGCGCCAGATTCACGTTCTCGCGGTAGCCCAGGGCGACGATTTCATCAAAGGCAAAGATCAGGTCAAAGCAGTGTTCAGAGATCTCATTCTCCTCCAGAGCTCGACAATATTCAGGGATCTAGTAGGGGAGAACCCACAGAGAGTACTGTGTAAACATTTTGCTTCTGCCATCCCAGAGGTCACAGCTGTGCTGACCCTCCCAGCCCAGTTGCTGCTCCTGATACCATTATACTGTTGATAAATAAGATTAACTTTTGCCATTATTTGTGTTTCTATCCTTACAGAACCTCTCAACTTCCTTTTAACACTAACTCAGAGGAGCCCAACTACACACTGGGGCCAGCAGATTTCCTGAATATCCTTTGACTGTGTGAAGACAAGTAACTTGCTGCTTCAGGATCCCTGCAAAGCAGTGCTGCACTTGTAACAGCCACACACTGGAACATCATGTTATTTTTGGAAGGAACATAAGCCTTAAGTTAATAACACAGAGAACACAATGCTAAATTACAGTCAGCCCCTTGGTCTCACCAGCTGAACTACAACTGAGGATTTCTTGTGTTGAGTCCAAACCACCACCAAAACTTCAGAGCTTTGTTCCCAGGCAGGAAGGGAAGCTCTGGAACACCAAGCTGCCAGGTGCAGGCGGGCAGCACTCCATCACCAGCTCAGAAACAGGTCCCTCACAGCAGCACCACTCCGGGCTACAGCCACACCCCTGAGAGACAGACCCTTACCACTCTAGAGAAGAGTCGGAGTGTTTCCAGGTCCTCCAGGATGTTGCTGTTCTTGGTGGTGATGAGCACCATGTAGAGCTTCTCCATGGGCTGGTAGACGTAGCGCACGCTCTCCGTCTCCACGAACGTGTGCTGCTTGCCCGTGTTCATCAGCTTGGGGAACGCTGCCAGCAGCCCCTCGATGCGGGTGCGGGTCATCTCCACGAACTGCCGCGACACGATGGCCTTCCCCGCCTTCGTGCACACGGCGGCTGCCAACAGCACCTGGGGGAGCGGGGCAGGGTGGGTCCCCCACACACCTCACTGGCACGCTCCCCTAAACCCGGCTTTAAGGCTTTTTCTGTGAGCAGGAACTCAACCGAACCAAGAGCAGAGGCACCTCTGCTTTTCTGCCCCTCCATTCCATGTTACATCCCTATGTCATCCTCAGAGCTCTCCCTGCTCCTGCCAGGCGAACGAACCCTTTCCTGACTCCACACACCCCAGGGTCTAACACCCACCCCAGGAGGGTTAGGCGAGGCTCCAGGATACGGGCTTTTCCACGAGGCTGCCCCAGCTTACAACTACACCCAGGGAACGCTGCGAAATATGACATCTCTTGCCCAGTGCCATCTGTGCCCAGTGCCACACACACAGCACAGCTGACGGAGCCCTGCTTATCACCCGCAGCCCTCGGGCGGCTCCCGGGCAGCTCCCAGGCATTGTCACCGGCCAGCTGCACTTTCCCCTTCTGTCTGCCCGCACTTCCCTCTCACTAACCAGGTTCTTAATCACCCCTTGTCGGAACAACGCTGCTCTGCGCTCCGGAGCTTGTAAAACTGACAGAAAGCACCCGAAACCCCCCAACCCGCCACCACCGACCCCCCTGCCACACCTCGGGCAGCCCGGCTGTGCCGCAGCCGTGTGAGGGGCGGTCTGGGCTAAAGGAGCCGGGCCGGCCCCGCCAGACACCGAGCTCACACCGGGGAGCAGGCGGGCACCACCTTCAGGGCCGCCGGCCTCCCGCGGCTCCGAGGCCTCAGGCCCCGGCCCGTGCCCGGCGGGCCGCCGGCTCCAGCTCGGGGGCCCGGGGGCGGCCCCGGGGAGCGCCGTGAGCCCCGTGCGGCCCTCGGCGGGCCGGGCCGGGCCTTACCATGTCGGCGTTGGGGGCGGGAGCGGCGCTCGGTCCCTCCGGTCCCTCCGGTGCCCGGGCGGCCCCCGCAAGATGGCGGCGCCGCGCCACGTCCGCAGCCGGAAGCGCCGTCACGGCGGGGCGGGGCGGGGCGGGGCGGGGACACCCCCCGGCCGGCAGGGGGCGCGCGGAGCCCGGGGGCGCCACACCGGGAGGGGCGGGGTTGCCATGGCGACGGCGGCGGCGGCGGCGCGGAGGGACACGGGGAGGGCGGAG
>JAWWEU010000068.1:6674780-6716917 GCA_035583155.1 Acropternis orthonyx | reverse complement strand
GACAGAGGGAGGGGACATGGGACACGGGGAGGGCGGAGGTGAGACATGTGGGGTATGGGGGGACATGGGGCACAGGGAGGGGACATGGGACACGGGGAGGGCGGAGGTGGGACACGGAGGGAACACGGGACACGGAGTGGGACACGGGGGAACATGGGACACGGCAGGGGGTCTAGAGGTGGGACATAGCGGGACACGGGGGGTCCGGAGGTGGGACGCGGAGGGACATGGTGGGACACGGAGGGACATGGGACACGGGGTGGGGACATGGGACACCGTGGGGGGGGGTCCGAAGGGACACGGGGAAGACGGAGGTGGGACATGGGGGGACACGGGGAGGGGTGTCCGGAGATGGGACACAAGACACGGGACGCTGGGGTCTGGGTGTGTGACACGGTGGGACACGGTGGGCTGAGCGGCGGGCCCTGGCCTTGCCCCGGTGCCAGCCCCGCCCGGTGGAGAACCAGCCGTACGACGAGAGCCTGGAGCTGCCCGAGGCGGACAGCGGGCCCCGGTCCCCGCAGGAGGGGCGTGCGGGCCGCCCGAGGGGCTCCCGCCGGCCCGGCGTGTCCGGCGGCAGCGGGAAGGTACGGGGGGGACACCCGGGGGGACACCCGGGGGGACACCCGCGGACAGCCGGGGACACACGGTGAGACCGGGCTCTCTGCCCAGGAGGAGGCAGTGGCCCGCCCCGCCGACCCCGCAGCGCTCAGCGAAGAGGACGATGAGGATGAAGAGGACTCGGAGGAGGATTCCTCGGAGAGCGACTCGGAGGATGACTCGGAGGGGGATGCCCTGGACGGGTGAGCGGCGTTCCCGGCCGGCCGAGCTGAGCTGGGACCAGTGCTGCTCTCAGTTTTGCCGGTGTCCCCTGCTCCCACGAGGGTGAGCAGGATCGTGGGCATCGGGACAGGCAGCTCCTGCCTCCTCGTCCCCAGTGCTGCAGGCTGATGGTTCCTCCAGGTGATGAACCAGCCCCAAGCCCAGGAGAGGCAGGGCTGGAACAGCACAAAGTGTCAGCCAGCTCTGCCTGGCAGGGGACGCCCAACAAAAGGGAAGGACCATCTCAAGCACATCATTCGGCTCCTAATAATCCTCCTCCTTTTCCAACATTTTCAGCTCCAAAGCTGACCCCTTTGTTGCTGTCCCAACCTCTGCCTTTGTGGAGAGTGCCTAGCCCCCTTGTGACTGCCCTGTGTGGAGCTGAATGATCACAACTGTCCATCACTCAAGTGCTTTTCTTGGCCAGCAGGTCCAAGGCAAAACAGGGACCAACAGAACCTGCCACACATTAATCTTTGCCCACGACTCTCTTCCTTTCTTTAGTGACTTCAATCCAGCGGATTTTGACTACCTGCAAGTGTCTTCTGAAATCAAAGACCTCTTTGAATATATCAAGAGGTGAGTGGAAGGGGCTTAGCCCACTGTTGGCTCTCCCCAGTGTCAATCACTTCAGCACAGTTCCCAGTCACAGACACCGTGGTGGTGGTTTTTTTCCAGGTACACTCCCAAAACAATAGAGATCGAGCACAAGCTGCAGCCTTTTATTCCAGACTTTATTCCTGCCGTGGGAGACATTGATGCTTTCCTAAAGGTGCAGTTTCTTCGGGTTCCTCCCCCGGGGTCGGTGGGCGTGGCAGGGGGGCCAGGCAGAGCAGCCCCGGTGGGGACAGGCTGTCCTTGCACACAAACAACGGGCAGAGACCTGGAAGGCTACACCCAGGGGCTCAGTCACCTCCCAGACAGCACTTGGGTAACTCGGGCTAAGGGCTGGGTTTTCCTTTCTCCAGTACTATGTGCTTTTTAAGCAGCACTGTACTGACAATGCACATCTGAGAGAGCTCACAGGCAGGCTCTGCACAAACCCGCCCTGGATTCCACAGAGAGCAGGGCTCTGCCTTCCTGCAGGTTCCCCGTCCCGACTGGAAGCCTGACAACCTTGGCCTGCTGGTCCTGGATGAGCCCTCGACCAAGCAGTCAGATCCCACCGTGCTCTCCCTTTGGCTGACAGAGAATTCCAAGCAGCACAACATCACAGTGAGTCAGGGAGAGGGAGGTTGCACTTTTTGAACACTGCCTGGAGCAAAACGGTGGTATTTTACTCTTGCTTCTGTCTCTGTGACTCCAGTGTTGTGGCACAACTGAGAACTTGATTTTAAAAGCAGCAAAACGAACCTTTGTTTTAATCTGTAGCTTTAAACTGCAACGGATCTGAGCCTTGCTTCAGGCAAATTTTGGTACAGACTCTGTGTCTGTTCCCTTCAGGTGATGCTTTATTTCCTTTTGGATGTCCATACCTGGTTTTACTTGGCATTTTGCCTGCAGAAATCCATTGATAAAGTACAGCTGGGAAAGAGAGAAGCCCTGGTTCTTCGGGAGCAAACACAGGGTTCCCAAAAAGCCCCAAAACACCACAAAATGCTTCCAGGTTTATATTTGTGTTTTTAGCAGCAGATAAAAGTAAAGAGTTTGGAGAATGCAGAGAAGAACCCCAAAGCCATTGAGAGCTGGATTGAAAGCATCAGTGAACTGCACCGCTGCAAACCTCCCGCCACAGTCCATTACTCCAGGTGAGGTCCAACATTGGCTGACCACAGTCTGGCAGTGGGAGGTCGTGTGTGTGATCCTGAAGTCCATGTTTTTCTCTTCCCTGGCAGGCCAATGCCTGACATCGAGACCCTGATGCAGGAGTGGTCACCGGAATTTGAGGAACTCCTGGGAAAGGTGCATTGTCTGAGTGATCAGTATTTAGCTCAGTGTGTGTTTGTTCCTCCTCACCACTTCCCCCTTTGCCAGAAGGTGGGGAGCAGCCCCAACTGGAATTCCCAGCTGCTGCCCCAGTGGCCTGGATGTGCTCCCAGGCTCCTGCAGTGCAGGAGCAGAGCTGATGACCCTGTCTGTTCCAGGTGGGCCTCCCGACTGCGGAGATGAGCTGTGACCTCGCCGAATACATCGACATGATCTGCGGTGAGCTGGGGAGGCTGTGCTGGGGGCACAGCGTGCTGCTGGCCTGCCACTCTCTCTGAAAGCCAGAGAGCTTCAGTTGCAGGCTCAGCCCCCAGCAGTTGGGATCATTTCCTGCTGCCTCAGTGGGAAGCGGGCTCTTGCGCTGCAGGGCTCTGCGGTCCATGGTGGGCAGTGGGGAGCTCAGCCCTTCCTGACAGCAGTGCAGCCCAGGTGCCCTCACACGCTGCTGCTCTTGCCCTTAGCCATTCTGGACATCCCCGTGTACAAGAGCCGGATCCAGCCTCTGCATGTCCTCTTCTCCCTCTTCTTGGAGTTCAAGAACTCACAGGTACGCAGCTCCAGCCAGGGGCTGCTCACCCAGCTGGCACCACTGCAAAGCTGCTCCCCTCCTCTTTGGCTTTGGGGAGCAGTGGGTGTGTGCCAAGGGCTGGTGGGCCCTGAGAATGTGTTCTCCTGTCCCTGGTGCCATGCTGCCAGGCTGGGATGCTGTGTTGTTCAACAGGGCAGCACGAGCCAGAGCGTGTTTCCTCAGGGCACTGCTGAGCACACAGCTCACACACCAGGCTCGCAGACAGCTCACAGCTCACACACAGCAAACGTGGCCAGCACATTCAGACCCACAGGCGTGCTCTGAGCAATGGGAGTTGGATTTTGCATGAGTACATTCTTTTCCCTGCAGCACTTCAAGTCCCTGGCTGATGGGCAGAAAGGCAGGAGCCCATCATCCAACCCACCCTCACAAGCGGCGGAGGCAGAGGTGGTGAGCTTTACTTGAAGCTTCATTTTAAACCCTCATCTCCTGGATCACTGTCTGCTGCTGGACACAGAGGTGTGCCCAGAGCAGGCTCTGAAATGCCACACAGCACATCAGAAGCCTCCCTGGTCTTGGAGACACTGCTGGGCTATTCTGTGTTTGGAGAGTAGGACTCATCATTTTTGTTGCAGAAGCTGCCTAATGGCTGGTTTTGACTTGTTCCCAAGGAGTTCAGCATTAAACCAGCCTTTCCTAGCACCAGGCTCCCTGTGCCATAGGCGCTGCAGAACAGAGGCTCCCTGAGCACGCTCTACAAGGGCTGGAGCAAACAGGAATAAATTCCACACTCAGATCTGCCCAGGGTGTTCCTAGGTCTGACCTGGGGATCTTGAATCTCTCTACCCGTTATTACTGAACCCCCCTTCTCCTGCTCTCAAGCCTCTTCTTTCCTGCCAAGGAGAAATAACCTGCACAGCACCACACAGACGCTCGAGTTTAGTTTATTGCTGTTGGAAGGACTCTCCCCAGCCCCTGCCCTGCTGCCTGCCCACCCATCTGCCACAGCAGCAGGGGCAGGGGCGGAGAGGATCATGCAGCAAGCGGGTCACAAACCTGCTAAAGCAAGGCTGGTGCTTGGCCTTACCCCGGGAGGACTCACAGTGCTAGAGTCTGGCTATAAAGAGCTCTGATGCATTTTGATTATAATGGTCTAATGGGAAAGTTAACGGGCTCCATAAAAACATGCCCTGGCTGATAGCGCAGCTCCCAAGCCCTGCAGTGCGTAGCATAGCACAGAGCCTGGGCTGCTCAGTGCCCACCTCCCAGAAGGGCCTCCCTGGCACCCTCAGCTGCCCTGCTCCAGGGGCTGGTACGTACCTGGGGCTGGGCACCTGGCTCGTGGGCACCACGGCTCACAGCCAGATCTCATCGCTGCTCATGCTGGGCACTTTGTAGATGCGCCCGGACATGGGGAGCTGGACAAAACCTGCAGGACAAAGAGCTCATTGTCTTTTGGGGCAGCCACGGAGCTCAGTGTCCCACAGCATGGCTTTTGGGGAGCCGCTCGCCCACCTGCACCCTCTCACCGAGCTTGCTGAGCACCAGGGAGTTCTCCAGCCCCGGCAGGGCACTCTCTTCTCCCCTGGCACTGGCTCCCACATCCTTGGGGGAAGCTGCAGGGAAGGAAAGGGGCAAGATCCAGGACATCTATTCCTCACCAGGACAGGACCCGTGGGCCTGTGTGGCTTGCTGCGCCGGCACACGGGGGTTTTACCTCCATCCTCCTGTGTGAGGTCGTGGAGGCGCAGGTCGGGCGGCAGGGATCGGGTCTGGCGGGGCAGGCGAGTGCCCTGGGGCTGCGGGTGCTCAGAGCCACTGCATCGGGAGCACCGGCTGGGTGGGCTGCTCCCTCCTGCCTGCCCTGGGCCCGGCACCGGCTTGGGCGAGCGGCACACCAGGCAGGCAGCACAGGAGCCCAGGCTGAGCAGGGTGGCCAGGGCCAGTGCTGCTCCCACGACAACACCCAGGATGGGCAGCTCCACACGGGCATCCAGCAGACCTGCACGGGCAGTGCAGCCCCCTCAGCACCCCTCCACGCAGCCACTGTGCTGTGCCCACCCCCCCCCAACAGCTACCTGTGGGTAGGAGGGAGGTGGTGGTGACACCCACACTGTTGGCAGCACTGACAGAGAAGTTCCCAGCCACGCTGCTGAGGTGGACGTGGAGCGAGTGGTTGGCCAGCCCTGGGTGGCGTGTGGCACCCAGGAGGAGGAAGTCAGAGGCGTTGGCCATCACGTGCCCATCCTGGTCCACCCAGATGATGCTGGCAGGTGGGTTGGCTTGCACCAGCACAAAGAGCACCAGGAGGAGGCCAGAGCCCTCCACCTCCTGGTAGCGGGCACCTGCCCGCAGGATCTCTGGCTTGTCTGGGTGAAAAACAGACAGTGAGATGGGCAGGAAGGATGGGGGCAACACAGCCAGAGCAGGATTTGTCTTGCCAGGGTCCAGGAGCACTTGTCTGCCTTGTCTGCATGGGACTGGCAAACTGCTGCCCTGCTATGGCTGTGATGGACGTGGGTGGTGGTCCTGCTCCGGCCGGGCAGGAGCCCCACACACCCTCCCCACATCCCGGCGCTGTGGACCTTACACTGCACGTCGAGGAGGACGGAGGCGTTGTGGGTCTCACCGGAGGCCGGGTCGGTCAGGGAGCAGCTGAGCTGGCGGTCGGAGCGCCGGGCAGTGAGGGTGAGGGTGCTGGCAGTGCCCGTGGCCGAGAGGTTGGCTTCCTGCCTCTGCCCATTGAGGTACCAGGCCAGCGTGGCACCGGGGACCGGCCGGGGGACCCGGCAGGTGAAGGCGCGGCTCTCCCCCTCCTGCAGCGTGCACTCTGCCCGCGGCTGCCCGTCGATGGTGGGGCCCAGTTCCCCCAGCCCTGCCGGAGAGCCCCGCAGCACATCAGACCTGCAGCGGGGGTCCTGCCCCCCGAGCCGTGCCCCCGACCCCAGCCCAGCCTCACCTGCCCAGGAGAGCGCCGGGAGGCCGAGCAGCAGCAGGAGGGCGAGGGCAGCTCCCGGCCAGCCCCTGGGGCGCCCCATGGCATCTCAGCCGCGCTCAGCGCTAGGAGAGAGGCAGCTGGAGCGGGGACACGGGAGGCTCCCGGTGCTCCAGCACACGGCAGGCCCGGAGGTTGTGTCCCGGCTGCATCTTACCTGCGGCATCGCTGGTGCCCAGCGCAGTCTGCAGTGCGGCTCTGCCCCGGCAGGCGGGGGCGGGTCCCGCACGGCTGCGAGCATCCATCCATCCCTCTCGGCGCCGGGGACCATCCGGCCCGGGCAAAGGATGCGCGTTCCCACGCCCCCCATCATCCCTTCGTCACGGCCCCCCATCTGAGCGTGGCTGTGCGCGCTCGGGAATCGCAACGCCGCAAGCGGAGCCCAAGCGCCAGGAACAGAAGGGGGTTTATTGGGGGTGGAGCAGGGGGAGACAAACACAGCAAGGCGCTTCAAGGGTACTTCCAGTCCCCGGCTGCCAGCCAGGAGGAGGAACAGGATCTCTGACAGCAGAGACAGACCTCCTGCGCCAGGCAGGAGAGGCCACCTCGGGAGCGCGGCTCTGCCCTGCCCACTCGCTGCCTGGCCCGCCTCCCGCCCCTGTCACTCGCTCCCCGTGCCGTCGGGGTTGCGCAGCCGCCCCAGCATCTCGCAGAGCATCTGGTTGCAGAGCGCCGAGTAGGGGTTGAGCAGCACCAGCTGCCGCCGGGCGAAGGCGCTGCCCAGGCGCGCCGCCCGCTCCAAGTCCCGGCGAGCATCCTCATCCCGAGCCTGCAGGCGGTGGATGAGGCCGCGCTGCACGAAGCTCTGGCAGGCGGCACGGCCGCGGCCGCGGCTCAGGCGGATGGCACTGTCCAGGTCCTGCAGGGCTCCTGGAGACGGGGGGGAGAGGCGTGGGTAGGGGCCGGGGGTACCAGGGTACCACCCGCCCCCGCGATGCTCACCTGCCACGTCCCCCCGCAGGCGCAGGGCTTGGGCGCGGTTGTTGTAGCCCGATGCGCGCTCGGGCAGCAGGCGGATGGCCTCGCTGAAGCGCTCCAGGGCCGTGCTCACATCCCCCGACTCGGCCGCGGACACCCCCTGCAGCTCCAGGTCCCGCACCTGCTCCAGCAGCTCCGAGGGAAAAGCTTCCTCTGTTGGCAGCGCAAACAGGAGCCCTTGGCTGGGGGGCGGTGGCACCAAGGCAGCCCGCGGAGTGCAGCCTCACTGCCACCCTACAGCCCCCGGTCCAGGCAGGGAACGGGCACGGGGCAAGGGGGAGAGGTCCATCCTCAGGCAGGGACTGCTCCCAGCCTGCACAGCCTCCTCCCCTGCCCCCCTGCTCACCCCACGGGGTGCCAATTCCAGCGAGAACCCAGCGCAGCATCGCCTCACCTTCCTCCTGGACATCCTCCTCCTCCTCATCCAACCCCGGAATATCCCCAAAAGGGGTGCTGGGGTTGAAGATGGTCTGCAGGACGGCCCTGTCGTTGGCCGTGGCCATGGCGCCCTCTGTGCCACCCTGGGTGGCTGTGACGGGGCTGCAGGGCCAGTTAATGTTCACCCCGCCGGCCCCACCTCACCCTGCCCCGTCCTATCACAGCCTGGCCACGAGGCCCCACCGCCTGTGGCCAGTGCCCCCCATCAAACCAGCCCTCGGAAGCAGCTTCTCAGTCCTCAAGAAGAAATGGAGAGCAGCCCTCTGCAGCAATAAACTTGACATGTTTATTAATTAAACTATCACTTAAATAAAAAAAAGTGCATAGAAAATAAACATGTTTAAAAACTCCTTTTTTTTTTGTATTTTTACAACTATGTACACTTTTTATTTTTACATTCAGTCTTTTGCAGAGCTTTCAGCATTTTTTTTTTTAACTATTAAAGTATTTCCTTCTTCCCTGTGGCAGGGAGTTAACACTGATGTACTTTAGACACGTTTCCTTTTTTTTTTTTTTTTTTAAAAAAACCCAAAAAATAAAACCAACCAGAAGCTTGGAAGAACACAAGAAAAAAAAAAGGTTTTGTTATACATGATAAGTTGTCAAGAAATGTATTTCTAGAACATAACCTTGCCTTTGCAGAGCTTTTTTTTTTCTTTTTTTTTCTTTTTTTTTTTTTTGAAACAATTATTCACCTACCTGTAGTTACTAAAGAGACTGTAAGTTCAATAAAAGAAACACCACAAGTATAGTTCTCGGCTGATAGACGAAGCTACTGTACCTCGTTAAAAAGATACCAGGAAAGCACAGAGCACATTTTTTTTTTCCCTATATGCAGGTGGTACCCCAACATTCATAACCAAAACGAGAGGAAGGAAAGGAAGAAACCAAGTTGTACAAGTACTGACTGTAACAAGAAGGGCGGGGAAAGGCCGAGCCGCCCGCTCCCGGCTCCCTGCCCTGGCTGCCGGCGGGGAACGCGCAGCGAGGCTTTCCCGGCCGTGAGCAACTGTAACACAATCCTTATCTATAGTGTTAAGAGAATTAAAAGCCATGGACCGATACTGAACTAGGCTTCATTACACGGTGCATTACTATATTAGTTCCTATATATACTGTATTTATAGTTATAAAAAAAACTTGCGAGTGTCGAGAGTGGACCAGTGTATGGGTGAATGGCATGATTCTGCACAGACCGTCCTGCTGAAGAACCTGGTATTGCTTTGAAATGAAAGGAAACCAGAAAGAAAAGATACCCAGCCCTTTGCAATGACCCGCTTCTCCTTTAAAAAAAAAAAGAAATGTCGGTTTGTACAAAGAAAAATAAACGCCCTAAGGTTCCTTTTTTTTTTTTTTTTTTAGTATTTTCAGATACGATGATCTGCGTCAGTCCTTATAAAATATACATTCATACACGGGGAGCTGGGCGCTCCCGGCCAGCCCGGGCCGAGGGCGGGCAGGCGGCGGAGCCCCCGCGCTCGTGGCTGCCCCACGGCTGCCCCACGGCTGCCCCACGGGGGTACAGGCAGTTTCACTGGCCACGGCGGCTCCCGCCGGGGCAGCCGCCACGGGAATAGCAGCAAGGCGGGCGGCCCGCCGGCTCGGCTGGTCCCGGCGGGAGGAGGATGCCTGGCACTTGGATCTCGGGGGGCTCCCGGGGCACGGCGCTCCCCCCCCCGGCCCTCCTTCCCCACTTCTCCCCCGCCACGGGTGGCTCTGGGCAGCGCTTCCCTCCCGCAGCCAGGACGCGGGGAGGCGGCGGCGGAGCTGAGCTCTGGGATAACTTCACGGGCTTCGCCACGGCGAGGGCTGAGCCCCTCGCCCTGCGCCAGGAACAGGGAAGGAAAAGGGCCGAGAGCAGCCGTGCCCGGGGCCACGGGGCCCAGATCCCCAGGGCGGGTGCTCTGCGGGCTCCTCAAGGGTATGTGCGTTCCCAAACTGTCAGTGCATCAAATCATCTCAGTAACAAATGCAGCGTCAATGTGACTTTGCTTTCAACAGTTACCACCAATTTTTCCTCACACAGTGCAATAACGAAAGGAAACCGGCAGGTCCCCGACCCTCTGAGCGCTGTTTTTCCCTTCTCAGGGCAGAGGAAGAAGTCTCAAGACCCGAGAGGTGCAGACTCGGGGTGTCCCTCTGAAAGACCTGGGGAGTCAGCACGTGTTCCCGGCCCCTTCCCCGCCAACTGCTGGTGCAGAGCAGTCCTCAGACCCACCGGCCCCTGGAACAGCTGCCGACCTACCCACAGGGACAGCTCGGAAAAGCGAGGGCGCTTCCTGCTTTCCCTTCTCCGTGGAAAAACCTATCTGCCTTTGAGGGAGAGACTGCAGGAGGAGGTGCGTGCTCCAGACTGGCCTCCCAGCAAAGGGGTCGCTCATTCTGTCTCGCTTTTCCTTTTCACACCCTCGCCGGATGCCAGTGCACGGCAAGGTGGAGTCGCATCTCCTGCCTGGGGCACAGACTGTCCTCCCACAGAGCCAAACTCCTCCCACGCTGGGCAGCTCTCCCTCCTGCCCTGGTCCTTACGGGCAAATACAGTTTAAGGTCCAGCCAACCCTCCTGGAGACAGTTACTGAAGTCAAAAAGGCAGAACAAGTGTAGAAAACAAAACTAAAGCAACCCCCCCTCTGGAGAAAGGCTCAGACTGTGTCCAGCCAGGTATTTCCTAGAACCATCCTATGAAAATAAAAAAATCATTAAAAAGAGATTCTCTTAAATTAGGATAATACCACTGTTTAAAAAGCCTCGTCATAAGTGCTTTCCCCTATGAAGTGCTTCTCATAGAAAAATATACAAAATATATTTACATTTATAAAACCTTAAATACTAAACTGTAAACAGAACAGAGCAGAATCCAATGTCGTTGCTGTCAGGCTTGGGGCTCTCACTTCTCTCCCTCTGTTTTGCTCTGAGGTGTGGGGCAGACTCCGCTCCAGCCAGGGCGACGGTGTCCCTCGACTCCCCCACATCCCACTTGATTCCTGAGCCACCACCTCACGTGTTTCCTATGGGTTTTGGATGCTGTGCAGACAAGGCTGGCTGGTGCTTGGCCTTGTCGCTTTAGAGAGCTTTGGCTCCGTTTTGGTGCCCTTCCCGTGCCTTTTGTGGAACACGTGACTACACCCAGACAACAGCCCGTGACAGGCGCCTGCCCAGGGTCACTCTGCCTGCCCCCCAGCCCTGGGACACTGTGGCATGGCAGAGTGGAGCAGGTGCCCCCACACCGGTCCTTCCTAGCTCCTGCCTTACAGCGGTGTGTGGCACTGCCCCCCTCTCCTTAAAGACTTCTGTCCTGTCCCTTGGACCAACTCCACAGTAGCCAAGAGCTTGCTGAGCAGAGGAAGAAGCCAGCTGCTGGAGACAGGACCTGGAGAGGAGCACTTCCCTCCCACACGGCCAGGGAGGGCCCTGCTGAAGCGGGAGCCTTTGCCAGCAGCCCAACTGTTGGCACAAGCCCTCTCTGCCAAAGAATGCTGGGAGTTCCCCTGCTCTCAGGCAGGGATTTCAGAGCAAGGTGCTAGCCCAACTCCCTTGTGTCTAGTTGCGGGCTGCTCTGTTCCACTCTCCTCGTGAAGGCAGCTGAGCCAGCCCCCCGTGCTGCAGAGCCCCGCGCAGGCAGCACATCCTCCTGCTCAGATAGTGTTTTACAGACACGCAGTCCCTCTGGGGGCTGTTGGCGAGACACAGCCCCTCTTCCCAGGAGGAAAGCTCACTCAAACTCTGTGCTACCCAACCACTGACTCAGCCCTCAGAGGAGAGGTCTGAGCCAGGAGACAGAAAGGGCCTGGACCCGCGACCACTGCCCTGCGCCTGGGCTGACCTCCCCTCCCCTCCCCTCCCCTCCCCTCTCCCACTCATTAGCCCCACGCTGAGAAACAAATATGGGGGCGGGGGGAAATGAGAATAGCAAAAACATAACCACGCTGAGGATCTTCTCCAGCCGCCCGTGTCCCTCACGAGGGTGAGTGTGCACATGCGAGACATGAAGATGTGGACTCGGACAAACACAGCCGCCAGTCAGGTCCCTGAGCCCAGCCCATCTTCACTCCTGCTTCCAGCCCCTCCGTCCCGTCCGAGCCGCCGGGGAGGGGCTCACTCGAAGCTTTGGTTCGCCCCCAGGCCCTGCAGGGCTCGCTTGCAGCTGATGGAAGTTCCTAGTTTAAAAACTTCCTGCACTTCTTGGCGCCGCAGTTACAGGGCAGTTTGTTGCTGGCGTCTTCAATGGGGAACTTGTAGTCGTAGGTGAGCTCTTCCCCCCGGTAGATTTTGCGCATGGCGAAGATGACGATGTGCTTCTGGCCATCGATGTTGATGACCCGGGAGTAGCAGTTGGGCTCGCAGGAGTGGTTGATGAAGCGGGCCGCGTTGCCGTGCATGGTGGCATCCACCACCTCGGAGTCGTCAATTCGGAACATGTAGCACCCGATGCCCTGCGAGGGGAGGACAGAGGCGGGGTCAGCGTGGGCAGGGCGGGCACAGCCGCCCCAGCAGACAGCCCAGCTCCGAAGCTGAGACTGTGTGAGTGTCTGCAGCCTCTCTCCACTGGGCCTCATGGGCTCCCACCTGAATCATTTCATCCCTGCGCTCACTGAGACCCGCCCGAGACCCTGCCCAGCCCACAGGAGGGAATCAGAAGTGCCTCTAAAGCTCCAGCAAGAACGGAAATATCCCAAATAGTCTGCAAACCCAGTCTGTGATGTTACAAAGAAATTTTCATGTAGGCCTGTCCTACCTTCACAGCCACTTTCTAGTTCTCCCAAATTCTTTAAGATCATCTACAAAAGCCCAAAACTCACCTTACTGTCGTAGTATTTCTCTCGTTTGTCAGTGAGGATGGAGCGAATGACATTGCCTGAATATTCGATCACCATCTCACCTGCATCGATGTTCCTTTTGCAGAACAGACCCCGGCCATGGATGGGAGACCTAAAACGCAATAAAAAAGTGAGTATTTCGAAGGAGATAGGTGAGGTTTAGGAACAGCCGATTGCAAAGGCTGTAGAAAACGGGTTATTTGTGACAATGACCACTGTGGTACCATTACCCTTCCCTAACAGGACACTAACAAGAACCTCAGGTCTCTCTGCCCGTATCTGAGCACATGCCTCAGCTGCTGCCAAGATAAGCCAGCATGGAGCAAAGTGGCTTGTCCTGAGGATTACTTTTTGAAGACCTAACTTGTGCGGGGAGAAGCAGGAGGTAAAAAGCCCAAGCCTGCTTTTTCCCCCTCAATTTTGCAGCCTGGCTCCACAGCAGTTTTTCAGTTTCCACTGTCC
This sequence comes from Acropternis orthonyx, assembly GCA_035583155.1. NCBI lineage: Eukaryota > Metazoa > Chordata > Aves > Passeriformes > Rhinocryptidae > Acropternis > Acropternis orthonyx. The sequence goes on along the minus strand of JAWWEU010000068.1, from coordinate 6,703,950 downwards.
CCTATGCCAGAGGCAGAAGTACCAAAGCAAATCTGTACCTGTAGACACCAACTGCCTCCTTGGAGGTCTTCTTCAAGTGCCGGAAGCGCATGGGCATTGGCAGATCCATACTGGTCGCCCTCCTAGAACAAAGAGATGCTGCTGAGTGATGACCTGTATTTGAGAGTCTGTGCCATGTATTATCTGGGGCACTTTCCAAGATGGAATAATTCAGACACTGTGACGCTGCAGCCCACAGAGAACACAACCAAAATTAATGGGGTTTTCTCATATATATGCAAAAGACCATTTCATTTCCTCCCTTTCCTCCCCAAATTCTCATCAGATTGTTTCACAAGGAAAAGAAACATTCCAAGGCAGACTGGTCTGGTGGTCATCTTCATCTGTCACCTCTCTTGCTATTACAGGGGTCACCTCTGTTTCTGGCAGTTCTTGGCACCTTTCAAGGTTTAAACACCCCTCAAAGCACACAATACATAGCTAAGCCCGATCTGCTCATTTTAACACCACAACATTACTTTCCCCTTTGAACCTTTAAACCCTGCTGTGCATACCGGGCTGATTTCAGCTGCACTTCTTCCTCTTCCTCATCATTTGGGTTGTATTCTGGAGGCTGTCGGTGTTTAGAAGCCAAGAAATTAAACATATCAAATGCAGATTTCCTGCAAGTTAAAGAGACCAAAGGGAGCTTGTTACACTGACTGAAAACAAATATGTGGTTGCCACAACAGTCTGGCATGTTTGCTGCCTCACACCTTCCCCACTCTGTCCTCTCTTAAAACTCTTGGGTATGAGGGAAAGGCACAGCAAGTTCTGAGCACTCCCAATAACAGATCCAGCCAGGAAAGCACTGTTTAACCAAGCAATGGGCCACAAAGTGGCACAGGAAAACGAGCAGAGTGTGAAAATGCCAAATAATTGATCTTCACGTGTCAGTTGTTTAGCACTGTGGAGATTTGTTGCCCCTGGCCCTGCCACAGTGTTAGTTATCGAGCCGAAGGGCCATTAACCCCAACACTGACAAAGCTCACACTTGCCTCAGGTGGACTTCGGCCCGAGCAGAGCCATGTGGGTTCAGAGGAGGTTCATTGGCCTCCTCTGGCTTGTGAAATCTGAACTTGTAATTATGGCAGTGCTTTGCTCCGTACAGTTGCTCAATCAGGAACACAACAGTATCATGGATAATCCCCAGCATCCTCAAACCATTCACACCTGGAACAAGAAATGGGGCACAACAAACACTGTCACAGTGCAGGCTTGGAGCAGGAGGACACAGCAGCTTGTCAAAGACAGCAGAACTACACAGCTGTCTCAGCAGCACTGTGTCAGCTACTGTGCTCCACGTGAGAGTTTCCAACCCTTCCACTGGGAAGAAATTACCCTCCATAAAGCAAGCAGCAGCTGAACTGGAACTCTTAAGACCCTAAGATGCTCACAGAGAGATCTGTTTGTCTGGGCAGGGTGTTACCTGCAAAGGACAGCTGCTTCAGGCGGGCATTTGAACGGGCCTCCTGGACCTTGTCAGTCAGCGACTTCCAGGCATCTGCAGCACACAGAGAGATGACAGACAGTGAGTGGGTATTCCAGTACTGGGGTGCTCATATTTAAATAAGCTAATCGGAGAATATGGAGTTTTCAACCTTCTCGAGGCCATAAATTAAGATCCCCAGATCTTAACTGCTTCCATCCTCTCCAGAATTCTCTTTGGCATAAAGGGAAGGCAGGGTGTTCAGCAATTGGTCTGAGGGAATAGTCTGGATACCCAATACTCCACTATGTGATCCACACAACCTGTTTCTTGACAAACTGTGGTTGAACACCATTGGTCAATTGATAAAACAAAGTGAGATAGCAATATATATTCCACTGAATATATTATATTGAAATAAAACTAAATAGAAGTCAGACACTGTCAGGCTTGTTCTAGGGCTGTAAACCAAGAGATTTCTCTTTTTTTTTTTTTTTTAATCTATAAAAAAAACCAAGAAAGAGATCCCCAGAAGTCACAGTTATACTTCTAGTAAGGACAGCTCAAATCAGCACAACCAACACCGCATGGTTCTCACCTTCAATGCTTTCTGCGCAGATCTGAAAACCATCATCACTAGAGATCTCAAAAACCAAACCTTTTTTTGGTTTCTTCTCACCAAGACACTCTTTCCTCTTTTGTTCTTGCTGAAGCCAAAACATAAGAGGGGAGCTGAAAGTGCTCTCTTCTTCCTCAAGAGCTTTTGAGCCTAGAAAAAACAGAAGCCAGCAGAAAGATGGGAATTGGGAAGAATGATGCTTTTTCCACCTGTTGTTCCACAACTGAAAATTACTTACTGACTTGCCCTTTTTACCAGTAAAATCAGCCAAGAAAAATATCTAGAGTGTGTTGTAGTAAGAGTGCGAAATCTCAAGTGCTGAAATTCTCACAAACTAAAAATAGAGACAAAACTATTTGTCCAAGATCTATTAATAGCAAACAAACCTTTTCTCCCTTTATAGCAAGAATAACACGAACTATAGCTCTGAGCCTTTTCCTGAGAGAAGGAGACACACAAAAATCAAAACTTCAAATACCACTTTCCCAGTCCTGGAGAACCCCAAGACTTGGTGTTTTTGAAGAAGTGACGTACCTGCATTTTCTTGCTCGTTTATTGAGTTCTGTGTTGATTGAGGTTCTGGGAGCACTGCTGTTTGCCTTGGGAGGGAAGGAAGAGAACACGGAGAAAAACAGTTACAACCAGCCTCATCTCCTCACAAACCCTGAGCAGTAGCCTAGGAAATCTTGAGAACCAGAGAGAAAGAACCTTTTTCCAGATTGAATGTTCTGACACCAACTGGAAAGGAACAAACAAAAAGATTCTACTCAGCAGCATTTCTGCTTGCAGCCTCCATTGGTCTGCGGGCAGCAGCCTAATTCCACACAGCCTGTGACCTGCTCTGTGTCAGCCCCACTCAGGAATAAGATGTGTGCTACTACCTGATCAGACACTGCTGCCCAAGCATCTCCTCAGCAGGCACTGAGCTCCCCAGGGCTACACACAGCTAATGCAAAATGGCTCCATATTGCAACTAAACGTGACCGTGTGTTCCCCACTGAAAGCTCCCCAGATATTTCAACTAGGAAAGCCAGATTTCCCGCATTATCTGTACAAATGTCCTTCAGCTCAAGTGAGCAGAACCCCATGGAAAGGTCTGTTCATCCCTTACCCTGCAGACTGCCCACATGGCTTCTGCGATGGCTGATCTATGCTTGTTGCTTCCTGCGCATCTGCCTTCATAGCAGGAGTCCTGGAAGAAAAGGATTTGGGAACATTCAAAATACCTGCCAAGCCATGTGTGCCACAAACGAGACTGGAAAGCAGGAACAGATCCACCAGTGACTCAGCAGTTCTGCAGAACTACACAAGTAGTAACAGCTGCTCCTCAGATACGAGGAACCAGATCACACTTCCAGCATCGCATCAGAATCAAAACTTGCACTTCACAATTTGCCTTGACGTGCATAATTCGCTGGAGAAACCAGTGTGGCATTTTTTTCTCAAATTGTTACAAAACCTCAGGGATGAGCAAAACCAAACTCTCCTCTTACCCTGTAGCTGAGACTTGGGGTACAGCAACAGCCCCTCTGTCAGGAGTGTGAACTTCAGAGGAACCAGCCCACGCGTGAGAAGTTTTGTGCTTCTTTCCATTCCCTTTGTCTAACAACGGCTGGATGCGTTTGATTTTTGGCTTCATTTTTGTGGGACCCAGCACGGAGCCACTTGCAGATTGCTGACCAGGTGATGGGGAGCCTCCTGGAGATGCTGAGCTGGCGTGCATCATCGACGAGGAAGCCTTGCTTTGTTCAAGTCCGGTATTGCTTGGAGCATCGACCAGCTGGGGAAAGCTGGACAACTGCGTTGTCGCCGGCGCCGTGCTAAGGTCCAGCTGCGAGGAAGCAACGCTGGTTTTGCTGGCTAAGAGCTGTGTCATGTGCTGAAGCTGGTACGAGCCTTCTGGGTCAGCAGATGAGGGAGCGACCGTCATGCCCATTGTCTGTGTGGAAGGCAGAACACATATGCTTGACGCAGCGGTCATGGCTGCCGTAGACGGAGTCTGAGATGCTCCCAGTTGCGAAAACATCCCGGAACTTGGCGGTAAAGTCATGTGCTGCTCCTGCAGACCAAGGCTTTGCTGACTGGCTTTGATCAGGAGGTTGCTTATCGAACCAAGGTCGCCCAATAATCCAGGGCTTGTTAATGTTACTGAACTTTGTCCCAAAACGTGGCCAGGGACTGACCCACCAGTGGTAGGGGCTGCTGTGGCCTGCATGGATACAACGTTCAGGACTGAGGAACTCGATGTTAGGCCAGATACAGGCCCTGCTGGGAGGTGACTGGCATCTGGACCAATAACGCTGGGAGAAGTGCTGACTGCAGTAGTGGTCCCACCTTGAGGGAGCAAGGATGTCTGCTCAAAATACATGACCCCAGACTTGGACCTTTTGATAATATTGGGGACGGTCCTATGGGACGTTGAATTTGCAATGGTTCCCAAATCCAACGGGTGGTTGGAAATTTGGGAAGGAGCAAAATTAATTAAGGTCATGTTGGAGACCATGTCAGGAGGAGCTATAGCAGAAGGGGTTCCAGAGGGAGCCAGCTTCTTGTTCTTCCGTGACTGCAGACGAGATATGGGCCGTTTCTTGCCTAGGGCAGCAGCTGGTGTAGAAGAAGCTGTTCCAAGGTCTGTCCTCTGACTAGCTTCAGACACTAAGAGCTGAGGATCGGGGGGTGGCTGCACCCCAATCAGAAGACCTGGCGAAGGACTGCTGATATTTGGTGGGAAGCCAGTCTGAGCAGCTGTGGAGAAGGGATGTATATGCTGGTGATGGGACATAGGCAGCAGACCCTTGCTCGTGGGAGGGAATAAGGACTGAGATGAGGGCAAGCTTGGATTTAACCCCGTGGTCAGCGTGAGCCCGCTCCCCATGGGCCCCAGCACTGAAGTGTTGGTCTCCATCACGCTCTGTGCAGAACTAACAGAAGGCGTCAACTGTATTTTTTGGGTGACACCATTGGGAAGAGTTTGGAGGACGTAGAGGGGCTGCATGTTTTGGTTCACTACCAGAAGTTTTTCCGCGGGCGGCTTGAGGTGGGGCGGCGTTGTCTGCACCGCAGCGTTGGAGATTTGTGAGGGGCCAGGACTGTCTGTGGAGTTTGGCACGTACTTCTGGCTCTGGAGGGGAACAGTGGGTGATACTGGCACCGGGATACCCGGAGTCCCACTGTTTCTTGTTAAATCCTGGTTGCTGCCATGCCCTTGCTCAACGGGGCCACAGGGTGGGCTGGCTATATGCTCTGCATCTATGTGACCCTGGATGAAGTGATCGGGAGTCATGTGTCCTTCAGGGCTTGGGTCTACCCCTGGACTCAGGAGAGCTGTATCGCCCTCCCCGGAGGCAGATTTCTCTGTAACTGTCACTCTCTTTTCCCCAGACTCTGTGGAAGGCAAGGCAAGCATCGACCTCTCCCCCGAGGATGAAAGTGAAGACTCCGAGATGACAGCGAGCCTGTTGTGATTCTGGCTGGGCACCGTAGGGCTGCGAGTGGTCAGCACAGAGAGGTCCGAAGGGAGCTCCAGAGGCAATTCAAACTGCTCCTCTGCTGATATGGAGGAAGAGACGCTGCTGTCCACAGGCTCGGCGGTGGGCAGCTGCTGGGAGAACACCTCAAACAGACCCATATCCTTGCCACGGTTGCTGTCGAGACCTAAACCTTCTCCAAGCGTCAGGAGCTCAGATGATGAGGACTCCGGGCTTTCCCCCAGCGCCTGCATAGACGGTGTGTTCTTCAGTACAAAGTCCATGATGTCAGAGGGGAGGATGTTCCCACAGTCATCGCTGTTGTTGTTGTCAGAGTCGGATTTCAGAAGTTCTGTGTTGAAAGTGTCCAGTAAGTTCTTGTCAGAAGGCGTGCTGGCGTGAGCCCTGCGGCCCGTTTCCAACGAGCTCAGCTGCGCTTCCAGCGAGTCCTGGCCCTGCGCTTTAACCCTGCTCACAGGGTGGCAGTTATCCATCTTGGGGTCGGTTTTGTGGACAGTGGAGCTCTTGGTGACTTGTACTTTCTCTCCAGCTTCTTCAGTTCTATCCAGCTTTAAGTTCTCTGTCCCATTTTCCTTGCCACTCCTTTTGGTTACCTGGCTGACTTTTCTGGTTGTTGCCGTGACGCTTGTATCACTTTCAGTTCCATCATCCACACCGTCTAGCTGTGAGATTTTTGGAAGATCACACTGCTCCTCCTCCCTGAACAAGCTGTGGGATGCAAGCCTCTCCTCCGTGTTTGAGGAAACCACAGTCCTTGTGAAATTGTAGTAGTATAAGTCATCTTCATCTGATGTGCTCAAGTCATCTGCGCCATCCACCTGTCCTTCTGCAGACCGCTTCCCTCGCTTCTTGCCAGTTGAGTTACTGTAGAAGGGAATGTCTTCCTCTCCATAGGACCTCACGCCATACAGAGGAGTCAATCCAAAGAACATATTGGATCTGGCCCGAGCACTTCGCCGTGGATACCTCCGCTTGTATGAGCCTTCTTCTTGAGCTTTAGCACCATCCTGGAGCATCAAGCTGTTATCTTGAATGGGCAAATTTTCATATGTGTTGTTTTGAGATTCCTGTGCTGGTGCTTCATTTGGACTCCCTTGAACTACAGGGTTCTCTTCCGGGCTTTCTGAAGCCAAGGAGGGCTCAGCCAGAGCAGCCAGGTCTGTCCCTGAAGACTGAGTTTCAGCATCACTTTCCTGCTGTGCATTTTTAGACTGGTTTTCACTTTCCATCTTGAGAGGAGTCAGGGTGACTTTAACAGTGCGTTTCCTGGGTGCCTGCGACTCCCTGGGGCTTGCTTCAACCTGCACTGACGACCCTTTAGATGGCCCTTGTGAAGGTGGAGACTTCTCACCAGTTTTTTCAGCAGGAATATTATTACATAACCTCTGGCTGATTAGTTCAGTTGCCAGACCCTGATTGGCAAATTCTGGTTTCAGGTTTCCTTCATCACTGCCTACTGCCTGACCTGACTCTGTAAGAGATTTCAGGGAATGCTTCTCTTTAAAACTGTCTTTCATTAACTTCTTGCCCTTCTGACGCCTGTCTCTGGGGGCAGAAACTACTTGCTCACTCGCTGCAGGCGATCTGCTGTTTACTCCAGCAGACTTCAAGGTCTTTGATTCCATCTCATCAGCCACAGTTGTTTTCTCTGGCTGTGCAGGTTCCACATGCTGATCTCTGTCTTTCCTTGGGCCTCGCTGATGCAAAGGTGGAAAGGATATTGCTTCTTTGGAAGAAAATGATCCTGAACACTCCTGAAAGGTTCCTATTTTAACATTAATTTCTGCACCCGATGAACTGGTTGGCTGAGTGGACACTTTGGAGCTTCCTCCAGGAGCAAAAGTATGAGCTGAATAATCCGGGTCCTTTGAGGTCACCGCTTTCATCTTCTCTCCCTTAGAAGGCGCACCTTTGGCTATCAAATCTGAACTGCTGGAATGTTTCCCTTCCACAGACTGAGACGCATCCAGCTGGTAAGTTTTACTTCCAGTTGAAGCCGCAGTTTTCTGGGAGCCTGAACTGGTCGAGCCACTTTGAACTGGAGCGCTTGGAGGGCCCACGCTCACCGACCCCACAAAGCGGTCGGTGCTTTTGACGGCTGGTTCATGTTCTGCAGAGGCCCCCGTGCTGGAGGCTGAAGACACACCATGCCTGGAGTAAGTGTTCCCAGCTCGTGCAGGGGAAATCATCCGGAGTTTTGATTGCTGCTGTGACAAAGAAGAGGTGCTGTGTCTCCGAGAACCAATGCTCTTAAGTCCTGAGGACAGCAAAGGATCTCCTACTGTCACTATTTCATGAGTCACAGGGGTAGGACTCCCTGGGAAAAGAAGGCAAGGAAGACTGTCAGGTGACTTGAAACCTTCACAATCAATGCACACCCTATTCCTTCATATAAAACACAAGAAATTAAAACCCAGCAAAACCTTTCAGTCAAACAGCACCAACATACTGATGATACTTGAGGATAGGTGTTAAAAACCTGATACTGTCAACCAGGATTCACCACGTGGAGTTGACAGGTTTGTATCTCAGGGTTTGGTATCTCAACTTTAGATGTAAATTTTTAACATCAGTTTGAAACAAAACATGAGTCATTAATGCAGAAATAGCAACTGAACTACAATACCAGATTTCTGACTCTCTCTGGAAAAGTACCAACTGAGATGTTATGTCCCTAACTTTTATCACAGCTCTTCTGGATCACTACTGCTATAATGCCCAGATGGGGCCTTCTTCATCCCATTTCTCAACAGACCGTCTCTACTGTGTATTGTCAGAACTTTCCTCTTCTCAAGCCTATGGCCATTTCACTCCTTTCTCTAGAAACAGTAACTGAACACCCCACTCTGAAAGAACCAAAACAAGACAGGTACTAAACAAAAATATTTCCAAAACAACAGCACTAGAAATACCTGCAGAGGGCAATGGCCTAGAGCCAGGAGACCTCTGTGTGGATGGATAACTTGGCGCTCTGATCCTGGGGCCCTTTGAGACCAGGGGATAGTAACAGGAACTAGAGGTCTGAGAATGCAAGGGACGATCTGGTGATGGTGGGTTTACAATTTCAGGTGTATTTCGGCTGTCCTTCGTTAGAGTTTCTATTGTTGTATAAAAGAGAAACAACAGTATAAGCCATCACTGAACTCTAAAAGCTATAACCTGATAAAGTTATATACTGCTATCAGGTTCCACTTAGAGAATCAGGGTATTTGTTAAATAAACACAAAGCCAAAGATCTGCCATCAGATAATGTCTGGTTTCTTCTCCTAAGAACATTTTCAAATTAGTTGTAGCAATACATTAATGCTCAGCTTACACATGAAATGCCACTATGTATTTATGGAGTTTAAGATTCTAAGTTGACGACTATAAATGTTTTAAAAATCTTTCACTGCTTTACCCTCGGATACAAGGAAGCAATCTGGAAATACTCAAGCAGCACAATATGGCTATTCAGCACTGTATTGAACCCCCATATTACAGACCAACATCGACACTTCAAGTACACTTTGGAATTTTAGATCACTAGAAGATCCTCTGAGCTGTAGACTAGAAACCAACCCTGCAGCAGGGTTTGTTTGGCTCAAGTTTTCAAAGCCAGCAGTGCACTCAGAAGCCTAAAGTTTTAAGATGCTATAACATAATTTGGAAGCCTGAAGTGGACTCCAGTCCAAATCTGCTTAAGAGATGCACTATGGCAAAACCATACAGAGAATATACTTCTATAAAGTCCTTAAAAGATTACCTGTAAGGGGAACTGGGCTATGAGCAATTGTTCTGTTATCATCATGCTCTACAGTGCTGTTAATATCAGGTTCTATGACTGGAGGTCGGCACTCCATGATCTTGCAGGTATACACGCAGCGCTTCCTGGCATCTGTTGTGCTCCAGTACACCCTGGAGCACCTGGAAGACAGTTCAAACATAAACCAATTTACTCAACAGTTGAGTAAACCTCATTCCTGTTTCAAATTTTCAGTTTCTTAAAACTACATGGTCCAAAGGCCTCCTGGCACAACATGCTTGCACACCTGGCTTAACCAGAGATTCCTCAACAGTGAAGGAAAGCTACAGTCAATTTTCCCACATGTTATTTCAGTTCTGGTTTGGCATGAAATATACTGAAAGACATCAAATCACGGAAGAGCTTATACTCACTGATAGCCAATGGGAAACAACTTATCTTCACAGTCTGAGAGGTCATTCAGAATTCCTAAACAGTCTATTGTCATTGAACCTGAGAAGAGAGGGGAACAGAGCAGTTCTGTGAACCAGATTCCAGCACCAAAGGTGGATCAAGTACCCAGAGACTAGATCATACCAATCATCATGTGGATGTTCTCTGGTTCCAAGCCACTAAGAAATTTTCTTCTCAAACTGATCCCTTCGAAGTCCACAAAAACTCTCCTAAGAACTTCAAACCCATTCTCTGGAACCACCTGAAACAAGAACCCACAAAACTACTTGTTAATTAAAGGAACCACCACACGTACACTATGCAGCCTGTCCTACTCAGGCCTCAGTTTGATATTTTGGTTTCTGAACTGCATCACTTGCCAAGCTGCCCCAGGCCAGTTCTACCACCGACTTCTTTCGAAGAGCACTGCAGTCCAGCCCTTGTTAGTTAGGAACACATTCAACATGACTTCTAAAAAGTGCTCAGTTACAGGCTAACCCTGTGTGAGGCAGAGCAAGACAGAAGAATCTCACCTCTCCTTTGATCAAGTCACGATGCCTCTGGCAGTAAACTTTCTTATCATCCAGAAAGACACAGTTCTTGGCTCGCGAGCACATGAAATGGTAGTTACTGGTACAGGAAGTGAGGCAGCAGCCTACTGTGGCACCTGACTTCTGGCAGAACTCACACCTCTGCAAAAGCAAAAAAACAGTTAAAAATTTATCTCTTCTAAAGCCAGACCACCACTGCTGTTGTCAGTTGTATTTTTTGGCACAGACAGAAGTTTAGAGTGATGCCTGATCTCCCGCTTCACTGTCGTGCCATTTCACTACAGTGACTCACACATAAAAGCGAGACATGGAGGAGGAGGTGAGAGGAAGAAAGATCCCTCACATAGAACAACTTCTGCATTTGTGGACCGCTTTCTCCAGGCCTCAGACTTTTCTGCTTGAGCTCCATATCCAACTCTCACAACATTTTACAAGCTTCACTTAGTCTCCACAACATTTCTGAACTGAGCAATGATAAAACAACTTTTCAAATACCTTCAGTCAGTTCTGTTAGACATAGTGTTAAAAAATATTCCACGAAAGGACAGAGCAGAACAAACACACATGAGGCATCTTTTAGCTGGGCTCCTGTCTTGGTTCTGTGATTCTATATCAGTGTGCAGCTTAATGAAATGTTCTTTGCTTGTACCCACCAGCTGCTTTCCCCGGATCACAGCCATGTGCACGTTTTTCAGAGAACCATCATCATCTTCAAACACTTCTGCTGACCACAAAGCACAGTTCACATGTGTCCACTCGTTTTGGCCGATATAGAGAAGACGTCCAGCATCCTAAAGAACAGAAGGAAATGTTCTTTTCAAATTTCTACAAGACACAACCATGCCCCAAACCCATCCCACCTATCCACGGTACCAAATCTACAGCTCCATGGAAATGGGCACGTGGTAGATACTCACATTAGCACTGTCGTCACCATATTTCAGGCACAATGCACACTGCCTGTTGTCTTCTACATCCGGAGGTGGGTTCAGTTCAGGACTATCCTCTCTGCTTCTGTCAGAGCCTTAGAGTCAAAAGAGAGAACAGAGTTTATTCTTGAAATTCAGAGAGGCAAAAATTAATCTGGACAGATTGTCAGCAAGTGAACAGGGTTGAGGAGTTTTCAACAGCCAGCTCAGAAAGCAAAGCACACATCAGCCTCAAGAGAGCCCTTGTTCTGGGGCAACAGAGGCAGGTGCAAAAGTGTTTCTGGGTCCAAGCTCAGCTCAGAAACATCTTGTACGTTACATTCTCTGAATGATTTCGGGTCACAGATGTCTCCAAGACAGTTGCATTCAGAACTAATAATGTCCTTCCTTTACTACAAAGGGGTCTGGACTGAAGTGCTTTGGGTTTGGGATCAGCAGTGCTGCCATCAGCTTTCTTACCCGGGATGGGAGGTGTAGGAGGATGTAGAGGAGTTGGCGAATCCGGCTCTCCAGGCCCTTTGGGTTTTGGAGCTGGAATGATTTTCTTCATCAGAGGGGGCTGTTCAGTGCGGTTGTTCTCCTCACGCTCCTGCCACTGAGCATAATTGTGGTCGAGCGACGGGGGCAGCACCGCGTTTGGCAACATACCACTGCTGAGAGGGAGCAAGGAGTCAGCGTCACACCTGGCTGCACCAGAGGGCCCTGTGCCCTGGCTAGCAGGGCCTGCCTACCTGACATCCCCTCCACCCAGCAACAACTCGTTTAATTACCCAGAGCCCACACAGGCTCCCCACAAAGGCTGTGACCACTCACATTTTAAGGTGTGCGATGTGGCTGTCTGTTTCTTTGGAGGGTAAGAGATGCAGGAGGGCCACCTCGAATGGGGGTGTGAGGAGGAAGGGAGGGAGGGAAGGACAGGACTGACAAGCCAGCTCACACTAACACCTAGTTCTAGACAGTGTTTTTGGTTACTCTGCTTTAGAACAGAGAAGTGTGTGCAAAACCTGGGAATGGGATTACTGTGTAATTTCCTAGAAAAAAAAGAAAAAAACAGAAATCCCAGCCCAACAAACAGGCTCCCTCAATACAGTTTGCTTGGACAGCTGGCAAACGGCAGGGTGTCACAGTCGGATACAGAACAATTACTTACTTGCTTGTTACTTTATTTGGCTCCCAAAATCTGGACTTTTTTACACTGAACCATGGAAAAACACGTTCCATTTGCTAAAGGAAAACAACAATCCATTAGAAAAGTTAGACAACATATCCAAAAATTCAAAGACATTCAGCCAGGATCTACTGTAAGTGCACAACTAGTAACATTTCTTTAACATCAACAACTCTGACAACGTATTATTTTATTCCTGGAAAGACCCAAGCAAGGGTAAATGTGATGGCCCTTTGGACTCCAACAGCAACATGCAGTGGTAGGATACCAAGTAGATTTCAAAATAACTCAGCTCACCCGAATAAAGAAGGACTTGACCATGCTGTTGGCTTTCTTAACCTCCGGCTGCCCGCCATCGGAATTAATGGCTGCTTGAATTATCTTCACAATGTCATCACTAAAATCCAACTGTAAGAAATCCCCAAAACCTCACATTAACAGGACTGTCTTTTGCACAGCTACACTATCCACTAATCTTTTAAGGCATCAAGTGAGAATCCAGATGACTGTAAGATTGAACCAGAGCATGGACTTAGAAGCAGGGAGAGAATTTGGCTGTGAAGAATCAAGCAAGCCTTCTGCATGTGTAAACTGGCTGGCAGAGCTGCTACAACCACAACTGTTCACTTCTTCCTTCTACCAGGAGCTGACTTCTGACTGGTTTTAAATTCATTAAATGAGCTACCTCAAAAGGCTTTGGTCAAAACCTGGCACCATCAACATTTGTCAAGCACTTTACAATATACAGTGTTCCTCAAGATTACAGATTCTGTAGGAGAAAAAATGGAAAAGGCTGCTTACTGCAAAGAGAACTGACTCATTCAGCACTAGAATTTTCTCTAAATGACCCTTGCAGAGGTCACCCCTCCAGACATGAATCCTTACTTTTCAGCTAACCAACTGCAACAGGGCTATTTGGCCAGGCCTTCAGTCCGAATTTCCATGTGAAGGATGACCTGTCCTGTTTCCATCTACATAAACATCTGACTAAGAGCAAATGGGGTCTAACCAAGTATCACTGCTGGTTACAGAGCAGTGTATCAACAGCATCAATTACTTATCTCTGGGCCAACATCAACACCAGTACCAGCCAGAACTATTTTTAGCAGCACGATAACCTGCTTCCTTGTTCCCAAAGAAAAGGTTTAAGCCCGCTTACTTATAAACACCAGAGGTCATAAAGCAATTCACAGGGTCTATAATGTAATAGAGTAGAACATGAAAACTTTGACATACCACAGATATGTAACTTCCTTGATCCATTTTTCTTTTCACTCCTTCCAGATCCAGAGGTTGCTGCTCTTCCTGTTTACTGACTTCTGTTAGGACAGGAGGATCAGGACCCTCAGGAGAGCTTCTGGATGGGATACTCTCTTCTGTCTCAGGATTTAAATCAGGTGGTTTTGCTGCCTGTGAACATCAGTAATGAGGCAGAGGGACGTTGGCTATTGGAAATGCAGCTGCTTCCAAGCACATGAATTGGCCCAGAGTTTCTTGCTAACATGAATGAAAGGAGACCTGAGTTCTGAATTTCTGTCCAAAATGCAGGAACAATGAAAAGCTCTTAACCATATTCCTGCTGTGACCTGTAAGGTGCACAGCAGGCCAGAGCCATCAGCAATAAGGATCAAACTCATTGCTAAGAAGTCTTATTTCTGAATGTGTATTCCAAGACTAAGATCCTGTTCTTCTGCCAGAAAAGCTCCTTCACCATCACAGAGCTAAATCCTCCCATTCCTCGAAGAACTTTACCCCACTTTTCTTTCAGCTTCACAAGTTGCATCATAGATACCCATTTCTTTGCTTTCACAGGAATGAACAAAAGAAAGAAAAAATATAAATAAGTCACAGCACGTGTTGTTTCAAGTATGATGCAGACACTTCTGCAGGATGAGGCACAGCAATACCACAGCTCAGCTGAATGCCAGGCACACTTGAAGCCAGAGTAACACTAACAGGACACAAGCTCCAGCTTACCTGTCGATACCGCAGCAAGTGGCTGGTAGTTCTGGAATTCAACAGGGCTGTTAAAACCTGCTTCAAGGACACCTGCAGCTCCTTTTCCAGTGCCAGACGCCACTCTGCAGGATGCTGCTCCGTGCAGTTAATGCAGGTGTACGCCACGCTCTCAGGCAAGTTGGAGAGTATCTCATACATTTCATCTGGAGACAAAAGAAGATAAGATAACCATCTGAACTACTTTACAGCAGGATGGATACACGGAAAAAAAACCTGCTCTGCACTTGCTGCCTAACTGAAACACTTTTCAGGTAACAAAAGCCCCTTTTGCAGCTACCTGAATGACACTGCCTTTGGGGCAAGTCTTATGCTTCCAGGATGCCATTGGTATTAACACTGGTTTACCTGCTGCCACTCTGCAGGGGTTTTTCAGGTAGGTCACAAAAAGTGAGGGTGTTAAACTAACAGACTAGTAGAAAGGTCCAAGACTGGACTGCCTTGGTCTAATCACTGCCCTGTGTTCTTCAGTACTGAGGGGATGAGGATTTTCTTACCAGAAAGGTTTTCACATTTGGAGTGGACCCAGCGGTCACATTTCCCACACTGCATCATCTTGCTCTCGTAGTCATCATCATCGTAGCACTTGTCACAGAGAGGACAAAAATTTCCTGAAAACAAGATGGGATTTTATCAGAAGTTTGGATGCCAAACCTATATTAAAGGCTGGGTGGTTACTTCCTGGTGTGCCAAGAAAGCAGCTCTGAACACCCCTCCCAGTGAGCTGCCAGCACAGTCCCATCTACTGTCACGAGGCGACAAGAAATAGCTTTGAAAGACCACTGCCTACTCTGGAATTCCATGGCTGGGTGCCCATTTTTGGGGCGTGGTGAGACTAACAGAATACTATACGCAAAAGCAAAATGAAAGGACAAAGATGACACACAGACAAGAAATTAGGTGGAACAGTTAAGATCTTCTGTCCTGGGATTTCACCCCAGAATGTCCCTCCGAGGTTCAAAGGCATCACCTACAGCGACTAACACAAGGAACAACCACTTTACAATAGAAATTTTGTTGGTTTTAAGTCCAGAATATTTTACAACGTTTTTCCTCAACTGCTGCTTGAAATCCTGGGCTAAGAGGTGTGTAATAATTCCTTTACATGGCACAGTGTTTACATGTTGAGAGCCCCAAACTCTGACAATAAGCAGTGGTGACTTTGGTGAGCCACCACATGATCTAAGATCCTGGCTTTGACAGGAACTGTTACGTGCTCTTTCAGGCTCGACCTTAACCAGCCTGCACTGCTGCCCGGACTGTGCCAAGCTCAGCTGTCATGCTGGCCCTCTGCTCACTCCTACTGACACTGGCTGATTCAAAACTGAGCAGCTGAGGAGGCTGCTGCTCTAAAGACTACAACTTTATGTACCTTTAGCAAAGAGTTTGGCACAATCATGACACAGGGAGAAGTCATGAGACCACTGCGCATCCCACCCTTTGCCTGGTGTTGTTGATCCACAGCTCTTGCAGCGAACACATTTGGTACATATCTGGAAAAAGAATGCATTTGTCAAGAGTTACTTGCTTTTATCCAGCAGTTGCTGTGCTTTCTGTGCTAACAACGCACTTCGTAATTTTTGATGAGTGCAGAGAACTCATCTAACAGAACAAGGAGTTTCAAATGCTAAAACTTTCACTAAAAAGTACAGAGCCCACTCCTTTTATGGTAAGATGGTGCTAATGCAACAAGAAAAAACATTCAACCAAATCGCAGTACGGTTTTTCTGTCCTTCATATTTGCATTGAAGAAAATGTCACCATAAAACAGCATATGTAGTTGTGACATTTTTTCTGATCTAAAATACAGAGTCTTAATTTAAAAGTTTTCAAATTTTGTATATCGTAGTGGAAAACACCTACAAACTCCTAGTACCAAATACACTATTGGCACTTGCTTAGAACAAAAGCTTGACAGATGCAAATCAGGACATTAATCCAAATTGTCTCTCAACACCAATATCAACAGGTTTGTTAACAGGGTAAAGACTTCCATTCTAAAGATCTTCTTCCACTTTATGGGACTATGATCAAAAGAGTTACTATGATCAGAAGACTTGTTACAATGAAAAATCGTGTAATCTCTTTAAAATTCTCTTTTAAAAATTTCAGGACATCTTATCAACCAGGCACCTCATTATCTGTTTCCAAGTGTACCTTCCAATGCAACAGGCAGCTTGCCTTGAAAAGCTGAGCAACTGCATCACAGCAAATCACCTGCAGAGCTCTGGTGCTTTACAATCAGTCAACAAATGAATTTCCCAAAAAAGAAATTAAAATGCCTCACCCAAACTTTCTTTTTCTTGGTGGGTTTGGTTGGGTAGTTTGGGCCCAGGCACTCAGGGTGATAGCTGTTTCGGCACTTGTTACACTCCAGCAACTGCTACAAGAGTAAGGGGAAAAAGCATTGGAGCAGAGATACTGCAAAGGGATGCAAAATCCTGGACATTTTAATTTTTCAACTGGATCCCTCATTTGGGGCATGAGAAAGAAGCTGCAACAGAGCAACTCGAGATGCCTCCTCCCCAGTATGCAGACTCTGCTCCTCTCTGCTCCTGACACATGCTCGCTTGCTGAGCTCGGGAGCGAGAGGAGCTCTGGGACCAGTACGGGTGTTGCCAGGTCTCCCAGTGGTTTTGGGGTACCTTGGTGGCCTGGTGCTGTCTCCCACACACGTGGCAGAACTTGCAGCGACGGCAGCACCAGTTCTCCAGCTGGTCCTCCTGGGGCCGCTCGCTCTCCTCCAGGCAGAACTTGTGGAAGGGCTCACAGCAGACCTGGCAATACACAAACTGCAAGGAGGGGGAGAGGCAGGTTTTAGCAAGGCAGAAGCTGCTCTGAGTTCCCAAGCAAAACCCCTTGTGCTCTGAACTACTTTGAATTCTGCTTTACAACTGGCCAGAACAAGGACTTCTACCGTAATATTTTAGGAGGAAAACTGAGTGTGTATTTCAGATAACCCAAATACAGACTAGACACCTCACAGCCACCAGGAGTCTGGTACCTGGTAACTAAGTGCTCTGAGCATTGGCAAAGGCCTACAGGGCTCTTCAGGGTCTCCCTCTTCTGCTCCCTCCCTGTAACACAAGCCAACTGCACCAGAAGACACACTTAGTGCAGAAAGTAGGGACATGCAGAGCAAAGAGAGCGTCTTCCTCCATTCAGCCCCAGTGACCATTAGAAAGCTCTTTTAATTTCTCTTTATCCCCTACAAGGCTGGTAACACTGGAAAAACAATCACCCTTGGGGCACAAACACCACAGGCTCACAGGGGGCATGGGAAGTGTTTGCTGCCTGGAGCACCCTGACTGAGCAGGGGATGGCTCCATGCCCCACTGGGACTTCGTGGATCTCACGTGCACTGATGTCCACATCCAGAACTTAACCCCCTTTTCCCTAGTACTGTCTACTCACCAGAACCCAGCCCTTCCTAGAGCATCACTTTCCCAGGTCAGCTGGTCTGAAGATGCTCAGAAGGTACCTATCTACACCTGGAAATGCATTTAACACATCTCAATCCAGCTCCTTAGGCAGCACCAGAACTTTTCCAGTCACGTTTCTGCAACAGT
Organism: Acropternis orthonyx; assembly: GCA_035583155.1. Classification (NCBI taxonomy): domain Eukaryota; kingdom Metazoa; phylum Chordata; class Aves; order Passeriformes; family Rhinocryptidae; genus Acropternis; species Acropternis orthonyx. The sequence goes on along the minus strand of JAWWEU010000068.1, from coordinate 6,685,965 downwards.
TTGCAGCTCTTGGCAGGTATGGACACACCTGCTTAAACCCTTTTGCACCATCAGGCACCTTTCTTATTTCCAGTTAAAAGAGAGCAAAGCTTCTCCTTCACATCAGATATGAGTTCCAAAATTTAGAGACATGGGTGCTCTCAAATATGCAATTCTTCACACATAATACACCTCCAATGTAAGCTCTGAAGAAGTTTCTAAACTCATTTTAAATACCTTGTTCCTGAGTACCTTGGGACAAATTCTAGCAAGGACAGATTTACATGTGTTATTTTAATTTCTCCTGGGTTAGGGCAATTACAGTTTTTATTTATTTATTTTTGTAACAGCACGGCGCTGTAACTAAGTCATCAACAGCAGAACGCAATGCTTTACCTCCACGTGTCCACTGCTGGCACAGAGAAAACACACCACCCTGGGAGTAATAGGTACCGAGGTGACGATGCCTAACCCACCCATCTCCCAAACATTCTCCACTTCACAGTCCTCCTGAAAGGTACAAAAGGACACATCACCATGCAGAACAAGGCACATAACATCAGTACAAAGCGCTCACATGATTGCTGGTTTTTACGGTCTGGGCCTGTGATTAAGATGTCTCACACTGAAATAATTTAAAGGTCTACCCCAGTCTACTTTACAGTGTATTTTGGGAGTCACACCTCGGCGCTGTTCCTGCCGAGAGTGGCCTGCTAGAGCCTTCCCTCTAGGGAAGGCAAACCTGAGGAACAAGACAACGTTTTCCACGATTGCACAATTATTACTAAAAGTGAAAATTTCAGAAGAATTGTACTTTATTTAAGCTTCATATTTGTATAAAACATTTATGAGATCTCACTATAATCTCCAGTACCAACACTTATAGATGGACTAAAAAATTTGTAGGAAAATATTATTTTTTATTATTATTTCAACAGTGTTGTTCAAAAAAAGTACATGAATTATCATTTTAAAACCCCAGATATACCCCAAATGTTGTGAATTACAAGTTACTAACATTTTCCCCAAATCTTGTTGGCTCAAGTTGTGGTAAGGTTTTAAAGTTCCATCTTAATGGAATAATTCTTCATAAACCTCAAATTCTTGCTCATCCTCACACATTGACAGTTAAGGTTTTAAAGCTTTAAGTGTCTCTTCATCCAGTATTCTAATTATAAGGAAAAAAAAGGCATAACAAGCTTCTAAAAATCAACCGAATGACTTTTCATGAGGCTCCTATTTGCGGTTCCCTTGGAAAGGTACCAGACACACAAACTCAGCAGTTACTGCCAGCACTCTCAGGGGACTCTGGCTGCAGTGTCTAGAGCCAGGGAACATTCAAATACTTAAAACATTTTGTCCTCTACCTTGAAATCCACTCGGATTCTGTGGACTCCATCTGTAGGTGGCTTTTGCTTGGAACTGCTGCCGTTAGTCAGAGTGCTGAGCAAGTTCAGCGTGCTGCTCTCTGGCTTGCTTAGAGGAGGGGGCTTTTCCTGGTCAAGCAAAGGAGCCTGCATTAATCCCGACCCCGGACATCAGAACTTACCCAGCAGTTACATCCGATGGCGTAGATAATTCACAGACAAACCCCCAAACCAGCACAGAACTAACGAGTGTGTCGAAGCTGCAGGGAAGTGACCATTCTGCAAACCTCTCCCTAAGAGCATTCCATACGCAATTACAGTCGTAATCCCATGTGCTGCATCTCCCTCTACCATCCTGTTGTTCTCTCCCACCAGAGCATGGGTTGGTCTTTTGCTGCAGTGGGGCAGCTCTGGGTGTAATCAGGCCCTGCACACTTCTCCCTCAGATCTACATAAGGCAATTCTTTTTTTTTCCATAATGGAGCTGTTTCTGGAATAAAGGTAGTTCCACTTTTTTATGGAAAACCTAGCCTCCACCCCCCAGTGCACAACTCTCAGAAACCAAAATAACATCTAAACTGAATCTTAGGCATAGGCCACGTTTTTTGGTATCCACATACAGCCACAAGCAAAAACCTACCATCTTTAAGAACCAAATTAAAAAAAAAATCTGCAAAAGGTTACATAATATGGTTCTACTTTCTAGACAGAGAGAAGTTCCAGGTGCTTGAAATTTTACTGACTGTACAAAAAACAGTATTCACCTTTTCTTTTGGTTTCTGTTTCACAGGGAAAGTTGGACGGGGAGCAATTTTTTTCTGTTTGCTTTGTTCTGTGCCTAGGAAGGGGGGGAAAAATTATGAGTATTTCAAGTAACTAACAGCCACCTGTAGAGAAGAAAAGGGAAAAAAATCAGCTGGGTAACATGCGACGAGTTCTACACTAGAACTTTTCCACCCTCTTCTGTGGCTGCACCTCACCAACTATGAGCAGTCTCCTTGAGGCGTGACTAGAAGAGTTTGCTCTGCTAACAATCTGGAGCAATGGGGGTGCAAAGCCACAGAAATCCCAGAGCTGCCTGGCTGGTCACTGTTCATGCTGCTCTGCACTATATGCAATAGTGGACTATGCTTCTGTAGTAAAAGATTACATCCTCCTGATTCCACATGCAGACTGAGAAGCTGACAGACTTAGCAATACTGAAAACATACTTCAAGACTGCCACAGCTACATGACTCAGTCCCAACCAGGATGGTCATTTTATCCCTGCCCCAACATACTCTGTGGTTCAATTAAAAGGAAGCCAGTTCTAAGCAAAATTTCCAAAATAATCTGCTGTAATTTCACCACACCATAAAGCATTTATCATATTTAAAACCCAACAGTTTTTACTGGTATTAATATTGTTACTTGACATGACTCTAACACATTGAGGATAAATAATCCCATTTACCTATTTCTGGCTGGGGAGTCTGCTTTTTCTTGGGCTCAGAAGTGCTAAGTTTAGGTGCTTCTTTTTTCAAAGGTCCTGAGCTCGGTGGCTGAGAAGGAGGGAGCTGGACTGTCTGGGATGTCTGTTTGCCAGCCTTTCTGGTACCAGATGCAGGGAGCTGTTTGGGCTCCACCACGGGAAGGGAGGAATTCCCATCCTCATGCTTTTCCTCGACAGGCTTACGGGCAGGCTCGCTGTTCTTCTTCCCAGCACTGTCTTCTCTTGGTGCAACAGCCTGAGGAGTTTGTTTCTGTCCAGAGTCCAACTGGTTTTTTCCAGAATGGCTTTCTTTCTTCTCATTTGTCTTCGATTTCTTCTCTTTCTTTTTTGCAGCTAGGAAGAAGAAGCACAGATAAAGCAACACAGACAAAATGGTGCGACTTCAAATGACACTGGGGAGTACAAATGCTGTCACAGCACCCACATCTCTCCTGCCCCTTTCACCTGCCACCAGCAGGGCAGGCAGGCTGGCTGCCTGCAGAATAACCTTTATCAGCTCCGTGTAGCCACAATGACAGCACAGAGAGCAAAACCTATGAAATGAAAACTTTTCTTGAGCTTTTAGCCTACCTTTAGCTTGCTTCTGGAGATAAGCTTTTGAAGGCATCCACTGTAGATTCTGACATTTCCTCATTCTAAAAAGAAAGAACACGTCATGAAATCAGAAGAAAGATGCAGACATTAAGAGGGCAGTCTGTACTCAACATGAATTGAAAATAACATTATCAATATATGCACTACTTTAGTTCAGACAAAATCAGGTACTCTTGGAGTAGGATCATATTAGGAGACTAAGACTTTTGTTAACTTTATTCCCTATTTGTCTTATGCTTAGCATGTAATGTCTTCTGCATGTTGGGCCAGGTTTTGTTTCTGCCCCTGTTCTAGCAGCAGGGCCTGTGGCTCTGAAACCCAGACTGAGGCCTGGCCAAAGCTGCTGAGAGCAAGACTCCTTCCAGCCTGCAGAGTGCTCTCACACAGCAATTCTCAGAGCAAGGCTTTATAAATAGCTCTCATACCACAACAACCTACTGGTGTCACTTCAGCTGCTGCCTTTTCAGACAGATTATCTAGCCTGGTAAAATCAATTTAATGCAGCAATTTAAAAAAGAAGAAGGTTCAGTCTAAGGGATAAGTACAAAAAGTGACAGGAGGAATCAAGGAAGAGTGGTATTTCTTAATGGCATCCAGAGACGTCTGATATACAAAGTGTATATAAGCCAGATAAGAATTAGCTTGAAAACACAAGCTCTTCACGAATGCAGTTTGGGAGAATAATAGACAGATATTTATGCGTACATTGCCTTCCTTGCAAAATCCCATACTGCCTAACAGGAGCCACTGGTCACACCCCAAACACTTCTCAATGCCAGTTTTGTCAAACTGGGGAGAATAAACCAGAAGTGAACTCCAGAGAAAGAGCTCACCTTGATTTGAGCTCCTGACTCTTCCACTGTTTGCAGTCCCCTGCTTTGATCCAGCCTCAGCCCAGGCCAAGCTCACTCCAAGCCCGTGATAAAGGGCAGATCTGCTGCTCCTGGCTGGGAGCGTGGGCACGCTTATCCCAGCCAGCACAGGGATTAGCTGAACAGTTTCTCAGACACACTTACTTGCAGCACTGCTTCTTTATATTGCGCCCACCAAACTTGGGTTTGTCTAGACAGTTGGTGCAGACCCCACAGTCCTCTGGAACTTGACAGCCCGAACACTGCCCGCAGCGCCTGGAGCGCCGGCCCTTCTTCACCGGGGGCTCTTGCTGTGCCTTGTTTCTGGTAACCGGCTTAATGGGCTTGATAGGTGGAGCAAGAGGTTCAGCCTCTTCTGAGCCAGCTATCGATGACTTATCTACCAAAAGAACATTTCCAATGTGAGTTTGCTGATGTCAAAGAATGTTTCAGGAGTGTCTAATTTAGTTCGTGTGCAGAGCCACACAGGTGGATGTGAGTGTGCGTATACACACGTGTGTACATGTGTGTATGCACACACATCCTTCTACAGAACACAAGTTTGGTGCAGAACACATGCATTTTACACAATTCCCAGCGGCTGAAAGGATTAACCCTGTTTGAGTGGCATTGTAATGGAGAGCCCAGAGCTCTTTAACGTACTTTCCCTCGTTAATCACTTGAAGTCCTCACTGTAAGCAGCCAACAGAAGCTGACACTGTGTGAACCCACAGACGAAAACTAGAAATCCTAACTCACCATCATTCCCCATGGAAGACAGTATCTTCTCCCGCTCTTCCCACGGTAAGGCACTCAGAGTGGGCATGTCATCAGGAAACACTGCTCGCTTGCGACCCAGCGCGACAGCTGCTCTCCTGCAAACATGTTTTATTCGTGGTCCTCGGACTGACGTTTCAGATGAATCGCTCTCTTGCCCCTAGATTTCAGAACATGAGAATGGACAGTATTCCTGAGAAAGGTATCAAAATGAGGCTGAGAAACATGTAATGGAAACTTCTGAGCAGAGATAAATTATATCTTAGCTTGCACTTTTTAAGACTCATGATAAAAACAGAGATTCAGCCTTCTAAGCCTCAGTTATCCAAGAGAGGATAAATGCAAGAGAACAAGATGTTTTACTCCGTTGGAATTACAAGGTAAGTTTCTGCCCACTACTGGAAAGCCAACTGTCTCATAAAGTCATGTTATCAAGGCACTGACATCACAAATATCAGAGTCCACTGGAATTGGATCAGCACTCGGTGCTGATTGATCCCGCAGAAGCCAGAAGTAAATGAGGCTGTTTCAGAGCTTTGCAGCTGCTGGTGTTTCAGATGAGGGTCTTGTATTTACTGAGGTGCTAAACAAATGGAGCATTTCAGTGCAATTTACCAGGTTTTGATCACAAAATACTGGAATATCTCCCACTAAAAGAACTGCCCCAAACAGGCAACTGTGAGAGCCTGGGCTTCTGCTACACCAGGCCAGACATACAGATTCAAACACAGGAGAAGGAAAAGTTTAAATAAAAAGTATTCCCTGAAAGTGTATCTCACCTCCCTTTCTCACAGGTAAAGACGACTGCAGAAAAGGGTGGTTTTGGCATTTGGGAGACAGAAAAGAGGAAAGTGGTAGGAAGCAGTCCCCCAAATCAGATGCAAAATCCCAATGGATTTCCCTCCCTCCCAGATCACTGTGCAAAGCTAAAAAACAAAGAGAGACTAAAGAACAACTGCCTCTTCAGAAACCAGCCTGACACTCAAGGAGAGCCCACAAGAAACTTCAAGGCCAAGACAGACACTGCACTTTGCTGGAACTGTGCTTTCTAGAGCGAGTACTCCTCTAGATGATCACTTTGCTTAGATTTATTCAGAGAAACCCAATAAGCAGCCATTCCATACTGGTCTCTAAAACACACGCGGCTTCCCCCTGAGCTGACTACACAGCAGCTCCCTCTTCCCCTCAGCTTCTGCCCAGGGCTCCTTGTTTCCTGATCGTTTGCCATCTGTTGCACTAACAGCTGCTTAGATTGGCACGTTAATTCTTCACGCTCAGGATACAAAAACTACTTGTGATTTTCAGCACAAGTTCAAAGTAAGATGCACTCTAGCAAAAAACCCAATCTGGAAAACGGAATACCTGTGCTTTTGGCTGATCTGCTTGTTTTAGGGACTTGCTCTTCTCAATCTTGTACAGCTGGGCTTTTGCCTTTTTCAGAAGACTGGCCACCCGCTTGTCAGTCATTGGCAGTTTGTCTGCTTGAGCCAACATAGAGCTGATGGAGGAAGCGGAATGTTTAACAGTGCTTGACGAAGGAGCAGAAAGACGCAGAGCTTTTTCCTTCTCCAAAGATGGCACAGTAGGGCTGAGGTCCAGGTCTGATTTGTCTAACGCCCCTCTCCCTTTCTTGGACGTTTTGGTTTTGGCAGCTGCCGTGTCTACCAGAGCAGCAGTGGAAACGTCTGCCGCGGGATCGACTGCCGTAGACTTCTTCCGCCCGGCAGTTTTTTTGGCAGATGATGATGCTGCAACGTCTTCGCTGACAACTTTTTCTTTGGGCATTTTACCTACAGGAAACAAAGCAGAGCTACTCTGAATTTCTGACCCTTTTCTCCTTTTCTCTTTCCTTGACTCCCGTTTGTTCTCCTTTTCTCTCTCCCTGTCTTTCTCTCTGTTCTTGTCCTTCTCCAGGCTTTTGTCAGCATCTTTATCTTTGGAGAGTTCCTCTGCTGCCCTGTCCTTGTTTCTGCCTCTCTCTGTCTGGGGACTCGACGTGAACCAAGGGAAGAGAGGAGTAGGGCTACTAGATGAGAAAGGCTCTGTTGGAGTGCTCGTCTGCTTCCTCGGTCTCTGGCTTCTTTCTGCTGATTCCCCAGACTGCGATAGGGAATGGGAGGGAAAAGTAAAAGTTGAATTTAAGGCACTAGTGGCAAGAGAACTAACTGAAATGCTAGTTAATGAGGAAGAGACAGAAGACTGCGGGGTGAGAGTTGTCAGGTCAGAGGTACTAAGCCTCCCGCTCCTCGTCCTCATGGAGTGTGAAGGAGATCTGGGTTCTGATCGGATGGGGCTGAACGCTTTCCTCTTCCGTCTGCGAGACGACACGCCCGCGGCAGAGGTCCCTGTAGCGGCGCGACCGACTGAGGAGGGCAGAGTCACAGACTCGAAGATCCGGGAGTGGGCCTCGCTCGGCGTGAACCGGGGCGCTCGCAGCAGCGGGCTCCTCTTGGGCATATCAAACCTGGCTCCGGAGTGAAGCGAGAACAGGCGGGCGGGAGCTGTCGCGCCCGGCGTCGAGAAGCCAGATGCAAAGCCAACGTCCTCCGGTGTCAGCGGCGGGGGTCTGAAGTTATCAAATATCGGTTTGCGAATAAGACCCTCTTTGGCATATTTTGCTGATGAGAAGTACTGTGGCTCCGACCTGGAATGTTTCAGGGAGGTCCACCTAAACGTCGGCTCTCGCAGAATCGACTTCCGTTTCTCTTGCATCGGGGCGGCGGAAGCGGGAAGAAAGGGTGAGGCCAGCGGTCTGGTCGGAGGCATGAGCCAGGGGGTCTGGTCCGAGATGCTGGAAGCAGGCTGCAGTGGGGGGGGGGGAGTGAGCAAAGGGGGAGGAGGAGAGGAGGAGGACTGCTGCTGCGGCACGCTTGGTAAGGCTGACAGCTTTTTTGCAGTCCTCTGGCCAAAACTTCTTTCTGTTATTGAAAATCTTCTGTTTCTCCTATCACCGTTATCATTTTCAGGGGACTGAGAAACAGGCAGTGGAGTGTGAACTTCTGGAGTATTGCTTCGCTCCTCAGAAAGCGCCTGCATCTCCTCGGAAGCCTGGGAGTCCGTAGATGTATCCACGCTGGGGCTGCTGGACCGTGAGGAGTCCGAAGACATCTGAGACGAATGCTGAGAAGCAGCGCTGGACTTTTCACTGGAGCCACAAGATGTAGCACTGAACCTGCTGTTTGGTGTGGATTCTAGTCTGGATATTTTAATAGGAGGATCGTAGTCTTCATCCTCAATAAACCGTTTGGGTGTTTTGATAATCCGCGAAGAGATCGCGCTCACAACCGGCATGATGAACTGTCGGATATTTTTGAGCTGGGTTCTCCCCTTCCTGCCCTGCAGTTTGGCTGCTTCTTTCTCAATCTTTTTTTGTGCTCCCTTTTTAGCCCTCTGCAAGAGTTGCTTAGCAATTGTGGCATCCGTCCTTTTGGTGGAAGGTATGATCCTGACGGGCTTAATCCTGCGCGGACTCTGTCTGACAGCGGTCTTCTCTTCCTTTGTGAGAGGCGGCGTGCCATCCTTCTCTTTGCGAATCCTCTGAGGCTTCTCCAGCTGTGAGTTTATGACTAAACTGGAGGAAGTCTTTAAACGTTCAGAGGACGGTGGCCTGCCTCTCCTGCGCACAATCTGAACGCTCTTCCTCCCAATCTGAAGTTTTGCCCCAGGCTTAAACTTAGATTTCAGTGGGGAGAGCTTACTAGTTCTTAATTTCTTGATTTTAGTTGCTTGCTGAAATGTAGTGGATGGTGACCTTTTGATTTTTTTCAGACTCTCTTTTTCTTCTTTGCTGCCCTTCTGAATGTCTGATGTGTCCTTCTCTTGTGACAATTTGAACTTCACACTTGTAAGTGTTGGAGGTCTTCCTCGTCTTTTTTCCCTACTCTTTGACTCCTTCTTTTTTACTTTCTCCATGGATGTGGTTTCAGACTTGCTCGAAGGGGAACACACCGACGAAGAGTCTGACGGTACAGCTGAACTTCGGTCAGAACTGCTCCGAGGCCTCCCACGAGGTTTCCGTGGACTAGATTTAACTGAGAGGGAAGTAGAGAATGCAAAGAACATATTAAATTTCTCTGAGTGCGGGATCAGCATTACCCAGGTCACTGGACCATTTACTCAGCATCAGTCACGCTGCCAGTACAAGTTGCCAAAACATTTCAGATAATCAACAAATAAAAATACAATTTTATCACTATATGTAGAGAGTACCTTCCCAACAAACCTCTTCCCCCACCTAAGATATCATGGAGAGATTTGATGGAACAAAAAGGAGAGCCACAGCAAAGCCATCACCAGGAAAAACAGGAAGTCAACACCCAATCCCACAACTTGAACTTACCTGTGGGGGACCTGGTGGGACTTCGTACTTTGACTTCTTCATCTGAACCAAAACCTAAAAACTGTTCGTCCTGCAACGAGAAAGCAGATGAAGTTTGAGGATGCGGATAATAACATTACAAAGAACTTCCCTGTGATCAAAGCACAAAAGGATTCTAGAGGATTTTCCTTCCCCAAAGATACTGGCATTTGTTCTTCTAACAAACAATTGCTAAAAAGGAAATACAGCTTTTATATATACATACACAGCAGCTACAGTTTACAGCTATGGAACAATCAAAAAGAGTTACGGTGAAACAAAGGATAAATATATACAGAAAAAACCCTTAATGCTTAAAATCTGCTGATCATATCAAATCACAAAGCTCTGCTCCTGTAAGCCATTATTCAAAGCACCCTAAAGACATATTCCAGCAAAAGAAGTGTTTATTATTCTAGTACAGACATAGCGCAACTTCCTGCAAACCCATGTAAATCCTCTCTTTTTACTTCACTTCAGACTTGGTCTTTAGGAGAGATGAAAACATGACTTATGCCATGAAGCTCCTCCCTCTGACAGAGGCATGAGGTTAAAGGCTCCCTGTCCCACATTGCAGCAGGTGTGTCAGGGAGTCTCTTGAGTGTCAATCCTATTCATCTGCCACCCAAATGTGTAGTGAAACCTTTTTGTTTATACGTGGTTACACCCTTCCTAATGCATTTTCACCTCAGATATTTATGTTAGCCAGTCTTAACTCTCCTATGAACTTTGAAAACAGAGATGTCACCTGTTGCTCTTCCCTTCAAAGCAGTGAGCTTTGAGAAGGGCAGGCACTGAGAACAGTATCCTGGAAGTGAAAAGGGGCAACACTGTGAAAGGTGGAGGTGAGCTGTGCAAAGAAGTAACAGTGTTGTTCCCTTATGTTCTGCCTCCTGCTTTCTACATGGAGTTCCTATCCATCTACTTCTAGGACAGACCATGAAGAGCATCTCAGCTGCCGAAACCACCGTATGGTTTTAAAGACATTGAACTACACACACTGAGACCCACACCTGTGTCTGTAGGAGAGTTGTGATGTGATGAAAAGCAGCAAGGCTTTAGACCAAATTATTTCTCAAAATCTTCTGCCTGGTTTCCGTCTAACGAGCTCCAGTATAAACAATTCAAATACAGTAAGTGTTCTGACTAGGCAACCATCCAGGTTCTCAATGCAGATAGCGCTCTGGCCAGTCAAATACAACAAATACAATCCCCTTGGGCTACAGTTAATCACTGTAAGGCATCGACAGCTAAGCTGCTGGAGGAGGGGGCGGCCCTGCCCCTCCTCACATCCCTGCTGCCTATCTGCTCTTTGCACTTGCAGCAGTGATGCCAAGGAAACTGGAAAAAGCAGTGATAAAGCAACACAGAAGAAATGAAACGACAGCCAAGAGGCATTGCTTCTGCCAGAGGCACCTTGCATCATGCAGCACTCCCGAAGGCCATTCCTCGGAAGAAGCTACCTCTTCCCAACTTCCATCCTGCAGCAGGGCCACTGCTTCCCAACTTCCACCCTGCAGCAGGGCCACTGCTTCCCAACGTCCACTCTGCAGCAGTGCCACTGCTTCCCAACGTCCACTCTGCAGCAGTGACACTGCTTCCCAACTTCCACCCTGCAGCAGGGCCACTGCTTCCCAACGTCCACTCTGCAGCAGTGCCACTGCTTCCCAACGTCCACTCTGCAGCAGTGACACTGCTTCCCAACTTCCACCCTGCAGCAGGGCCACTGCTTCCCAACGTCCACTCTGCAGCAGTGCCACTGCTTCCC
>JAWWEU010000068.1:6618930-6661868 GCA_035583155.1 Acropternis orthonyx | reverse complement strand
GGGGGAAGCAAAGTCCGCTCCCCCCTAAGTCCGTTTTGAAACCTGCACTTTGCTCAGCTGCGGAGGAGAGGAAGGAGCGGGTGGGCAGGGAGAGGGACACAGGGATGATCCCTGGGGAGTTCTGATGCTTCAGGGCTGGGGGCAGAGTGAAGGGGGAGAGGTGGCTGCTCAGTCTTTCTGAACAAGGATCAAGGGAGGCCGTCGCCTTCCAAGGAGCTGCACCCTCTGCCCGCTGCCCTGCCAGGCTATAACTCCCTTGGGAAATGGGAGGACAGGACAGAGAGCAAAAGCTTCCAGCTGGGGCACACTCCTCCTGTTCAGCCCAATCCAAGTATCAGGACTTGACCTGGCACCACCCTGCAATCCTGACACTCCTTACTGGTTTTTTAAAGCAGGCTTTGGGGCATTTCAACTCCTGGCAGCAACACCAAGAATAGGACAAAGCCACTGTCTCATGACAGTCAGAACAAACAGACTCTCCTGTTTCTGCAGTCTCTCCCCAAACCACATCCTACTCCCTGCAAGTGCACAAAAGCTGCCTGGCAATGCCAAGTGCTGGCTGGGAAGAGGGAGCACAGCTCCAAGCAGGCCATGGCCTGGGGTCTCTGTTCAAGAGCTCCAGGTTTTCATCCATCACAGGCTGAGCACCCTGAGCAGTGAGCCGGAGGCCTCATCCCACTGCTCTGTCATGACAACACGGGGAAAGCTGAAAAAGCAGGACCCTGGTGCTGCAGTACCCTGGTCCCTGAGGCATGGCTCACTGCTGGGACACTGGCAGCCAGAGCCCCTGTGGATTCTCCCACAGGAGCAGTTTATTCCTAAACAACAGGGAAACACCACCAGAACAGTGGTACCATCCCAAGGCAGCTCTGCTAATGACAACACATTTTGTACAGGAGGAACCTCAAGGCAGAACCCCAGAGCAAAATAAAGACACGGAGGGAGCTTTTTCATTCTAACATAGAACAAATGCTTTTATTGCACCATTAAAAAACTCTGCATAGTCCCAACAAACAGGATCCCCTCCACTGACTCACAACTTTTGGCTTAAAACAGCTGCCGCAGCTAAAATGCAAGCACAGGACGCCCGCAAAAGGAAATGCCAATAGGGCACTTCGTTAACAAAGTCAACACAAAACCCCACCACCAACACAACAGGCTGATCTGAGCCCTCCCAGTTGTCATCAGCACTAATCCAGCCCTGGCTCTCCACCCGAGGGGAGAAGGAAAAGTTTGCCTTCCGGGCACAAGGGGAATATCCTTTGGAGTGGTGTGATTGCCCCAAGCCAGTCAACTCCTGCCGGGCACAAACCCACAGCCCCGTCCTGGCTCCTCACTGCCAGGATTTGCCTGTGCCTCTCCCAGGAATGCTCCAGCGTGGTTTCCGCTGCCAGCTGGAATACAAAAGGCAAAAGCCCGCTTGGCTTGACCACAACACGCAGCTGGGCGCAGGGCTGCCCACGCGACGGCGTGTGAGCCACCGCTCCCCGCTGCCTCCTCCTCACTCAGTGAGCAGAAGGCCTGGCTGGATCGGGACATGCAGCCTCTGGCAGTGACCATTCAGGGCGCTGTGAAAGTGTCTGACAGCCCAGTGACAGCATGGAGAGGAGCTGGGCTCCTGTGCCGAGGGCTGTGTCTAGAAAGTTGTCAGGACAAAAGAACCTCTGGAGCTGGGCTGGGCCCTGTGGTGCTGCTGCTACAACAGCGGTCCAGGACCTTCGTGTTACCGCCTCGCTGTCTGCCTCACAAGTGCAATACTGCTTTTTATTCCCTTGTATTTACAAAGAACACAGCTCAGAATCCAAACTGCCCCCTCTCCTCCCTCTCCCGCCCCGGCAGTGCCCGGCGGAGGCCCCGGGCAGGGTGGCAGCGTGACACTGCGGCACGGCCAGGGGGCCGCGGGCTATTTCACCGTCACGGTCGAGGCGCCGTGGATCGACTCCATCACGGCTGCAAAGCGGCTGCACAGGTCGTAGGGGGAGTTGGGCCGGATCTTCGGGGGCTCTTTCAGCACAATGACCTCGGTGGAGCCGTCCAGGAGCCGGGGCAGCACCTCGCCCAGCTTCATCTGCAGCTTTGCTGTCAAGGGGGAGAGGAGGGAACAGTCAGTAGCGGCAGATGGCAGAGGGCTCCGGGCCGAGCTAAGGAGTTGTGAGGCTCTGACGCCTCTGGCAGACTCCTGTCCCTGCTCTGGGATCCACCCAGCCCATCACCGGGGATGAGCGCTGGCCGCTGACGCAGGGGAGGCGTCGCAGGAGCTGCCGCCCAGCTCGGCCAGCCCTGCCCGCCTTCCCAGGGCTCTGCGAGGGAAACTCCACTGCCACCTGGCTGCCCTGGCTGTCGGGTCACTGTGTGCTTCAGGGAGACACTCAGATATTGACTGTGCATTTGAGGGCTGAGCACTCGACTTCTGGTTCTTTAAAACCCTCTGGGTAAGCAAAGGCTGTCATGGCCAGCCCGAGAACAGGACACTGGTGCACTGGGATAAACGTATCTGATTTTAAATTTCACTACAGTATTCTGAGAATAAACCTCTATGTTTCTGCATTATTTTCCTTCAGCAAGTTTACCCTCTGCTAGTGATAAAAAAACCTGCAGGGACTCCCCAAACCTTCACACACAGATAAAGGTGGGTCAGGACCAATTTAACTGAACAGAAATGACCTGAGTGGAGTCACAGGAGCCTGACTCCAGAAGGAAATACACAACAAGAACAGCTGTGCAGAACCAGTATTCAGTTCTACAATGACACAACTCTCTTCAGAACACAGAGATGCTCTGAATTTGCTCCCCATCCCATCTTCCACAACCCTGGCCTCTGATAAGACCTGCCACCAAGCATGTCTGCATTCACCTGCCCTCCCTGGGTACCTTCAGTCAGGGAGAAACCCTAACAGAAGACCCAAGCCACCTGAGGGAATGCTAAATTATTCTTGGGACATCAGCTGTCCCATTTCAGGGGAGAAAGATCCTTCTGCAGCTTGGTTTAGTGCAGAAGATTAAATTCTTCTGTAACAGAATTCAGTGGGTGATTCAAATTTATTTCTCCTCCCACAACCACAAGGGCCCTTGCAATGCAGATGCCAGGAATTTAAGGAAACGTTTTAAATGGTCCTTTAATTCCTTCCCAGTTCAGAATCAGACACTGCCCTGCCCACGAACAGCACAGTGAAGGTAAGGCCAGCAGCTGTTCCCTACCGTCCATGTCTTCTCGTCCCAAATAGGAGCACCAGTGGCTCCTCATGACCTCAATGGCATCCAGGTCCTCTCTGGAGATATCAAAGTTGTTCATGAGGTGCATGCAAGGGATGATCAGCTCGTTCAGGATGCTCACACCCTCTGACACACGAGCTTCTTCACAGCTGACGAACAGAGAGGCTGCCACCTCGTTCAGCTTCTGGGGGTGAAGGGAGAATTGGGGACAGATTTGTAAAGAGCAAGCAAAGACCATGGATGACCAGCCAGGAAAGGCCCAGCTCGGGCGCTGCACCAGCAGCTGTGCAGAGAACCAGGACTGACAGCATCAGGTGCTGGGTTCTGGTGGAACAGGCACCTTTAATCTTGGGAACCACACCACAGGAAACAAACTGGTAAATATATATATTCATACGCATACATGTAATTTGCTGTATGTACATACAGAGTGCAAGTGGCTTAATTACACTTCTGGTTTTAAGATGCCCAGTTCTAAATCTGCCTTTGCCTGGATTCCCTGAGAGCTGCATGGCACGTTCTTTCATTGAATTATCACTGTTATTTCCTGGCTTTCCATCCTGCTGCTGGTACCCTCACACAGGAGGGACAGTTACACTGGCCTTGGCTACCACGGCGCCCCGGCTGCTCCCTCCCCTCCTCTCCAAGGGTTGAGTGCTGAGCTCCCTGATACAAACCAGGAGACACTTCCTTCTGTACAAGGCGATCAGCGACTCGTTCACGCCCCGGCTGGTTCCCTTCAGCAGCAGCTTGGTGTTACTTTGGTAGGCGTAGACCAGGTAGGTGAGCGACTCCTGGTACCTGGGAGAAGAGGGTCAGCTCTGCAGGCCTTGGGCTCTGCCAGGGCCATGACTGCAGCCAGTCACCTTGGCTCACCTCAGGAAACCTTTCCCTCTGGGCCCTGCTGGACTAGCATCAGGCCTGATGGGAAAAGCCGTAGTTCCTTGCAAAAGCACAAGTGAACAGATGCCCCAAGCCAAGCCATTCCTGCTCCTTATTGCCCTCAGTGCCTAACGAGCATCTTGGCAGAGCCCCTTAAAGCCAACTTAGTGTACAATGTGCTCATTTGTGTTTATTTTCTGCACTGCTCCAGGAAACTGCACTTTGAGAGAACACTCCAAGTGCAGAAGGTGGTGTTTTCAGGTCCCCCACATATTTCTGGCTTCTAAACCCTTGCCCCAGGTGAGAAAACAGAACCCCTGAAAGTCATTAGGTCAATGTAGGGAAGGTCTAACCTGCTCTTGCCCAGCCTTGTGTCAGTTTGCCTGCCTGAATTTGGTGGCTCATCACTGTGAACCACCTCAGAATTCAATTCTGTTTCTATCCAGGAATAATTTCTGAAAGACTGTTTATTTTCTGGATTGGAAAAATCCCTTTTCTAATTACAAATCCTTCCTAAAATGACACTGTCCTCTTCCAGCCTGCACAATTTATGTTAAATACAGGTTATGGAGAGAAAAGGAGGAATCCAAGGCCCTTTGGGTCTAAAGGACTCCAAAGTGTGTGTTTACACAAAGTATAATGTCCAGTTCACGACAATTTAATTTCAATACAGCAGTTTGAGGTGAAAAATCCCAAAGTGATGGCAGTCATTCCTGAATATCCATCTCTGGAAAACAATATAAAGCTCTACTTCCCAGAGGGAAAACTTAGAAAAAACTCTCAGAAACTGTCAGGCCAGCAGCTCAGCCTATTTGAACTGTTAACCAAGGTCAACTGTTGATTCAAGAAAGGGCTTTTAGCAGGTGAAAAAGAAAGGCCACTGGCCTCAAACACAGAACTGAACACAAACTGGCCACCGTGGGTCAGAAAGAAGTTCTGTCAAAGTGGCCTTCACTTTTAGTTCCAGCTTATCTTGTCCAAACACACAATTAGAGGAACTTACTTTCTATTCTGGTAGAGCTCCAAGCCTGTCAGCAGGTAAATGGACACCTTGCGAAAAAGGCTGTAGTCCTCGTGCCATCTCTGTGAGGAGCAGGAGGGAAGCAGAGTCAGCCTCACCCAGAACACCCACATGCACAGTTTGGGGTCCCTGTGACTCTAAAGTATGTCAGATTTTATCCTTTGAAGTGATTAAATGTCTCTCATAAGTGTCACATAAATGAATTTAGCCAACTGCAGACACTCCTCCAAGCTCTGGAGAGTTCCAGTGTATTCTTTCTCCCTCAGACCCATGCTGCTGGCCGGCGTGCAGTGAACCCTGGGTTTGCCAGCACAGCTCCATGCAACACTCCCTGTTTCCCACTTCCAACAGTGCCAGCTGGGATAACACGAAGGATCAGAGGCAGCTCTTGGGTCCCTTACCTTGTACTCCTCCATGTCAACATCATCAGGCCCGATTTCTCTCAGTTTGGCTCGTGCCACCTTCATGATGCTGATGGACCTGCTCCAGGTGAGCAGAGAGGAGAAAAATCAGGACAGTGGCCCCGGCTGTGCCCAGGCAGGAAAAGCCTTGCCCGGAATGCTGGGCACCCACCGTTCGTCATAGCTGAGGTTTTTGTCTGCAAACTGCTCCAGGAGGGTCCGTTCCACCACCTGCTGTGGGGCGTTGTTCTGCAGGAAGTAGATGAGCACGTGCTGCAACCGGGCGTCGTTCTGGGGCGTCGGGGTCTCTTTGGAAAGCAGGTACAGCCGGGAGTACTCCTCGTGGAACGCCTGCCGATGGAACACACACGCTGACACAGCTACCAGGGGAGTGCCACAGCAGCCGACACGGAGCTCAGGCCTCTCCTGTTTGATGGGATTCCCGTGGTGACACCAAGCCTGGTGATATTCCCAGGGGTGAACACAAGCCCATGAACTCCTCAACTACAAACAAGTGGCCCCCACGGCCAGGCAAACCTTGCATGTGGAGTTTGTGCTTCTGAAAGTGCTGGGGAGTCTAATTGCCTTTGAGAGGGGGGGCACAGCTGCCTCAGACAGTTTTGGTAACTCTCCTGCAAGGGCTCACACTGCAAAAATCGACTGCAACACACTTGTACCTGGTATAAGAGTACCTTGTGATTTATATTCCTGTAGATTACCAGCACGGGTGATTCTTCCCATGTGGCACTTTCAGTTAAATCTACCTGCCTGTAAAATCTAACTTTAGCTTCAACATTCAGCAGTGCTTATGCTCTCAAACCCCTCTGTTCATGCAGACATTTCTCGAGGACAAGTTTGACAACAGAGATCACAGTAAGGGAGCATGTTCAGGACCAAAAACCTGAATTTCACAGTACTAGAAGAATAAGGAGGAAAAAAAGTTGCTGTTTGTCCTGGGAGAAGGGAGTTCTTTACTACAAGCACTAAAAATTGTTTTGAACCCACAGATATGTTGTCACAATAAGACAGCAGGAACTGAAATGCAGGACAAAGGCCATCAGCTAGAAGAAAAACTGCACAAATCGTTCCCTTCGCATTCTTGATCTGTCAATACAGCACAGATTCTCCATTCTAGGAAAACTGATATCCATACTATCGGATTTAGCAAACAAATCAATACCTTAACAAGCCCTGCTTCAGACCCATCGCGATCAAAGGTCTGGCGGGCTTTTGCAATAGCCAGGATGACACCTTGCATGGCTGGGCTCAGCATCACCTACCACAAAGCAGGAGAACAGACACAAACAAGAACAAGGAAAACAGTAACAGACAGGGAAAGAAGAGAAGGCATGGTGAAGAATGGAAGAAACTTTCAAAAGATAAGGTTTAAAGGAAATTGTGTGAGCACAGCTGCGATAACTGGGGCTGTGAGTTACTTGCATTCTACTGACTCTATCAATCACATGCACTTTACATGCAGGGCTTTTCTTAGGCATTCAAAGATCTAAAGGCTGGTCACTTCAAGCCTTGAATTTGTAAATTCAACAAGTGAGAGGGTAAAGCCTGATGACCACGTCCCCCATGTCCCACTCAATCTTCCTAAGCCATATAAAACAAGAGCAACACCTGTGGCACAGCAGTCCCTTGTGGCAATTTCCCCACAAGCACATGTCAAACATATTCAAGGAGCGACACCTTCAGTGTTTGTGTGAAATCCAAATGAACTTGTGAAAGAGACAGGACTTCCAAATCACTGCTTGAACATGTGTGAGAGTGCTTAAACGGTCAGACCCAAAAAACTCAGTGGGAAGAGAATGGAAGTTCTGCTAGTGCAGGTAAGGTCTTTGAGAGAGGGGACGAAACTGTAACTGCGGCCAACAAAGAGGCTTCCAAAGAAATTATCACAAGTAGGATCAATTTTGATACAGTTGTGCCAGAAAAAGGACTTAGGACCAATGTGCAGATTAACCAACTGAGTGCTCTTACAGAGCTGCTTTTCTAACGGGGTTTAGAAATGAAATTATGGAACGATTTGGTCTGTCCCAATTCCTTTCCACAGTGAGAAAACACAGGGTGTCTGTGTCCTGTGACAGACACTATCACACCCACCCTTAGGGCAGCTCAAAGCCAACTAACTACAAAACTACAGGCTAACAAGCAGCAGTAATTAACCCCTGCACTGGGATGTGTACCTCCTCGTTATATCCGTCTGCATCGGATCTAACGGGAATCTTCCCCACACTGGGGATTTCCACTTCAGAGACCTGTGAGCTAGTTTGGGCAGCAGCCTCTGCTTCCCGAGAATCCTGGGGCTGCTCTGCCTGAACTGTGAGGGCCGTTTCTCCCGGCTGGGCCTTCAGTGGCTCTACCTCCTTGGGCTGTGGCCAAGAAGAAAAAGAAGAGAGAGAGTAAGAAAATCCAAAGCAGAATACAAGGAAAGCCAAAGGGGGCTGAGTTAAACACGGCTACAGAACTTCACAGAAAGGGGAGAAGCAAAGGTCTGTCAAGAAGAATAATACAGAGACAAGAAGGGGCTGGTTCCTGGGCCAGGGCTCAGCTCCTACCTCGCACAGAGCTGCCTCGACGCCGTTCTTCTCGTAGGCGTCGGCGGTGTTGGCGATGGCCTTGGCAGTCTGCTCCTTGGCAATCCTGGCGTGCTCCGAGGACAGCGAGCGCACGCTCTGCTCGCACACCGACGACTGATCTGTCAGGACAGAGGCGTGGCACCAGTGAGCACCAGCTGCAAGACTTCTTCTCCTCTCTTGCTCTAAAGTGTTTTGCAGCTTGTCCACGCAGTGTTACACAGCTGCCGCCTTCATCCCAGAGGGGAAGGCACTTCACGCGGAGCGTGCGCGTACCCCTTTCCAGTGGGAATGGCACACGTCATCAGGGATTGCCAAGTAACGTTTCCCACTCCAGAGAACAGCACTTTGTCCACTCGACATTTATGAAAAAAAGAAAAAGCTGGAAGTGAACTGAGATTAGCCCGTGATGATGAAGTGAATGAGAAACAGCATTTCTGGGGACAAGCCTTGGAAGGATGCACATACAGAACCAGCAGGGCAGCCTTTTGTACTGCCTGGGCAAAGCTTCCAGCAGCTGCCTTTGCTGCTTCACCCACAGCTTCTCCTGCATTCTGAGACATTTGTGCAAGGCTCCAACACAGTGGCACTGGAAACCAGCTGGCTGTTACTGGTTCCAACAAGGTTTGCAAATTCAGAGTGGGATTACCTGGTCCTGACTCAGAGGAGACATCCTGCGATTCAGAAGCAGGTGAAGGCTCCATCTGAGGAATCTTGCAAGATTGCTCCTCCTCCCACTCCTCTGCCTCCTGCTCCAGACGCCAGTTGTCCTCCTGGATGTAGTGTCTCAGTTCTGGGAACAAAGCTTCCACTTCTTTCTGGAACTGTCCAGCCTCTGGGCCCTCATCCTCATCTGGAGGAAACACAAGACCAGCATAAATAAACACCCTGTGGCAGGACATCACCCTCAGGGACTAAATACACACACAATACTATGAGCAGCCACAAGCAAACTGGCTGAGGGATAAATGGGGAAAAACCCCAACATTCTACTGGCTTTGTAATTTAAGGTGATCCAGAAGCAAGGGTGCAAAAATAAGGACAAATCTACAGAGTTATCTGAAAGAAAACCCAGTTTTGTTCTACCACTGGACAGCATTTAACACAGAGCAATTCCAGACCCAGACCCTGCTGATGCAGGGGGAACAGCATTGAACTGCCAACAGCACAAAACCCAAGTAGCATCAGCTTTACACAAGACCTAAAGTTCACCAAAAGCAAATGGCAATTCTCTACAGCAGATATTTCTTATGCACCCATGGCAAAAGCAAAGCAACTTTAAAAATCAACAAAAATTGCACTAAACAAGAGAAAAAAACCACCCCATGGGTTCATTTCAGAACTGTCACAGGAAAGCAGACAAAGAACAACCTCCAGATCCTCATCAGCCACATTTAGCAATGAAGAGAATGACAGCTCTCCATTGTTTCTTTCTATTTATTACCTCAAAATGAGCCATGGATGAAATTATTGGGTTGCTGTACAGCTGTTTTCCATGTCTAGTGCCACGTGCACAGCAATTTCTCCACAAAACTATTCATACATTGGCACTGCAAACACACTTGTAAGTCTGAGCCACTCAGATACCGTTACTTCACACACAGGCAAAGCCCGCACAAGAAAGAGCCTGTTTGTGTTGAGCGTAACAGAATCACCAAAACCCAAGCACACGAGTCAGGAAGTGTGATAAAAACGGGAGAGATAAAGTAGCAGCTGTTTCACACGCCCTCAGAAAACAAACACTGCCATATAATCTCTAAGAAGAGTCAAAGTGAAGAACACCAACACTACACGAATGTTGAACGTGGCAGAAGGGCAGCCTGAGTCTGTACACACGTTAATAACATGAGGTGCTGTTCCCAGTCTCACCTGGATGGCTCTCCCTGCAGCTTTCAGCCCTATCAGTGATTTACAAATGAATCGAGTACGCAGCAGAACATTTCACTCTCATCTAGGGTAAAGCTTTGCGCTTTGCCAAAAGACATCTGTGGCACAGGGAAGATGAGGACCACAACGACCACGCAGCCCAGAGAGACACGCCAACACGCAAACGTCTCCGTAAGCAGCGGCTGTGGCTCAGTACCTGCACCAACGCAGGACACCTGGTCACTGATGTACATCAGGCAGTAGGCACTGGCGTTCCTCAGGCCTCCAAATGACTCTCGCTCCAGCTCTTCCCATGATGACTCTGTCACTGAGATGTCATTGTATTTGAGCCACCTTTTCCGAGGCTGGTTGTATATGAAGGCCCAGTAGTGCCCAGCATTTGCTTGCCCTTCATGGACCAGGACTGCGTGCAAACGATAGGGAACCTGCAAAGTGACACGGACATCGTGAGGGACTGACCCTGCCTCGCCTCTGTGCACAAACAGCAGGGGTGTAGCCTGGCACAAGACTTGAGCAATTTGACAGATTTCCTACAAAGAACTGACTTTCAAGGAAAGAAGGGACAAGATTTTCGTAAGTGAATTTTTCTTTGCTTCATCACTGGGAATTTTAAAATACGTTGAAGAAGGCAATTTAAGCTTACAGATGCTAACAAAAACCAGTATCAGCAATATTGGTTTAATATTTAGGTACTGAAGCTGCATTTCCTACCTGTCGGAGGAGAGGGTCAAGGTACATTTGTTCGATGGACAGGTTGATTCTGGCAATAGACTCCTTCAGATCTGCCAAGAACATCATCAGTGAGAGAAATGCCTAAAAACTAATGACTACTCATCAGGCTGTGCCAGCCTCTTTCACTTCAGAGTCTGAAGCCAGGCAGGAACTATCAGACATACTCAACACCAGAGCTCAAACAGGGACAAGATTATCTGTGGTTGGGACTGTATCCAGTGAAGCAACAGCAGGGAAATCAGGCTGGAATTCAGGAGAAAAATCACTACAAATGCATTTGGGGCCAACCTTGCACATCTTGTTCGATCTCGTTTCTCCATCGCTGCAGACACGTCTGAACCAGGGTCAGCTCCTCCTCGGAGACCACGTGGGGAGCTGGACCTTCAGACAGTTCTGCTGGTGGAACAGAAGGCTGGAGCTCCATTATGGAGTTTTGCTGTGGTGAAGAATTTGCCAAAAAGAGAGCTCCATCTTCAGTATTAGTATCCGTAGTTTCTAATATGCTGTGGAGCAAAATCCAAGAGTAGTGGACAGGTTTCTCAATCTTTCTCTTGTGTTTTCTCTTTTTGGTAAAGAATACTAAATAAACCAAACAAAAATTACTCCTGATACTCCTGAGCTGCAGCAGGACTTCCCTTCCAGGGGGGTACAAAATGTAAAGGGAACGAGTACACTGAAAAGTGCTTCTGCTTTCCCAGACCAAACTAAAATATAGGACAGATACAAAGGAAAATTCTTATAGAACTCTGTAAGCACAGAGCCACAATGAGCAATTCTAAAAATTCCTTCCATTACTACAAAGAAAGTTGTGTATTTACTCAGCTTAATTTAGAGTGTTAAACCAACCATGCTGGCCACAGTTATAATAATCCAATATTGCTGTAATTTACTAGTTGATGAAGCAAAAAAATGAGTAGTCTAAGCAAAAAGAGCATGTAATTTAACTCAGAATTGCTGTTTAGACAAGGAATATGGGGATGCATTTGGACAAGGAGAAAGAACAGACTAGATGCAATATTCTATTTACACCAACAGCACCAAATGACCAGCACAGCAGTGACCCCCTACCAGCACAAGCACTTGTACATTACAGCATCGTGCTCACAGTGCCCAGATAAAAAACCCACTTTTGGAATGCCACCCAGGAGCATTTAGCTGGGAGGTGAACTGTTCTTCTGTGAATCCCTTTTATTTCTGTTTACTGACCCATTTGGCTGTGAAAGCACATCCAAAACGTGAGGCTTGGCTTGGGAGTGCAGGAGTGTTGTCTGAGAGCCCTGAGCGGAGGAAACAGCCCCAGCTGGCTTTGTAGTGATGAACTCGAGCACATACTGCAGCATGTCAGGCAGTGGGAAGCGGGCTGGGCCAGAGCCATATTCCATGTACCTATGGAAAAATGCAAGATGTTGCATGAAGGAAGGAATGAGGTGGGTTGAACCTTAGGGGACAAGAGAAGAGCGAGTAGGGAGAAAACTGCTGGGCTGGGATGAAGACAGTTCAGCAAGCAAAGGAAGGGGAGGACCTTGAAAGCCCTGAGGCTGTGGACATGGCTCAGCAGCAGCCACAAGCCATGTGCTGTCAGCAGGTTTTGGCTACAAACACAAAATCCAGCACCAATCTGGAGACAATTAACCCCATCCCAGCCTGTGGGATGCAGCACATGGGTCTGGTTACAGCCTGGTCTCTCGCTGCCCACCAGAACATCTCTGAGCACAGACGGTGCCAGGGCTGCTGTGACACAGCACAACCCTCTGCTGCCACTTGGCCACAGAACTGGCACTTTAAAATACCAACTGTAAGCGAGTTCCATGCTGAGTAAAAGGACTTCTACACAAAGCACCTGGGACATGAAATCTTCTGGTTGTCCTCAAACCAGGTCTTCCCTATAGATCTCCCTCCTTCTCCAGTCAATAATGCCAAACTCTAAGCAGGAGGGGATCTTCAAAACATACACAGTAACATGGATTCTTTTTAATGCATTACTGGGCTTCCCCGTCTCCCCTACCAATGCAGCTGACAGTGGCCACTATTCTCTTTACAGAATTTATCCCTGTAACAGTATCAGTAATATTCAGAAACTATCCCAGGTGACAGGTTTGCTTTTGAAACCACACTTCCTCTCTCCACACTTCTCAAAACAAACCTGGCGCTGTTCCTCCTTCCCCTACAGATTTCTCTGCTACTGGAAAGCTCATTTAAAAGGAAACATTTGCACACTTCCAGAGGGCACAAAAATAAAGCCAACTGACTACTCACCTTTCCAGTTTCTGCTGCAGAATCACCATTTTATCCTTCAATCTCTTAATTTCTTCTCTCTTCATCTGAATAAGCTCTTTATTGCAGTAGAGGTACCTAAGAGGAAATACAAAGCCCCACCGGCAGGGTGAGATTTGTTTAGTTCTAACATCCACAGCCTTTTGTAAATACTTTAGAATCTTTCCTTGCTCATCCAAACAACCTTTTAATTTCTTTATTTACAATAAAGCAATAGCTTTAAACATACAACAAGGCAACTCACCTGTCCATATAAATAGTCTGGGGAAACTCTAGCGTGGTGTGAATTTTCTCTGGCTGTCCTAGTGACTGATTGAACTCAAATCGGGAGAGTTCAAAGGTCAGAACTGGTGGGAGTTTTGTAAACCAGCGCTGTAACAAAGCAGAAATGCCCCCAAAGGGACTTGTTTTAAGATGACTGCTAATGGCACATTTTAGACTGATACTACATGATTATAGACTGATTTTAATGTCTCCATCTTTAGGCACTGAATCAGGTTTTGTTTGCGAAGTGACTAGTCAGAAAGCCAAATTTTACAAGCAAAATTTTTGCTTCCATTTTACACTTTTACCGTGAGAAAGCCTCATAATTACTCAAAGTTACTTGTCATTGTCTGATGCAGCTTGATGGATTACTAAGAAGTCCAGCACTGAATTTCACAGATTACCAGAGGCTACACACACTCTGTATGTCAGCTAAGAGCCCCCAAGAGAGCTCTTCTGCAAGGCCACGTGCAGTGATGAACAAACCTGGAGTCCTCCCACAGCACTGGATTCCTTATCCTCTCTCAGGTTATTTACAAACTACTCGATTTAGGGGATTCAGAGAAGACCCCCACTTTCTGTAGCTTCATACACTGTTTCAAAGAGCCACGCTGGAAGAAGAATTCGCAGTTGAATTTACACTTCCTCTCTCTCTTCCTGGGTTCACAAACACTTCCAGCATCCACTGCCAGAAACCTCCTTCACCTACCTCAGCTTGGCGCCACCCGTTCTATGCTCCCCTCTGGACTTGAGATGAGCCCAGGAAGCTCATTTTCCTTTGTGGGATTCATGTCAGATGTGCTGCCACAATAAACCTCCCCCACAACCAGAGCTTTCTGAGAAGCCAGCCCACAACCAGAGAGGAGGAGTGATTCATGGTCCTACTGTCTGGGGGAAAGGTAAGCTTCTGTTAATGCCAGTGTTGCTTTGAGCTTCAGCGTGCTCATCTAGGTGCTCGGAAGACAAAATCACCTTATTCCCTATGTCCCCTATCATGCCACCCTCTAGCCACCACATCCTAGGAAGTGAAACTAAGATGCACAGTTTTTCTAGTCAGATTTCTCAGAAATTAGGCCAGAGCATTTTCTTTCTATCCGTGCAGACACAGATTAAAACAACACCATGATCGGTCAGATTTCCCTTAGTTTTGGGAGAAGGGTTTGGAGGCACTAAAAAGCCTGGATTGAAATGAACCTGCCTGATGAGCTGCCACATCCCTTTGTCTCCAGTGCCAGCCCACACAGCTTCACCCACATCCCCTGTAAACACACCTGAAGAGCTTCAGGCATGAACCAGGAAAACCCAGAACAAACACCTGAGTCCAGTGTCGGAACAGGGCTCACCCACCCCATCTCTCCTTTGCTATTTTAAACCACAGCAACATAATTTTCAGACATTCTCATAGAACTGAAATACCTTTCTCAGTCCCACCTACACCAGACACCTTTGCCAATGTCTTCATGTTGTTTCCCAGCCTTTCTCCAAGCTAACTCCAGCTGCACTTATGCACAGAGGACACTGAATGTAATGTTGCACCTTCACCTTCTAGTTGGTTGCAATTAAGTATTTTATGATTGGTTTGTGATTAGTGAGATTTAAAAAAAAAAACAGAAAGAAAAGAAATTATCACAGTCAGAAAAACCAAGTGAAAGCAAGAAGAAAAATCCCAGACCACACACAGTATAATAGGGAGAAGGAGACAAATTCCAAATGGCATACCATGGAGTTTAGCACTGTACTTTTACCCTCCGAAAACATGGAGGCAGTAGGTCTCTCCCTACTCAGGTACAGGCAGGCTTCAACAGAAAGAGAGAGACTTCATCACACTTGATTCAGAAGCAAACGATGGCCTTTGCAATTCAAAATAAACTCCTTGAACTGGTTACATAGGACAACACATCTTTACAAATCAGCAAAGACTTACTCTCTCACCATGTAACACTAACAGACATTTAGAAGAGATTCCAGGTATCCAGACAATATTTTGTTTTCAATTCTTAGGGAACACTCACAGTTGCCATTTAAAGTTATCAGAGACTCCTCTGTGCTGCGTGTGCTTCACTTTTCTGTAGCAAGTAACCAATGGCTCAAAAAAAAAAAGGTAAAACTAACCTCCTGTCCATACTTCACTGACTGAGATGCTGTTGCCTCATCCATCTCTCCCTCCACCATGGCTCCTTCCAAGCACTCATTCAAGTTCCGATAACCATTTACCTGAAGGGGATACTGACCAAAGGTCTCAATCTTGGAAAAAGTGTTGCCTGGATGATGGAAACCATACAGAAACCATGAGCTAACTTAAGAAAACAAAAAAACGCTGGCTAACTCTGAAACACGCAAATGAGTCAAAAAGTTGAGTCTCCCAAAGCCTTAACTCACCCTTGTTGACACCCTCGGTCAGGAAAGTCCCATAGAAGAGCTGCACCATTGGGTTTTCAGATTTGTCCCCAGGGCTCCTGTTTCAGAAAGCAAAAGCACACGTTCATGTGCAGCTGGAGGCTGCAAAAAACCCACAAGTCATAATCTAAGCCTACAGCCTTGGGAGTACAGTCTTCTATCCAAGCACAAAATACAGAGGAAGCTTCTCATGCTCTAAAGCACATTTTAACACCTGCACTGGCAAGGGGGAAAAAATGTTAAGGTGCCAGGTTTTGAAATGAAGCTCCAAACACCTAGAGCCTTCCTGTCCACCAGCTCAGCCAAACTCCCCTCAAAAGCTCATGTACTCCACAGGCCACATGGGCACTGAGTGAAGTCCCACGCTCACGAACAGGAGATGTAGACACCGTGATTTGTAAGGATATTTCGAGATTAAAGAGCCTCACCCACAGCAAACAAAGAACTCTCATTTGCTCAGAATTTTCATGTAAAGTCCTCTTCATTATTAAAACTCTCCTTAGAGTCAGGACAAACTCCTGAGATCACACAGAACTCACGTGGCATTCACAGTGAGCTGGAAAGCGTCCTCCAGCCAGTCCAGTAGTTTGTGCGTAAATTCACTCACATCTTGCTAAAAGAGAGACAGAAGCGGAGAGTCAATCGTGACACCCACCAGGAAGCGTTCCCCTGACGTGCTGGTGTCACAGACCCACTCAACACAACCCGACCGGTACTGCTGTACCCGCCCAACTACGTGTGAGACTGAAGTGCTGTGCTGATTTAGGCTGATAATGAACACTCTGCTCGCGTGAGCACTAGATCAGAGGAAATTACCGTGATCGCTACCCGACTACGCAGATGGCACCGGGTAGCGCAGTGCTATGCTGGCTGGTTAATTAGCACGCACGTACATTCTGCCTAAATGACACAGGGACAGCTGCTTCTCGGCTGACAAACATGGGAAGATGCAGCAGGATGAAGGGAAATGGGATTGCTGTAGAGCAAAAAGGCTTTTCAGCATGGTTTTACCTGTGGCTCTTCAGCAGATCTAAACACGTCCCTCAAGAGTTCCAGTGCT
This sequence comes from Acropternis orthonyx, assembly GCA_035583155.1. Taxonomy (NCBI): domain Eukaryota; kingdom Metazoa; phylum Chordata; class Aves; order Passeriformes; family Rhinocryptidae; genus Acropternis; species Acropternis orthonyx. The sequence goes on along the minus strand of JAWWEU010000068.1, from coordinate 6,645,155 downwards.
GCAGAAGGGTCTACGAACTTACGCCGTGTCCCCAGCATTAACGCAAACAGGCACTGAAGTTCTTGCATGAATGCGATATTTCTTTTTCCCTGCATTGCAAAAAGAAGAAAAGCCAAAGGATTTCTGCACCTCAAAAAAGCAGCATCTTAAAATTAAGTGCTACAGAACACCACATGCACGTAATTGTAAGAGGTACCCCACAACCAGGAAAAGAAGTGACATGAAAAAGGACAAAAGCAGGAAGACAGGCAGTGTAATTTCTGGGAATCCAAATCTTTTCTCCCAACAGACACATGGGAGAAAAAAATTTAACCAAAACAAAACCTTTAGGGAAAGGAGTGCCAGAAATTATAGCTGCTAAACCATAAGGCAAAAGCTGATTAACTTATGCATTTATTCTGTCTCCATTTTAGGCTTTTTAGAGAATCAAGAGCATATATGAACACTAGTAAAGCAAACTGTCTTAAATGGTGGTAGCCACAGATTGGGATGATATAACAAGCAAAGCATTATTCTGTATACACCCTTTTCTCCATATATTTTCTAAGCACCTTCTGCTGACCACTCTCAGAAGGTACTGGGGCTAGAGGGACCTGCAGACTGCCTCAAATACTGGTTCTTCTATTGTGCATGCAAACCAATGAACAATCTGGAGCTGCCAAAGAAGTTTTATGGGAAAAATTTCTCACCACATGGCAGTTAAATGCTCTAGAAGACAGTGGTACAAGAAGGGGCTCTTTGTTTTCCTATCCTGATTCTGTCTTTGAGAAGTGTTTCCCAAATTTGTCTTTAACGTTAGCCAGATGATTTTAAAGCCATTAACACAGGCAAAGGAGTCACAGATGGCCCCAGATTAAATCTGCTTACAGAAAGAGCAGAATGCTACACCACAAAAGAGGGAAAGTTGACAGGGTTACTGAATCAAAAACTTACAGTGTGACTACGACAATTTTCAAGCACATTCTGTGGGAGGGAGTACCCAAGGACCAGCCTCCGGAATTCCGGCAACTGAAACAGAGACTGAAAGGAGAGGAGTGGTAAAGCCCAGTCAACATCTGCAAGGACTGGACTTACTGCAATTTGGTGCCCCGTTGTCACTTTCTGAGCCAACAGGTTTATTTTGTGAACTTCTCACTCCCCCACAGCCCCGTGTTACCAACACACATTTACAACCTTTACAGCCCCTGTGCTGGAACAGAGTGTTCGAACCCACCCAAGGACCAAACCTCATCCTGCCATTTCTAGGACAGATATAACCATTTTAGGGAAGAACACTCTACTCTGCACAGGCAGAAAAGCACCCAAGAAGACGTCACGGTTAGAAAGGCCCCCTTGCAGCTTTCTGACTTAGAGCTGGAGACAAATGATTAACATCTCTCTGATGATGTGAAATTGTTAGGAGAGACAAATCTGCTCAGTTCCACTTACTGTTGTCTCTTCTTTAGGTCATCACTAATAATATACTCTGTCTAGTTGTTTATTTGTCTAAGTATCTATGCCTGTGTATTCCATTAACTGGAATACGATACACCATGTGTTATGGAGCCAACAATAACTGCAGTAAAATTAAATTATCAGTTCATTTAGCCAGGCAAGCTTCCATCATTCAGTAGGCATCTGGCCATCGCTGCACAAAGCTATGGACACACAGATTCTCTCTATCTGTAGCTATTTTTAAGCAAAGCCTATTTAACTGCTCTATGGCTCTTTTTGTACAGGCCCAGAACACATGACAGTCACATCACATAAAGCCAAAAGTTTCTGTATTTGAGCAGGGTCACATTCATTCATCTGCATATTCACGGAGCTTCTGCACATTTACTTCTAACCGAGAAACATTTTCACTCCAAGACCGCAAGCCTGTTATCAAAGAAGGAGAACTTTCTTACAGGTTACCTGTATAACAGCACTAAACCAACATGTATTTCCTATATTTTTCATTCCAACAGGCCAGTCGTCTGCCCTTCTCCAGTCGTTCTGCTTGGAGTTCTCTCCCCAGACCTCACAGCGTTTCCTTTTGGAGCGGTTTTTGTTTTCAGCGGAATGCGTGTCCTGTGGTCTGTCACGAGAGATGAACACTGTGCTGTTAAAACAGCTACAGCAATCACACCCCCCTCCAGCCAGGAGGTGTCCACCTGGTAAGTAATCCATGTTTGCTCTGCAGCTATCAGCTTAAGAACCCACTTATGATACCTGGGAAAACCAGAGCCCGTTTCTGGCCCCACTGATCTTTCGGCTGCATCCCTTTCCTCAGCTGGAGCTTTTGGCGATTCTGGTGGTCTGACAGTGTTGGCTGTGCCGAGGTTGTCTTGGTTGTGAGGGGCAGGTGCAGCACTAACACCTAGAAGAGGAAGCAGCATTTTGAACAGTTTCCCACCACCATCAGCAAACGTTCTCTTTAAAAGGAACCTCTAGAAAACATCACACTTCACAAATACCATTTTTCAATTGAAATGAGCAAAATTTTCTAGCTCAGGTTTTAAACCGAAATCCCTGTCTGGATCACGCCAGGCAACCCAAGAGCCACTGAGTGGGCTGAAAGAAGAGAACACGGCAGACCACACAGCTGTGTTCTGTGAGTTTCCTTACAGCCAAATTCAGAGCTTGAGGGAACAGTTCAGAACTCTTGAAACAATAAAATGGGAACATTAGCTTTGTAACTGTGATGTGTCACCTACACACGTTATTAGAACACTATTAATTGATCAGTACTGGCAAAATCAGATCCACACCGGGACAGGAGCTGGAGGCATGTGCTGGCAGAAGCAGGGAGGACAGATACTTCCCCTCTGACTGCACACAAACATGTGCAGCCGTAAGGGCAAGCAGAGGCCAAAGACTTACTCTGTGGGAGCTGTTTCCCCACCGCGCTCCCCTCCCAGGCGGATGGCTCCGCAGCTGCCAGGTCCTGCCCCGGCTCCTGAGCGTGCTCCTCTGTCAGGAAGGTGACTGCTTCCATCAGGTCTCCGTTAGCAGCCTGGCAGAATGATAGTGGAAAAATGAAGCACAAGTGAGGAGCAGAGAAGCGGCAGAGGATTTACCCTTTGCCTCTCCTGCACCCAGACTGTTCCTGGATAGCTCGCACAGGCTACGCACCAACCATTCTAACATGGGCCAGCTCATCATCAGCCCACAGACACACCAGCAAACATCCAGCCTGTGTGCTATGTTTGGAGAGAGTCTGAACTTAGACCTGACTTTTTGGACAAATTCAGGGCTCTCTTTCCCCAGAACAATGACAATATACACAAACCTTAAGAGCCGCGAGCAGGAATGCTGAATCTTGAATTCCTGTGATCTCTTTCATCTGGTTTAAGAGCATCTGGCAATCCTGTGTGCAAGAAATAAAGAAAGTTCCTGTGAAAAGGTGACCAGGATGGACATCAAGCTGTTTCTGCAAGGTTTGCCGAGGGCTCACCAGAGCACTGTTCCTTTCTGCTCACAGAGTGACACACAAGCCCAGTCACACTTGCTCGATGGAAATACCAACATCAGCTTGACCATCGCACTCAGGCTTTTTGCCCTGCTAAATTCACAGACTAATGTTCAATCCGTTGTATCCTCAGGAGAACACAGGCAGGCCCGGGAGGACAGGCCACCCCTGCTGTCAGATGTGCCACATCTGCAGTGGGAAGGGGCTCCCCCGCCCCCTGAGGCAGAAGCATGTGCAGCGGGACATATAAGGCGGCTGCCTGCTCCCAGGGCACTGCTGGGAGCTATTTTCAGTCTGGTGGCACATGCCATTTGTGGGTGTCACGTCTCACTGACAATAAGGTGTCAGAGTGGGGGCCTGGGAGGCTGTTATCACTCCTCCTTCCCCCTCCACCACAGGCCACTCAAGGTTTGGCGAGACACTCACTGCTCAAGGCCCCAAGCTACAGTTCACAACCCGTCCTTTGGCTGGTTCAACCACTTAAAACAGACGATTGCAGAAATTCTCTTTACCAGAATTATAAAATCTTTGCAGCCTTGCCTTACCACAGGCTTGCCAGGCCATGAATAACCTCTGTCAATGGCTACCAGGAGAGACAGCTCTTCACAGGTAGTTCCCCAAAGCTGGGGGTCCCACCATCCCCGTTCACAGCCACAGTCCAGCTGATGCTGCTGCCAATGGCTCAGCCTGGGTGACAACCAAGATGTGGCTCCATAACACTAGCAGTGCACGTGGCATGGGAAGGACATTACAATAGGAACAACTTCTGGGACTGTGCTGCATGTCCTGATTTACAAAGGCTGTCCAGAATCCTGCTGCCAGCACCACCTCATCAATCCCAGCTCCTTAAGATCATACATTTAATCAACCTTGACCATCACTGAGAAAATTGACCTTAGTCTCATCACTGAGAAAAAATGTAAGATGCTTTCACGATGCTGGAGCACAAGTTTCATCCAGTAAGTAGCCAGTGAACTACTTTTTTGAGCCCCCCACTCACACTGGTGACAGAGGCTACTCCACACACAAAGACAGCACACATCTGTGTCAGACACTGAAACAAAAAACCTTCTGGATTACTTTTGGTGGGAATCCCCTTGGCACGTTATTCATGGTAGTCATACCTAAAACACCACTTCTGCTCAACTTTTACAAGAAGGAGCACGTGTGCGCGTGCACACTCGCCTGACTTGTCCCACACACTTTTTTATTCCTGACGAGGTCCAAGAGGCACTGGAATGCCCCAGCAGCCCCACGAGGAGCCAAGGGCTGTGAGGATCGGGGCAGGCACACTCTCACAAAGGCAAACCACTTAAATCATGTTGCTAATTTTGCTGCCTTAGCGCGCGCCGTGCGTGTTGGCTGACCCCACCTTACGCCGCAGGGCGGATTTTTCCAGTGGAGGGGGAAAAAAAAAGCACCCTTGCTAATAAACTGCAACACAATAATGAAATCCCAGGCAAGACAGGGCACGATTTTCTGGAGTTTTTTCTACTCCACCAAGAAGAGAGCTCACAAAGGCTGCCCGGCTGCCATAAGCATAAAAGCCAATTACTGATCCTCCGCTCTAAGTTACCACTTAATATTCCAATGATTCCAGCGTGATTTTATTCAGCCTTTGAGAAAAGGTTTGTGTTAACAGCGAAGGGCTTATCCCATACCAGTTTTAGGAAGCTTGCAGCTGTCTGGCAGCCCACAAAAGCCACTGGGAATCACACTCTGTGCAACCAATTTGTCAAGATTTTGGGCAGTCCGTGGTTTTGCTGCCATAACTAGTTTGGTTATTGCTGCCTGAGGTTATACGCCACGGGGTTATAAAACAAGCTCTGTAGCTGGTAATTAACACCAGCGTGCTGCTGCTGCTAACACACCCCGCACTTGGAAACCCAAACCAAACCAAAGCACTACCCGCTGAAAAATAACAACCCAAACACAAATCCTGTTAGTATTAAATTACAGCAACAGGAGATGAGTACAAAACCAAGAAGCTGAGAGGAAGGAGATTACTATAGATAAAAATTACAAGGCTGGCCAGGAGCGAGGTAACAGAAGGGTTTTGCATTTCTGAACTCAGAAGTTTGTTTGGACGAGAAACAGCGAGTGGGGAAGGGAGCAGGAACAGTGCAGTTCAGGGTGGGTTCCAGAAATAACCACACGCGAGGAGGAGGAAGGTGGTGGCACAGAAGGGGCACCGGGAACCTCAGCCTTCATCCCCCACACTTTTTATCGTGGGGAAAACGGGATAGAGAGGGCTGGAAACCCGCAGGCGGCAGCAGGAACAAAGCCGAGGCTTTCACAAACCGGTGTCCACCACGGGAAGAAGCAGCGGGCACCGTCCGGTCACCGTCCCCTGGCTACCAGGGCACGGCTGCCACAGTAATGGCACTTCTAACACACAGCCAAAGCGCTCATCCCCTCACCCCGCTCACGGCCGTAACTCTGACCTCTCTGACACGCATCTCTCGGGTCCTGAAAGCGCGGAGATGCTGCGGGGTCAGCCGGCTGCGACACCGGGTCCCCTTCTGGGGCAACTTACGCGGAGCCCCGAACTTCGGGGAGCAACGCTTTTTGTTAAGGAGAGGCCGGGGAGCGGCGGGGAGCGGAGGAGGAGAAGGAGGAGGAGGAGGGGGGGGGGCAGGGTGCCGGGGCCCGTGCCCCTTCCCGTGGTACCGGCGGCCCGCGCGGGGCCCCCGTTATTCCCAACGACAGGGGCGCGGACCGGGCCCGTTACCGACCCGGGCCCGGGGGGAGCGCCCGGGGCCGGGTCCGGCGTGTGCCGGCGAGCGGCGGGACAGCCGGCCCGGGCCCACCGCAGCCCCCTGCCCGCCCGCCCGCCCCCCCGGTCTCGCCCCGGTCTCTCACCCCGCCGCCGCCCCGGGCCCGCAGCTCGGCCGTCATGGGCCCGCCGGCAGCGGCGCCCTCGCCGCACAGCGCGCACGCGCGGCAGCTCCGGTTCCGGCCGCGCCGCCCGCCGGGCAGCGGCCCGGGTGTCCGGCCGCGTGTCCGAGTGTCCATCCGTGTGTCCGGCCGAGTGTCCGTGTGTCTGAGTGTCCATCCATCCATCTGTGTGTCCGAGTGTCCATCCGTGTGTCCGGCCGAGTGTCCGTGTGTCTGAGTGTCCATCCATCCATCTGTGTGTTCGAGTGTCCATCCGTGTGTCCGGCCGAGTGTCCATCCATCCGAGCGTCCAGCCGTGTGTCCGTGTGTCTGAGTGTCCATCCATCCATCTGTGTGTCCGAGTGTCCATCCGTGTGTCCGGCCGAGTGTCCATCCATCCGAGTGTCCAGCCGTGTGTCCGTGTGTCCATCCATCCATCTGTGTGTCCATGTGTCCATCCATCCGTGCATCTATGTGTCCATCCCTGTGTCCATCCATCTGTGTGTCCGTGTGTCCACCCATCTGTATGTTCGGCCATGTGTCCGGCCGTGTGCCCTCCCGTGTGTCCGAGTGTCCACCTGTCCGTGTGTCCGGCCGTGTGTACGTCCATGTGTCTGTCCCTGTGTCCGGCCGTATATCCGCCTGTGTCCATCCATGTGTCCGGTCACGTCCCTCCACCAGCAGCCCCTGAGCATCCCCGGCCGGCGGGGATGTTCCCCCTGGTCCCCACCCCAGCAGTCAGGGACACTGCCCCCAGCCAATGCTCTGCCCCCGCTGTGCCCCTCTGGACACACAAAAATGAATTATTTTCTTTTAATTACTACAATAATGAGAAAAAAACCCCACATTTGTCCCATTGTGGTCCAAGCTGCATCTGACACGTGTCCCTCTGTCCTGACCTGGGCATCATCCTGCATCAGCAGCAATGTGTCCCTTGCAATTGCCAGCCTGGGTTTTGGAAGAGGTTTGGGAATCTCAATGTTGCCTGTTCTAGGATTGCCTCAGCTCCCCCGTTCTCACATGCGCTCCTGCTGAAGAACTGGGGAGGAGATGGGGTGAGGAGGAGGAAGCAGCAGGGTTGATAAGGTAAAACTGAGGAAACCAGCTTTACCCAATTTCCTGGATACACAAAGGAAAAACAAGACACCCAGTGAAGTGTAAATGCAACAAAGTAAGAAATTCCACCCATTTCTCAGGAGCCTGTCAGGCTATTAATAGTGAGAGATAGAGAGGTGATGCTGGGCACTGGAATTTTTGATCTGATATCCTCATGTGCTGCTGAGGGAACGGTGCTTTGTCCCACCTTAAAAAAAAAGTATTAACCATAAAATTCCTGAATGTCCCAGTTACAAAGATAAACTCAGCCCTCTAGTTTTAGCTCCAGGTTTGTTTAGACTGTGTTTAATGTTTAGCAGTCTGATTAATGCTGTGGTGACTAATCAGTGTGCAGAACAATTTGTTTGCAGCATCAAGTGCAGTCACAGCACTGTTACATCCAAGATAATTTACTGCAGGGGGATTGTACACCGTCAGACAGAATGAGCTGCAGACGTGCCCTCACCCCACTCCTTCCATGTCCAGTCTAGACTTAACAAAAGGAAGCAATTTGCACTGTAGGTGCTTAAAAAATGAAAAAACCCTACCAGAATGGACAATGTCTCCCGCCACTGTCCCCTCCAGGGCTGTCCCCACACACTGTGCAGCACTGTCCAACCTCTCCAGCACTGCCACAGTCCTCCATGCATTGGATTCCACCAGAAACAAGAGAGAGAAGACTTTGCTGCAAGCCTTTTCTGGGTGTTTTACATCAGAAGCTAATAGCCTTTTCAGCCAAAACTAACCTTTCCAATTTGCTTGAAGTCCTCCTCATTTTCTCCAGAAAATGAAGGGAAAAATACCCAGCTGTAACTGCCAGCGTGGTTTTATCAAAACATAGGCTGGCTCCTGATTGGAAAGATTTCCCAAAAACTCCAGCCACAGAGAAGAGCTGTGTGAAAAGGGGAGGAGGGCAGGCATGAGGTTTTTACACGAAGGCAGCTGGTGTACCATCCCTGCTGCAAACCTGCCTTCGGTCTCTCCCATGGCACTGGCACTCAGCCACAATGGCCCTGGAGCCCACCATCCCTGTCCTGCCCAGCGAGCCTCTGGCATGGGTCTCCTTTAAAAAAAAACCAAAAGGAAAAAGGAAAAGACAGCCATACAAGATGAAACACCAGTCGGGTTCACTCTCAGCAAGGCAATTCGTGCCTGACCAGATGGTGCTGAACCTGCGAGGAGTGGCTGCTGTCCCGCTTGGGATGAGCTGGATCACCTTCATTAACAGCAATGGGCTCCAAATACCTTCACATGCTTATTATTACCTGGCTTTAATGGTAGTGAAACAGTGGCAGAATATTGCAAACACCTGAAGGGTGTCTAATGGAGGAGAGGACTGAAAGGAAAGAGCTCCCCTCCCTTTGCTGGGGGATTTAAAGGCGTTGGGCTCCTTCACCAGGGTGAGGATGGGTTTGGTAACTGCAGTGGGTAGTTTTTGGCCACTCTTTTTTGCACCCAGAGGGCAAAGCTACCAGCATCCCTAAATTAAATTATCCAAGGGCACCACACTGAGGAGCCACTCATGGTATTTGGTCTCTGCTTTGGTCTTGGAACTGCACAAGGTGGGTGCCAGAGGAGAGACCCCGTGTGTTCCCCTGCCTGCTCACAGTGCCCTGGGAATGCAGCAAGCCCGAGCATCCCTGAGGACCACTGCCCCACAGGAGAGTGCTGCATCCCCCGGTGCCAGAGCACGGGGCTGCCGTGAGCCTGGCCGTGCCCACGCCGCCAGCCCTGCCTGCCTGCCTGCGGTGTTTATTTCATGTCTCACAGCGTTAAATCATAGCAGACATGCAATTTGGGGAGCGTGAGGCTCCGTAATGGGCGGCCTCGGGTGCGTGATGGGGCCGGGGCGGGCAGGCGGCCGCGCTGCCAGGGCTCCTCGCTGATGCTTTATTGCTTTTGACGCTCCAAAGGCACCCTGAAAGGCGAGTCCTGGCAGCCCGGAGGAGGGCTGCTTCCCTCTCCTGCCCGCTCCACATCATCAGGCGCTGCAGCTGAGGCTTCACTCCCCATTCCTACCGTGGTCCCCAGCCTGGCTGCAGCCCCCCCGTGCTGTGCACAGCCCAGCCACAGCAGCCCCCAGCACATCCCATGGCACGGGGTGGGAGCTGCTGAGGGAATACGGTGCATAATGCTGCACACCCGGGGCTTGGGGTGAGGTCACGCTGGGGCGAGGGGGGTGTGTGGAGCATCACTTGTCCCACCACATGTTGGGGACTTTGTGCCTGTGCCCCCTGGGCTCTCCCCAGTCCCTGAGATCGCTGCAGCTCTGGGCTAAGCACCTTCTTGCTCAGCCAGAGAGCCAGCTCCCAGCATGGCTGCTCTGGGAAAGAGCCCTGAGTCTCCATCCCGGTGCAGAGACACTGCCATGCCTGGCTGCAGCGGAGCCCGGGCAGGACGCGGGACTGAGCCGCGGGAAGCCCCAGGCGCCGAGCGCTTCGATTCCCAGAAAAGCAATTACCGCGCAGCAGATTACAGGGCTAATAAAATCCCATTATGCCATTTCGGAAAGTAAATCTGATCCGGGCGCTGCCGATTGATATCAGCCATCCCCACAAAACGTCCCGCAAGAGCCCCCCGCGCGCGCGTGACACGAGGCTACAGTAGATCACGCTAATTAGGTATCCGATAACGGGAGGGCTGATAGGAACTGCATTAAAATCTCTTTAAGACGAAGACGTAAAACCCAAGGGAGAAAATCCAGAGTTAATGACGCTGCAGCGGAGGCTCCACTGGAGCGGTGCGTGCCCCCTGGGCCGCATCCTGCCCGCTGCAGAGGCAGGAGGCTGGAGGAGAGGGGGCAGAGCGGGGCACGGTCCCCAGCGCCGCCGCGGCGCTGCCCGTGATTTTCATTACCCAGATTCAATAAGAGGAGAGCGCTCCGAGCTGCCGGCGCTCCCCGGGAGGTGACTTGCAAGCCACTAACGGAGACGAGAAATCAAATTAGCCCCGGCTCTGCTCTCGCTCTCTCCCTGACACCGCTGTTGGCAGCCGAGGGGGAGTTCATCAGGGCCCCGCACTAATTCTTATCTCGTTTAAGTGACTCCATGCTGGCATCTGATGCGATTTGCTCTACGCCACTGCCACAGGCTCTGGTCCCTGCCCGCTGCTTCCCCAGCGTTTCCAGCAGTTGTCAGCTTCGTGGGGGCATGGACACCTACAACACACACAAATGCAGTGTGTACATACAGGAATACTGAAGATTGTAGGGGCTGGGGGTCAAGGGGAGGTTCCCCTACCAGCCAGAGGGATGTTGCCCAGCCCAAGGCCACGATGCTGTGACAACAGAGGGACAAATGTGTAGCCCACACAGGGCACCCACTAATGGGCAGACACCAAGTGCCTTTTGGCTTTCAGTCTTACCAGACTAGCCTTTGCATGTGGTCTTGTGTTTGCTTATCTTTGCCCCAAGGTGTTAAATATTTGGGGAAACCAAAACCCATAGGAAGCACTTTTGTTTGCTGAAATTTACAGCAAATGCAAGTTACTATAATGAAAGGAGACTCTGGTGTTGGTTCAGGTCCTAGGGGCCAGGGAAAACTGCAGCTCCAGGCAGGGGTGCCAAGAGCTGGCAGCACATGCTGCTGCCACCTCTGTCTGTCAGACTCACTGACAGTGTGGCAGATCCACCCACTACAGGGTGTGAAAGTACCTCCAGAGTCCCCCCATTCTCCTGCTGATGGAAACCCGACCTGTGCCAGAACCACATCCTGAGACAGACTCCCCTCAACCTCACCTCTCAGAGGGTTTCCTCCATCTTTCCAACTGCTGAGGATCTCCTGGAGCAGCCTTGGCACCTGCAGCATCCTTTCCCCTGGGTGTCCCCCACTCCTTCTGCACACTGGCACGATGTTTGCACCCCAAAACCCACTTTGTCATAGCCAGACGCCTGGCCAGGGGACGGGGCAGCCCTGAGGGAACCAGCGGGGAGGGGGAGGGGGGGTGGGTGGCTGGGTGGGCCTCTCTTGCATCCTCCCAGCCTGAAACTTGATGCAGCGAGAGAGGCTGATCGCGAGATTAACTGGGCGTTCTCAAAAACCCGACGGCGGGGGGAAAGCCACACAAGAGCTGCCTGCGTCCCCGCTCCGCTCACTCCTCCGGCAGCGGCTGGAGCCAGCAGAGCCATGCCTCCCGCTGCTCTTGGGGCGCTCCTGGCCCTGCTGCCGCTGGCATCGATGCTTCAGAGCCCAGGTAAGGCGAGGGACTCGAGGGCAGGGCTGGGGAGCTGGGGCAGGGCAGGGACCTGGCACGGTGCAACATCTTCCCAAAACCTGAGCAGTGCTGTGCCATGGACAAAGGCTGCTTTTTAGGGAGACCTTCACACTAGTGGGAAGTGATGTACCTGGGAGAAGCTGGAGCATGGGAAAGCTCCAGTGTGGAGCCCAGAGGCTCATCCTGCCTGGGTAACACAAGCAGCAAGGCAATGTGGTGTTTGACCCCAGGTCTATGCTGAGGTCTTGTCAGTGTGGGGCTTCGCCGAGAGCCAGACCAGAGGACAGAGACACGAGAGTCTCCTGCCTGCACCCCACTGCCTGGGAGCTGCTGCCTGAGCCCCCCACTGATCAAGGGCTTTCTCCACTATAATGTTGCATCCCTCATAACCTGGATCCGGGTTTTGGGGAGGATGCTGTGCAGCTCTGCAGCTATCATTGTTATTTTCCCATTTTCTTGTTTAACCTTCCTGGGAAATAGCACAAAAATCCTCCTGCTGTTTTGCACCAGCACAGCTGGAAGTGTTCAGCAGGTTGGTGACTCAGATCTCTGGATGTGTCATGTAGCTCCTGTCACCAGGGCATCCTTCCCAACTCCCAAGCCTTTTCCCACCCTCAGCATGGCAAAGGTATCAGAAAAGGAGTAGGAGCAATGACACTCTCACCCCAGCAATGCTGGTCAGGAGGCAAGAAGGGCTGTGCAGACACAACCCCATGTGCCACGCTGTGCTGAGTTGCACCAGTGCAGATTTGGGCCAGGCAGACCAGCACAGTATCCGCAGAAGAGGCAAAGAGCATCCAGGATTAACTCAGCCCAGTCCTCTCTCTGCAAAGCCACTTCCCTCCTGCCAAACCATCCAGATGCAGAGCTGGGTGGCATGGGTGTCAGGAGGAGGAGAAGAGAGGGTGCGAGGAGGAGAGGGTGTGAGGAGGAGCGTGAGCACGAGCCAGCTGCCACCAGCTGCAGCAGGAAAGGCCACTTGGCCCCAGCCCTGATGACGGCAGTGCCTGTATTTCCTCCCCTCACCCTAATTGCCTCCTCTGCTCCCCCCTTGCTGCCTCTGTGCGTTCACGCCTGCCTGGGCGAGGGTTGTGTGCCCGACCAGCTCCCCAGCATTACCAGTCACATGCGACGTCAGAGGGGCTGAGGCTGCAGGTTTTTTCTTTTTTTAGCTTAAAGCTCAGATTAAAGTTCCCTTCCAGTAGCTTTTCCCAAGTTCCCGCAGATCTATTCCAATTAGTCTCTTCCATTACGCGGGAATTGGACTCCGGGGCTGGGCGTGCTGCAGAGCAGAGCCACGAGCACAGCGCTGCTGCCCCGGCCTGGCCGCGGCGTTCCGGCTGCCTGGCAGCCAGGACACGGTGCCTTAAGCAATTTGTCCCTGATTGATGCTGCCGGCACCAGCCCAGGGACTGTTTCCACAGGAAGCAAACACCAAGGTACCTAATAAATTAATTTAGCATCCTGCTTCAGCTCTAACCTTTGCCACCTCCACCTGCTGAGCAAAGCAACACCCTGGAAGGAGTGAGAAGTAGGAAACATACCTGGGGGCAGCAGGTCCCTCGTGGTCCCCTGCTGCTGCTGTCCTGGAACCTGCCCAGAGAGGTGGAGGCTGGCAGCCGTGCCCTCTGAGGCTGGGGAAGGTCACAGCACCGACCACCTGCACAGCAGAGGATACCAGTAATGTGTTAGGTGGTAGTTCTGGTGGCCAGGCTTGTTTTCCAACAGGATGCTGCTATTTAACTTGGATGGGAAACTCCAGCTGGTAAGTGAGGACAGGCAGCTAGCAGCATCCTGCAGTCCATGGCACATCCCAGAGTGATGGCAGCTCCTACCCCAGTGTGAGCAGCCTTCCTCCCTCCCTCTTCTAGCAGGTAGCCAGCGTGGGGGCTGGACCCCGGAGCCCTCCGAGCCTGCCCTGCACCGTCTGTCCCACTACCTGCTGGCTCACTACCAGAAGGGCACCCGGCCTGTGCGGGACTGGCGAACGACCACCAACGTGGCCATCGACCTCATGGTCTATGCCATCCTCAGCGTGGTGAGTTCTCTGCTCCCATCCCACACGTGTCCACAGGGAGGGGAGTGGTACCTGGCATGCAGCATCCTCCTGGCACACCCTGCCCGTCTTCTGGAGTGCCAATGCCCCTGTTCTGACACTGTGTCCTCTTCTTCCCACAGGATGAGAAGAACCAGGTGCTGACCACCTACATCTGGTACAGGCAGGTGAGTGCCCATGAAACCTCACCCCTCCCTTGCCAGGCTCCCCTGAAAAGACAGGTTTTTCTGTGGAAGAGAGTGCAGTGAGGGGGAACCCATTCCAGGGGCTGGTGAGACCTCTGCAGCACGTGAAGCTTGAGGCTCAGTTTTCATGCTCTGTGTTTTATAGTACTGGGAGTTGTGATAACTAGAGGATGAGGCTTTCCTCCCTCCCATGGGGGGAAGGTTGCTTGGTGCTAGTCTGGGGTCTGTGTTCTAGCAGGGCGGAGGGGACCTTGTGCTTCAAGTCTGCTCTCCCTTGTCCCCAGCACTGGACAGATGAGTTCCTCAGGTGGGACCCAGCTCGCTTTGACAACCTGACACAGATCTCCCTCCCAGTGGAGAGCATCTGGGTGCCTGACATCCTCATCAATGAGTTGTGAGTGCGCCCAAAGTCTGGGGGGAGATGGCCTGGGGCTGGACCTCCCTCGCCCACCACGGGCACGTGCCATCCCATGCTTTGTATTCCTGGCACAGAGCTGGCAGCCTTCCCCACAACGGGGAGCTGCAGATGGGGATCGGCTTGGCAGTTGGGCCATTTCCAATGCTGGCTAACTGCAACTGCTGGTAATTACCCGTGCCGTGCCGGGGGTGGGATCCAGATATCTGGAGAAAGGCTTTGTGAAGGCAGCACAATGCAAGGGCAGCTGCAGAGCTGCTGGCCCTTCCCACGAAGCCAGCCAGTGTCCTTCCTGCTCAAGGAACATTTAAGGTGTTCTCAATGGCTCCTGAGGGCCCTGGGACAACAATACAGATACTTTTAGGGCTGGCAGAAGGCAGCAGCCCAGGCAGTCAGAGGTGATGCCAGGCAGAAATGCCTGCGTGGGTATCACCAAAAAAGCAGAACTCTCTGCATCGGGGCAGCTGCTCCCTGAAATGTCACTTGGCAGGAGGAACCTCTGCCCAGAGAGCTCCCCAACCCACATCTCTGTCCCTCATGTCTTCCAGTGTGGACGTTGGAAAGTCCCCCCATGTCCCCTATGTCTACGTCAGCCACCACGGGGAGGTGCAGAACCTCAAACCCATACAAGTGATGACTGCCTGCAGCCTGGACATCTACAACTTCCCCTTCGACGTCCAGAACTGCTCGCTCACCTTCACCAGCTGGTTGCACAACAGTGAGTGCCGGGGTCCCCACGGCTGGGAGGTCAGGGGAGCGGGAAGGACCTCTGCCGGGCCGGAGCTCCGTGCAGAAGACAACTCGTCCCTCTAGATGGCCCCAGTGGATCGGGGAAGCGTGCGGGGAGGGCAGGCACCCAGCCCGGCGTGGAGGTGCCGGCAGCTGCAGAGGCACTCCTAAGCCCTCACTTCTCCTCTGCCCTCCCAGTTCGTGATATCAACCTCTCGCTGTGGCGGCAGCCGGAGCTGGTGAAGTTCGACCGGAGTGTCTTCATGAACCAGGGCGAGTGGGAGCTGCTCTATGTCCTCAGCCACTTCCAGGAGTTCAGTGTCAAGAGCAGTGACAACTATGCTGAGATGAAGTTCTATGTAAGAGCTTTCAGCCATCGTGTTTCTCGGGGATGTGGCACGAGGGAAGGGTGTTGTCCCCAGTCCCCATCCCTGTCACTGCTCCATGCTGCAGCACTCCTGCCTGTGGATGGGAAGCTCCTGGAACTGAGCCCTTCCTCTAGCTCACCCTGGTGCCTCCCACCATCCTCACCTGCCTTGGTGAGCCACACCAGCTCAAGGCCTCGTTTCAACCCTTCACTGAGCCTTTCTTGTCTCTCTGTCCTGCAGCTAGTCATCCGGAGACGCCCCCTCTTCTACACGGTCAGCCTGCTGCTCCCCAGCATCTTCCTAATGGTTATGGACATTGTGGGCTTCTACCTACCTCCCAACAGCGGTGAGAGGGTCTCTTTCAAGATCACTCTCCTGCTGGGCTACTCAGTTTTCCTCATCATTGTATCTGACACGCTGCCAGCTACTGCCGTTGGCACCCCGTTGATAGGTATGGTGGGACTACCTGTCCATCCGACTGCCATGGCAGTCCTGAGCAGAGATCACAGGGCCCCGAGAGCTGGGCAGGGAGCACTCACCGGGGCCTGTGCTCTGTGCACGAGCCTTTGCAGGCCACCCACCTCAATGACACCTCCACAGGCATCTACTTCGTGGTGTGCATGGCTCTGCTCGTCATCAGCCTGACAGAGACCATCCTGATCGTGCGCCTGGTGCACAATCAAGACCTGCAGCCCCATGTCCCTGAGTGGGTGAAGCACCTGCTGCTGGAACGAGCCACTGTCCTGCTCTGCATCCGGGACAGGAAGAAATTCAGCCAAAGCAGGACACAGAGCTCGGACGTCTCCAGGCAGGCAGAGAGCAATGATAGCACAGGTAAGGGCTGCACAGAGAGGGCCTGTGGGAACTGAAGGGGTCTAGGTCCTGTGTAGCCATCTACATCTACGTAGCCACTGTTGGTATGGTGAACTGGGTGCCCACTTCACTCACAGAAATCCCAGTTCCCCGTCTGAACAGGTTTTTCACACTTGCCTCTGTTCATCCTGCAGCCAAGCTGACCCCCTATGGCTGTGAGGACCCCCGGGAGTGTGGGGCAGTGGGGGGCACACGGCCCGCACTGGCCTTTGCCGGCCGGGCAGAGGGCTCGGCGGTGCTGCAGGGGGTCCTGCATGAGACCACGGCCATCCGCCACTTCCTGGAGAAGCGCGAGGAGTTCCGCGATGTCGCCCGCGAGTGGCTGCAAGTGGGCTACGTGTTGGATGTCCTGCTGTTCCGGGCGTACCTGGCGGCCGTCCTGGCTTACAGCATCACGCTGGGCACCCTCTGGTCGGTGTGGCGGGACGCCTGAGTGGTGCCCGTTCTTCAGGGAGAGGGGGGACTGCGGATGTTGCCCCACTCCGGTGCGTGCTACCCGGCTATCGGTCCAGGCAGGCACATCCCTCAGGTCCCCCAACTCCGCAGCGGGAAGGCGGAGCCCAGGAGGAGCCCCCCAAGCCCCCCTGACCTTGCCCAAACCTCGCCCCGTGCTCTCCTCGCCATCCCCGGGAGCGCCCCGGACCGGGCGCGGATGATGCTTCAGCACCGCGGACAGCGGCCCCGCCGTCCCGCCCGGCCACGGCCCAACCGAGGGTCTCCCGGCCTCGGGGAGGTCCCCGCTGTTCCGTGGGGTCCCCACCGCCCCAGGGATCCCGCTGCCCTCAGCTCTCCCACCCCTCACTCCGGATACTGCCTTTATTCCCTGCCCCGGCCCCCGAGCATGCTTGTTCTGCAGATTCCCACCACGCTTGTGCCCACCAGTTTTAGCAAACTGGGAGAGACCCAGTGCCAGGCAGCGGCCAAACCGGGATGCCATCGGGGATGGTTTCATGAGCACGCAGTGCTGGGAGAGACCCACGGGGTCATGATTGCCACCACAGCTGTGGTCAGTCCCCTTCTCCCACTGTCCATCCACCTCTGCAAGGGCAGAGGCATGAGGCAAAGAGGAGAGGAAAGAACTGGAGTTGCTGGGTAGGGCCATCCCGTGCTCTAGGAGTATCCCTGTGTACAGTGGTGATGGCAGACAGGTGGGTTGACAGCACCTGGCTCTCAAACAGCCACCCTCAAGCCCATTGGTGCTGGACCAAGACTCCCGCTCGCCGTCCCAGAGCCATCACCTGCAGGAAAACTTCCTGCTGAGTGATGGGGCCTTAAAGGATGGGTGCAGAGGGCTCCTGCCGGTGCCGGCCCGTGCTAATGCACTGATGGTCTGTAAGTGGCTGCCTATTGATGAGGTGTCCAGTTAAAGAGTTCGCGAGACACTAAATCAGCCCATTGATCCTGCTGAGATCGATGGTGCTACAGACCTGATCAGTGCAGCGGGCAATTAACACCCTCTGGAATGAGCTGCCTTCGTGTAACATCAAACGCTCCAACAGACAAATCCAATGGGCCCATTGACCCGGGCGTCCGATGCCACTCAGCCCGTGTGTTTGAGGAGGAGACAGGGCAGCGGGACCTCCAAGTCAGCCTCACCATCCCTCTCCTATCCACCAGGGCCCTGGGTACCCCCCAGGGCTCCACTGTGAGATGCTCACCTGTACTACTGCATCCCTATGCAGTGTGTTGGTGGCCGCCTGGTCCTTGTCCTTCCCTGTGCTAAGAAGCATTCTGCACCCAACCAAACCCCTTCGTCCAGCTCAGTGGAAGGAGCTGGAAGAGGAGACTACCTATGCTAGAGGAAAGATCCAGATTCTCCCTTTGCCCTCTCGCTACTTTGAGAAGTGCCACACGCAGGAAAAAGTTCCAGGCATCTCTCCGAGAGGAGCCTTGATTTTCCTCTTTAAAAAGAAAAAAAAAAAAGGATTAAAAAAAAATCAATAAATCTGAATCTAATCTCCTAATAAAGGTTTAATGAGGACATAATGTTGATGGAACAGAACATTGTTGCAGCATAATCGCTCCCAGCTGCTGCGCGAGTGTGCACACAAAGGCCCGGTCCTGCCGCGATTTCCCCTTTATTGTAACAACGCCTTTGTGCCAGGCCGAGTGCTGCAAGGGGCTTTGCCCCCCTTCTCCCAGGCCACTGCAACCCCCAGGTCATTCACAGCAGAGCCACCTCTGCCTGCCTGAACCTCGACCAAAGTTACCTACCACTTGGCCAAAGCCTTCCCGGGGGGGAAATTGGGAGAGGCAGGGATGACTGTCAGGACCTTGGAGTGGGCATGCAGCCCCCCAAACCCGCTGGGGGAGCCCTGGGACAGGGCACAAGCCTGGCCCTGACACCGGCACGTGGCACTGCTTGGCACACACCATCATCCCTGGGAAAAAACTAAGCGATGTTCTACACCCGGTGACTGCAGCCGTGCTGTGATTAACATCCCACTGCGTCGTGACACCCCACGGGACACGGCCGGGCGATGCTGGCAGCACCCACCTGGTTCTGCCACGGTGTGGGGCGCAGTGCGCTTTGCCACAGCACAAAAGGAGAGCAGGCGCTGCCGTTAATGTAGTCAGTAAATAAATAAAGGAGGGCTTAAGCTTAGTGTACAGCAATCAGTCGGGAACTACAGGATAATTATCACAGCGGGGGGCCGGACGGCTCTGCAGGCAGGTTTAAATGAACGAGTTCACTTTCATTGAGGCAAACTTGCTCTGCTCCCTGGTGAGCCGCGCAGGCAGCGTGCCCTGTGTCCCGGAGCGAGGGATGCAGGATGCTCCACTTCCACTGGGACATCCCAGGGGGGCGTCCCCATCCACTGGGGTTGGTTAGGGATAGGACTTCCCCTACTATCCCCTCTGAGAAGGCACCCCCAAACTCACCACTGTGGGTCCCCCCGTGGCTCACCCCAATCTGGTGGGATGCATCCTTCCTCCTCCTCCTCCTCCTCCTCCCAGCAGGCACAGGAATGGGAGACAGCAGGCCGAGACAACAGAATTAACTTTATTGGTTGGTTTTTTTTGTTTGTTTTCTAACTGCAGATTTCAAGGTATACAACTGAACATTGCTATTTTCCTTATGAGACTTATAAATAAAAATACAAAAAATGTTCACTACAAAAAAATCTACCGTTAGTAGGATGTAAAAAATATTCTCTTTGCTATAGAAGGCACGAACTTCACTTAGTGACACATGGAGAGAAAAAAACCTGCAGCAGTATATTCTTCCTTTTTTTTTTTTTGTCTTTTTTTTTTCCTCTGTCAGAAACACTGAAGTCTTACAAAGAAATGCATCTGAATCTACACAGGACGAAGGCAGGTTCGGAGAGCTGCAACTAGGAGACACCACAACTGGTTTTTTTTTTAATATTTTTTTGTATTTTTTTTTACTTTTTCTTTATTTTTCAGGAAACTTTTAGCTAATGGCATCTGTGGCTAGAGGACAGAGAGGACTCACAAGCAGAACCGCAGGGGAGCGAACGGCGAGGGGAGACGGGCAAAAGTCGTACAAAAAATAGGAGCCAATAGATACTCTGAGAAAACCAAAGGGGAACTTGGGCACCTTCTGCGCCCGGGCTCAGAGAGGTGCTGAGGTAGACGGAACGAGGACAGCGACGGACCCGAACCACGAGCGGCAACACAGAGCAACGGGACGGGCAGGTGGGCGCTCACGACACCGACGACAAGCCAGGGGGGAGGGAGCCCGGGGCCGCGTGGCCCCGCGCGGCGCTTGGTCCTCACTGCTATGATACACATATATATACTTATATATATATATATATGGAGGGGTGGCGGGGGCTGCGCCACAGCCAACAGTGCGCGGGGACGCGGCGGCATCGCTCCGACACCGAGCCCAAGGCCGTCGCGGCGGGGGCTGTGGTGCTGAGGGAGGGGGACGGCAGGATGGGAGGGGAGGTTAAAGCGAAAAAAAAGGAAAGCCACACGAGCTCAGCCAAGGGCTCTGCGGCACCGTGGCACCCGTGTCCGGCAGTGCCAGGGCACCGCGGGGACCCGCCGTGCGCGCGCCGGAAATTGCAGCAACTTTCTCTGTGAAAGAACTGTTTTCTTTTCTTTTTTAATATTTTTTTCTCTATTTTTTTTTTTTGTTTGTTTTTGTTTCTTAGGCACAACATTTTAAACGAGCCGTTCTCCACAGTCACATCCCGGATTGTACAGCAGCGGTGTCCCCCCTGCGCGGAGCAGCGACGGTCCCACTCGCAGGGGCACGTGGCACGTGCAAGGCCGGACCGGGGTGCGAGGGAGGATGCTGCTCCCATAGTCATATACCTGCTCGGCACCAGGGGAGGTGGGATGGGCGCCCCAAAACCCAGAGGGGCCATGGGTGTCCCTCCAAACTGTATCCAGACACCACCCTGCTCCACCCCGGGACTCTTTTCTCCCCCTTTTCACCCAAATGCAGCAAAACGACAACAGAAATAAAAAAGCCGTGGGATGGAACCACCGAGCCCGCGGCCGCGCAGGAGAAACACAACGAAAACGAACACAAGAGGTAGCTTCAGAACCAACACCCCTGGCCCCGTGGGGCCAGGCAAAAAATACCTGTTTTGGTAAGGATAATGCACAATGGGAGGCTGGCAGGGACACCATGGCCACACCGCCCCTCCACTGCTGGCGCCGGGCACGCAGCTGGTACATCCTGGCCACGCTGCCCCCTGTCCCTCCCAAATCAATAAAAGCTCATGAGGTCACAAAAAACCGAGGTAATTTCAAGTAAAATGTGCTAAATGCGGAAATATTCCAAAAGAAAGTTCAAAAAAAAACCCAAACAAAAAGCAAAAAAAGCGGCGAGCGAAGCCGCCTGCCACTGGGCACCCCTCACTTGTGGGCTCCTGCAGCTGAGGGCTGGGCAAAAAAAGCACACACTTCGCACCTTCCAGGTGCCCCAAATCAGCAGAAGAAAAGAGGATCCCTCCATTTGGAGTGATACCACACACTAGCAGCCCCCATTTCGGCACCAGCATCGACCACACGTCACCAAACCAGCTGCATCTCCCCATGAGGGGCTTTGCCCTTGCCCTGGGAAGGCGGGGAAGGCGGGGGAAATGCATAGAGAGGTCTTTGGTCAGGGGAGAGCAGCAGCCTCTGGTGCCCCTCATGTGTACCCGGATGCCGGGCAGCACCACGAGGCAGCGCAGTTAACAGCTGGCTCCCTGCCCCAAACACCCTCCTCTGGCCAGGATCCCCCAGGACACTCTTGACAAAGCACTTGTGGCTCGCAGGGCACTGGCACTCTTCCCACCTGTGATGGCGCAGCCTGGGAGCATGGGAACCTGCTGAAACGGGGGCCAATCCCCATGCGGGAGTCGGGTCCTCTGCAGGGCATCCATGGTGGGATCGGCAGTGACGGAGGACACCAGCAATTAAAGCCTTCCCGGAGCACCGGCCATGTGCTTTCAGGGAAGCTCCTCATTCCTACACAGTCTTCCCAGCAGCGCCAGTGGCCAGTGCCAAGGTTGATGGAGGGGCCGCCTGGGGGCTGCAAAGGGGTGAAACCTGCCCTGCAGCGAGGGTGTGAGAGCAGTGGGCGCAAGAGCAGCTGGGGTGGTGGTGCGGATGGGCTGGGGAAGGGGCCGGTGAGTCTCCCACCCCAGCGTGGGCAACAGGATCCTTCCAGCAAGAAGCAACGAACGAGAACCAAAAACAAACAAGGCCATGGACGCTGCGGGTTTGGTGGTGGTTTTTTTTTTGCCCAGTCCTCTGCCACTCGGCCCTGCTGCCCCTGAGCCTCCTCCCTCAGACGTAGCAGAGGTAGAGATAGGTCTTCTCTATCCGCCAGTCAGTGGGGATCTCCTCTGGCTTGTGGCCCTTCATGTGCTTCTGCATGGCGGAGAGGCTGGGGCAGTACTCCAGGCAGATGGTGCACTGGTAGGGGGAAGCGCCGTTGTGGGTCCGAAGGTGTTTGATCATGGCCGAGTAGTCCCGGGAGCGCTGGTGGCACAGCTTGCACTCGAAAGGCTTCTCGCCTGCGGGAGACAGGGGTGTCAGTGGGGGCTCAGGGCCTCAAGGTGGTAATTAACTGCCCGGCATCGACACTGCCGTGGCGGGCACAGCCGATAGCCAAGTAATGAACAGCAGAACCGATGTGACTATTGATCTCCTATTTACAGCAGTTACGTGCCAGCGCATCCGGAGGTTCGTTATCCCTGGCTGCTGCCCCGATCCACGCCACCAGAACGTGCACCGGGGTAACCGGTCTGGCACCACCAGACTCACCACAGACCCCCCAGCCCCCAGTGTGTACCTGTGTGGACCCGGTAGTGGGTCTCCAGCTGGTGCTTGAGGCTGAACTTCTTGCCACAGCCGTTGCACTCATAGGGCTTCTCTCCGGTGTGGATGCGCTTGTGGCCCTTCAGCGTGCTCTCGTCCCGGAAGCAGCTGCCGCAGAACTCGCACTCGTAGGGGTGGTCGCCTGCAAGGACACCCGTGGGTCAGGCCTGCCTTGTCCCCTGTGCCACATCAAAGCCAGCTCGCCAGCCTGCTTATCCTGGGCACCCACTGCCCTCCCTGGGGGCAGAGCATTCCAGTCCCCCCCAGTGCGGCATGCTGGTCCCTGCATGCCTGTGTGGAGGGGATGCTCAGGTGTGTGGCAGGGTAGAGAGACTGGAGGGTGCTGCAACCCTCCCACCACCAATTCCCAGGTTTTTCATCTGGCACCACTGGCACCGACCTGGCCCTGGACATCTCCCGTGCTCCAGACGGGGCGGCTGATAAATGAACTCCGGTTCGGCACCAAAGGCAGAATGATTTGAAGGAAAGGTGAGGGCTCCAGCTACTTATTTATTACAGCCGCGAAGGCAAGGACAATAAAGATAGATTGATCGTCCGAGACTTTGTTCATGAATATTTAAATATTACTGATTTGTCTTGTCACTGTAATTACAATTTCTCTGTGCCGCATATCCTACAAGCACAGTTTATGGTAAAGAATGGCGAACTGTATTTCACTTGTCCTGCTGCAGATGTGCGGAGCTGCCAAGCGTGTAATGTTCCCCGCATTTCATACATTTTCTTCAGCTGTGAAGGCTTAAGTCATCCACAATGACCTACGTTTTTTCATTATCCCTGTGTCAAACTGCACTCGTGCCTGGGCATAAATTGTCCTTCTCGTTATATACTCACATGCCTGCGCTTTCGCTTCCTCTTTAAAATGATATTTTACTCTCTCCCCGTGTGCCGCAGCCCAGCCCTGCGGCCCCTCGCCCCCTCCTGCAGCTGCTGCCTGGGCACCGGGGGAGGAGGATGCTTGGGATGCAGTTGAGTGCCCCCCATGAAGGCAAGGCAGGCAATGCCTGTGGGCATCCTCCTCCTCGTGCCCAATTCCAAACTGTCACCTTGGCTTTTGATCCCACACTCAAAGACAGCAATTTTGTAGCTGGAGGCAGCCAGCATTTCCACCCGCCCAGTTTTTAGGGGAGCCAGGGCCAGTGAATGCCCTGAGAGGAGCGTGTATATCCTGCAGCCGTGCAGGATGGCACCACACAGCACGATTAAAAGCTCCTCAAGTGCCGATGATCCTGGTGTTTTTTCACAGCTGGGAGCTGCTAAAGCAGCAGAGGTTGGCGTGGGACACGCGCAGCCCGACCCGCAGCCCAGGTCACCGGATTACTGGCTATAAATAGCTCTGGCGCTCAGCATTAACATGCTTATCACCAGCACAGGGTTCCCGTTTCCCACATTGGGACCCCAAGCCCACGTGTGGGTCTGGCAGCTGCCAGCCACAGTCTGGACAGAGCAACCCTCCACGACACCACCCGCAACACCCTCAGCAGCCACCTGTCCCCTTTGGAGATCGTGTGCGTGCCCGTTGCCTGACAGGAGAAGGGGCATCTTGGCTTGGCACACATTTTCCTCCCTGCCAGCAACAGCCCTGGCAAGGAGGTCACACGAGTCTCCCACTTGTGTGGGCAAAGGATGGGTGAGGGATGCTTCACCCCCATGGCTGTGAAGGGCCATGGCACCAGCTGTGATCCCGCACAGCCCTGCTCATTCCCCGAGGATCTGCTTTTTCAGCGGTGTTCTGTGGCCGGCTCCGAGTGATGATGCCGATGGCACGGCCAGGCCCAGGGAGTTGCCTGGGGATGCCGTCGGAGGAGCTGAGGACACGGCGCGGGCGCTTTGAGGACACGGCGTAAGGCGCCCAAGCCACGCGCTCCCACCCGGTGATCCCACAGCCAAGCCCTGCCCCGGTTGGGGCCACGGCAGCAACAGCTACACGTAGCGCAGGTCGCCCTAATCCCATTAGGGCCGAGCACCAGCTGATTATGTGCATCTACCGCTGTAAGCTGATGAGGCGGATATGATCACACCCCCCCTAAGAAGGTCACGTGCCACCTCAGACCGGATCGACTTATTACATGCAGCTTTCTTTTTTTTCCTGTTTTGTTTTTAAACTCAAAGCCACTTCACTCACCTCCTTTCAAGACAATTCACCTTTCTTTCCCCTAATTTTTTTTTTTAACAAACACCCACGGAGAAGGAGCCTGCCCTGGCCACCCCAGTCCTGATCCCCGGAGGGTGCTGCTGTACCTGTGTGGGAGCGCAGGTGCCTCTTGAGCGCGGTGTGGCTGGGGAAGGTGCGGTTGCACTCGCTGCAGATGTAGCTGCGCACCCCGGCGTGCACCTCCATGTGCTGCTGCAGGGCGCTCTGCGTCTGGAACCGCTTGCCACACAGCAGGCAGAAAACAGCCATGTCTGTACCTGTGGGAGAGGGAGAGACCCTGCTTAGGCACGGCTTGCTGTCCCATCACCCCGCTGTGTGCGTCTCCACTCCCACATGGCAGCAGGGGAGGACCCCAAGAGCTGCAGGGCTCTGGGTGTTGTTGGGGTCATAGCAGCAGGACTTTTACCACCTTTGATCCTCCCAAGGGAACTGCCGAGGAGGACAAGTAGCTTTTATTGCACTGGAGGCAGGTGGGGGCCCCACTGATGCTGAGGCATGCCCAAACACAAGGCAGCTGTTGGGTGATCACTGCATCCCTATAAGAGCCACTGAGCTTGGACTTTGCGATGTCCAGGAGAAAGGGGACCCAGAAGAAGCATCCCACAAAGCTTCCCTGGGGAGCAGGGGATGGGAGGAGAGAGGGTGATGCACCATCCCTGTGCTGCACATGATCCTGAGCCCCAGCACAGACCCAAGCTCCAACCCATCAGTACAAACCTGCCTGCAGTGACACAACAGGAACAAAACCCCAACCCAGGTACTCATACCCTGTCTGTAAACATCTCGGACCTCTCTGCTGCTAAACAGTTTGTTTTCACTTATGCATAGCTGATTGTTCAGAACCTGTGAGTCACTGCAAATTGTATTACGCAGGGAGATTAAGCAAATAAATGCTCGCTTTTTGGAGACATTAAAATGTGAGGACTATGGAAATAAAATTAGTTAGAAAATTGTATTAGCAATTCATTAGCAGCACAAGATGTTCAAGGTAACCAATGGATCCTTGCTGCCTTCAGGAACAGCAGGGATGGAGGGCTGCTTGCCATGCTGCCTAAACCAACCCCAGGGGGACCAGCAGGACCATGGGGCAGGGACACGGTGGGCAGTGTCAGCATGGTGGTCCTGCCCAGCATGCAGGAGAGGATGCTCCTGGGCAGCCTCACACCTCCGGCCTGAGAACCAGGGGCGATGGGGATGTCAGAGAGCATCTTGGTTCACACTGTCACCTGCTGTGGCATCGCACCATCACCATCACCCACCCAGCAGGGGATGATGCTGGAGGTTCAGGAGCCACCCGGGGCGATGCAGGAGCCGCCCGGGGGGGGGGGATGCTCAGTCCCAGCCTCGCACGCGGCTGCCCAAAACCGCTCCAAAATCTGAAAAAAACCCTCCCAGTGAAATGGGAATAAAAGCAGCAAGAGAGGCGGCTCCGCAGGGATTTATCCCGGGAGGGTGATGGGGGGGGGTGTGTGTGCGAGCTCATGTGCCCCCCACGCAGCTGCGGACAAAAAAAAAAAAAAT
>JAWWEU010000068.1:6571829-6618830 GCA_035583155.1 Acropternis orthonyx | reverse complement strand
AATTATAAAAAAAAAAGAGGGGGTGGGGGGTGGGGGGGGGAAAGGGAGGAGGCAAGCAGCCCCGAACGGGGCCGTGCAAAGCAAATCCCGAGAGGTATGTGGCCCCGCGGCCCCGGCGGTGACAGCAGGACGGGTCAAAGGTCCGCGGGGCTGAGCCCCCAGCGCCGCGGCCAGCTGCGGAGCGGAGCCCCCGGCCCGCGGGACGCCGGCCCCGATAAATCTGCCGCCAGCAGCCCCCGCTGGGGCCGCGGACAATGGGCTCCCGTGGGGGCGGAGGGCAGCACAATGCCGCCGGGCCGGCGCGCGGGGCCGTAACAAATCCTCCCTGGCACCGTAGGGCCCTCATTTGTGAAACTAATTGGCCCCCGCTTGAATGAAATAAAAAAAAAAAAAAGAAAAAAAAAAAAAGAAAAACCCGGCCGACTCCAGCAGCAGAGATGGGGGGACAAGCTGGCCTGTGCACACATTGGTCCCCGGGACTGGGCATCCCCGGGTTGCTGCTTCCCAGGACCTGCAAAAGGCGGGTTTTTGTTTCTTTCCTTTTCTCTTTTTTTTTTTCTTTTTTTTTCCAGGTCATCATCATCATCGTCATGACTAGTCTTTGAGAATGAAGATTTGGGAAGGGCTCTACCCATGCTTGCTGCAAGCGTGCTGCTGATTTTTTTCAGGTGATGCATCAGTCAATAGGTACACACCCCGAACCAGGAGGTCAATGTGCGCTGGCATGTGGAGGCAACCCAGTGCCAGCTGCCCTGGGAGGGCAGAGCATT
The DNA here is from genome assembly GCA_035583155.1 of Acropternis orthonyx. NCBI lineage: Eukaryota > Metazoa > Chordata > Aves > Passeriformes > Rhinocryptidae > Acropternis > Acropternis orthonyx. The sequence continues at coordinate 6,618,060 of JAWWEU010000068.1, read as the reverse complement.
TGCAAGGGTGCGAAGGCTGATGCTGGCTGGGTGTGGAGGAGGAGGATGCAGGAGATAGCTCTGTGTCACAGCATCGAGCCCAGCAGTGGGACGTGGAGCGCCGAGCTCAGGCACGGCTTGTTCCCAGCTGTGAGGCTCTGCCAGGGACATCCTCCAGCAGCCAGGGCGAGCAGCAGGCAACACGCCAGGGCTCTGCCGGGCACTGCCCTCTTCCCGCCCTCAAGTCACTTAGTTTTTTTTTAAGCTGCATGTCAATTGTGTCCCACCCTCAGAATGAGGATGGGAGGTAGGAAGAAATGAGCAGATTCACGAGAGGGTGCCATGCTGGGTGACACTGGACTTGGCCCCATGTCCTGCCACGAGCACATCCCTGGGCTCCAGCCACAGCAGCCCTGAGCCAGCCCTCAGCCACTGGAAGAAAAATCACCCCTGATAAAGAAACGCTACCACCCCAAATCAGTGAGAGACGGATTTATTCATTTCTCTGACGTTTTAATGGTTTCTCCCCTTTTTTCAGGAAGATGATTACAAATTAAGCAGCATTTAAATGCTTTTTACTGTCAACAATTAAAAGGGGTGAAGGCGGGCGAGCAATTCATTCCCCGGGAAACACGCCGGCTCTCGGCAGGCGCCGACGGCCCTTCCCTCTACTGTACACTGCACAATGGCCCCGAGCGCGCCATTAATTTTGCAGGACGTTCAAAAGCAAATTAAAATATAAAAAGCCCCCGGGCACAAAGATAGATACTGAGGGAAGGGGCGGCGTAGGTCAAGCTCGCGGAATTAAAGTCTTAGCAAACGGGGAGGTTTAAGTGCAGCCCCGCACGCTGCGTTCGGCTGCTTTTGGTCACACCTTTGCCCATCACCCCTGGTTTTGGTGTCCCTGCCAGACCCTGCTCTCTGTGCTGGCAGCTCTAAGCCATCAGCAGAGCAGCTGTTGGCACTGCTGTGGGGTTCGCAGAGCAAGTTGTTGTGTGTTGGATGCTCTTATAGGGCAAGTGCATTGGCCACGTCGTGCAGGACCTTTTTAAACAGGAGGTGGTCCCAAAACTGGTTATTAGGGGAGGGCTGCTCGCTGGAGGGAAAAGCCTATGGCTGCAAGCCTGGAGATGCACATTGCTGTTCTCCAGCAGCTCCATCCCAAGGCAGTGCCATCCCCAGAGACGTGATGACGAGCAAGATGCGACGTGTGACAGCGTGCCCCATCCGAGTCACGGCGAGGGATGCTGCAGCACCGCAGCATCGAGTGCAGCACCGACTCCCGCCAGCCAGAGCAGGAATAAATCTAAAAACTGGCGTGGCAACAGGCAAGGGAGGCAGGGTGGGATGGGTCTCCCTCAGCACGGGGCTCTGGTGGAGTTACGGATGCGGGAGGTGTGCCAGTGGCAGAAAGGCGACACGTCCCCTTTAAAAGGAAATATAATTTACAGTGTGCAGCCAGGCGGGCCATAGTTTCAATCTCGTTTACTATAGAGAAAACTCTGCTAGCTGTTCTCTATCCCACAAATCCGATTTAATCAGACAAGCCAGCCAGCGTGGCTTGAAGTAAAAACGGATAATTAGTAAACAGAGAGCTACTTCAGTGCTTCATTGGCATTCGAGCCGGGCTAGTGTGTCGCATTTAAAATGCAGTCTGATGAAGTTTACAAAATCAAACCATTTGTTACTCCTATTGAAGAGGCTTCAGGCCACTTGCAATTAAATTGGAATTAGTGCTCAGAATGAGATACAGCAAATTCATACTAAAAAGGGATCTGACTTTCAGACATTTGACTTCAAGTTTTTCCCCCCATGCTGGAACACGCGTGCGTGCGCCATCCCGCCGGCCCCCCAGAGCCCCCGGCAGCACCACCGAGCCCGGACCCGCTGGGTGGGCGGGCGTGGGGTGACCTGGGGATGCTGTGGCATCCCAAGGGGGACTGAAGGGGATCAGTGCAACCATGCTGGTGGAGCAACCCCCATTGAGCCCCAGCAGTGGCAGCACGGGGCTGGCAGTCCCCAGGCACGTGGCGTCAACGTCGGGATGTGCAAACCAAGCCACCTCTCTCTCAGTCCTCCTTGTAACACTGTCGTCTTTCCCTGCCTGTCCTCAGAGCTGTGTTATCAGACTCGAAAAATGAGGCAGACTCACCCACTGCTGCAACAATCAGGAACCTGGAACCAAAGGCTGCAGAGGGGTATGCCAGAAAGGCTCCAGCATTACCTCAGGCACGAGGGTGCCCATGTCGAAGGATGCTGACAATGCTACCTCCTGCACTCACCCTAAAACCCCCAAATCCTTGTGTCCTGCTAATTTGGAGTCTGCCACAAGGCTCCCTCCTCCTTCACTCTCCATGTTTAACATCATCTCTTACATGATGCACGTGCCAAAGAGGTGAGCTGACACTTCTGCTGTCATTAGGACAGAGGTGAACGGCTCCAAAACATCCTGGCCATGTAAAGCAGGAGCCCGAGGGCTGTTGGTTCTCCCGAGATGAGATTTCAGGGAGATTTTGATGGTTTTTTGTCAGTGTGTCAAGGGCTCCCTACCAGCCTCCACCTCCTGGCCAATGCTGCCAGCTGCCACTGCAGGGGATGCTGCAAACTCTGGCATGCAGGAACGGCAGCACTGGGGAGGAAGGAGTCATTGGTGACAACAGCCAGAGAGCAGCAGATAATTCTCCCTTCCAGCCTTGCCCACGGGAAGGCTGGGAGAGGCAACAGTGCTGGCAAGGGGCACGTTGTCTGGAACACCCTGTCAAGGCTCCAGCACCTGAGCCCTGGCACAGCTGGCCTTAAGGATGGTCTAAAGGCACTGGGCTCAGCCTGCCACAAGGCTACCTGGGGACACCGTGCACGTCCTGCTGCCATTGAGCTGAGGAGGAAGAGGATGGGTGATGAAGGACAGGCAGAAGAGTGGGCACCAGCACGGCCTGGGGATGGCGGCGGTGGCACCAGCACCGAGGTTGCATTTTGCCCCAGGAGGGCAGTGGATGCAAGTGCAGGGTAAGATTAACCCAGTTTTGGTTTTCGAGACCATTGTGAAACCCAAAGGAATGTTTTCGGTGGCTGCACTGAAGTGCACCCATGGGGTGTGAGGAAGGACGCCCGCACATGCATGTCTGCCTGGGTTTGTAGGGGTGTCCTGTAGAGCCAGCCCTTTGTGACCCCCACCTGCTCCTGTGCTATTGAGGGATGATAGTGGCACCTGTTACTGTACCGAGCCAAATAGCCTCTACAACCTTCATGGTTAAGTCAAGAGAGGGGGGGGGAAACTCCTGGATGATAAACAGAGATGTGCACGTTTTGTGCCAGAGTCACCAAATCATCCTGGTTTCAAAGGCTGCCTCCGGACTCCACGGCTCAGCTTCCATGCTAATTAACATCTTTATGGAAGGCAACGTCTCCCAAGGGGGCATTTGTTTGATTATTATTATTATTTACTCAGAGATAGCGCAGCTTTCTTCCCAACTTCAACCAACTACGGGAGATTAATTCTTAAAAAGCAGCCGGCACTGCCCACTCTTTTGCCGCTGCTGGTTTTTCCTCCCAGGCTGGATGTGGCTGCTCCAGCTGCAACAGGAGGGCAGGGCATGCTCCCATCATTGCCTGCTGCCTCCATGCCCACTCATCTTTTTACCAATGCCAAGGAAAACTTGGGCATTTCAGAGCAGAGGTATGACATTGACCTTGCAAGCACAAGGGATTAACAAATCCCCCAAACCTAAATGCCTCATTTTTTGCTCCTGCAATGTTGCAGGGGGCTGCTTCCCACCCAGCACGCTCCTGCTCATCCCATCACCTGGGTGGGATGCATGTGGAGGGTGCTTGAGATGTGGATGCCCACAGCAGCCCGGGCAGTGGGTGACAGACCCTGGGCCGCAGCTCTGGCACGGGCAGCTCACTCCTGCTGGGGGTGATTTATTCCGGGGGCCATCTGGACCTGGGGGACAATGCAGTCCCGCATCCTGGAGACCCGGCACATTAGTCACACTCTCCCAGCTCGACCTCCCTGTCTCCCTTTGGGCATGGCGGGACAAGAGCGCCCCCTTTTCGCCCTCCCTTTTGGGGAACCCATTGCTCCCCTCGGTCCCTTCGGTGGCACCTCGTGCCTGCTCCATCTCCATCGCTGTCACTATCGACATCATCATCACCTTCCTTCACCACGCTTTGCTGCGACTGCTCAGGCAGAGCGATTACGAGGGCCTGAGTGGGGAGGGAAGGAGCCCAGCGACGATTAGCGGCTGCGGCTTTATGGGCAACAGGCACACAACTCATTCGTTTCATGTTTCGCGGAATATAAAAGCGCCGAAACATTTTAATTTTAAATTCTTATCATTGAATTTACTGCTTTTCTCTCGCAATGATTTGTGTTGCTTTTTAATTTTTACAGTCTCTACAGAAGCCAGATGCTACCGCCTAGGGCCAAAATAATAAAAACCCGCCGCAGTCGCGAGTTACAGAACAAAAAGGAAACGCGCGGCTGACAGAAGTTAATATCTCAATTTAACAGTGCTGCTCCGCTAATGATCCTTTGATATGTGTTTATTTAGAAAGGTCTGATCTTGACCTTGAAAGCAAACTAAACTGCAAAGTCTTTATGAGAGGAGAGAAAGACTTTATTTATAGACTGGCTTTGCGTCAATCACGGCGGCAGCTGGACCCGTGCTGGGTGAAGCCCTGTGGCCGCCCGTGGGCCCAAATGGGGTGTTCAGCGGGGGATCTGGTTTTGGGGGGATGGGAGGAGAGGGTGGGATTGGCTGCTGAGGAGGACTGTGGTGTGCACCCCATCTCCAGGGCAAGATGCTGAGCTGAGCCCACTGTTGAGATGCAATCCAAGGGATTCAGGCAGCTCCTGGTCTGCGAGGGATGTTCCTGGGGGACAGCACCAATCCAGGCACAACCCCATTCCCAGCATAAGGGACAAGCCACCCCAGAGCACTGCATGTCTGATCCCTTCTCCCAGCGCTGGGAAGAGCTGCTTCTGCTCCCTGGTCGCAACGGCATCCAGGCACATCCTGCCCTCCCTGAATGTGGTCCTGAGGCTTTCAGGAATATGCTCAGCATCACCCCAGCCCACACTGGTAGATCTTGAGCAGGCTTTTATCCTCTTCCTGAAGAAACCAAGTGCTGTGCAACCTGGCAGAGGGAGCATTTAGGGGCCAATCTCAGTTACTGCATCCCCACCTGCAGGCTGGGAGAGGTGGGAGGTTCCCAAGCTCCTAATGCCATGCCAGCCTGGGAAGGCACTGCGGACACTTCGCACCTCTGGTGTGCTGTGCTTTCCAGCCCAGTTTCCATTTTTTTTCAGAGCAAACAGTTGTTTGAAGCTGTTTGCAATCCCTAAAGCCTTCTGGCCAAAGCTAGAGACACGTCCTCCCTGCAAAGCTGCACTCTCCCCAAAGCCTTTTCATTGTACTGCATATCTATCAAGATATATCAATATATATCAAAACCATTCAGGCAACCTCAATCCTGATCAACCCTGGAAAAAACCAGCACTCAGCTGTTTCAGCCCTAAAGGTACTGATGGAAAACTGTCCCTGTTCCTGGCAAAATATATCCCCTGACCAAAATGGACTAATCTGGTATCTGGGTGTCTATGTGCAGTACCTCTCTTTTGTGCTACTTTCCCCTAAGCCAATCCCATTGCCTTCCCTCCTGAAGAATGCTGGATTCACCCCCTACCATTCCCAAGGAAAACCATGTTGAAGAACCATCTCCACCCTTACTGAGGACCAGTTTCACTGGGACAACCAGAGGCAAATCATGGAGGCATTTCTGGCCACTGCATCAGATGGGAAGCTGCCATCTATGTGCTTACTTGTTGTCACCACCCTGGCCTCCCAGATTTCCTCTTCCCAGCCCAAATTTGGAGTGAAACCATCTGAAAAAACAATTTGACTTTCTGCTGAAAACCCAGCACATTTCCCCCATTCCTCCTGAACCATAGTTCATCTGATGTGCTAGAAACCACTCCATTTCCCTGTGAAGAGCTTTGGTGAAGGGACTGAGGGGTCTTCCCGTGGGAGATCACTCTCACCACTGCCGTCACCACGGCCACCATCCCACCCGGCACCAAGTGGCACCATGGGCCAGCCACTCCACTTGTGCCATCTCTCCTGGCCCACCTGCCAGGGTGGCACCACTCTGGTATCCTCCATCCCCACAGAGCCACCACAGAGCCCTGAATCACATCCCATCCGACCCTTTTGGCGCTGGGGCGGCTGCCTGGCAAAGCCCGGCCGGTGGAGCGACCGGCTGCCGCGAGGCACAAAGCCGGGACTCGCAGCATCTGCTTATTATTCCTGCACCCCCATCATTAAAAAAAGAGAAAAGATGAAAAGGCCCCCTCGGCAAAGCCAGGGAGATGCAGAGCGGCACCGAGCGCAGCCTGGCCCCCAGTTCTTGGGGGGTTTTTGTAAAGCAGGGAGATGCGAATCCTGGGGGACAAAAGTAACTGCTAAGGTAAGTTAAACCTTGTCGAGATGAACTTTCCTGCTACTTTTAATTAAAAGTTCTTTGGAATTAAAAAGGACACTATTCAGGAAAGGCTGAAAAAAAAAATTCATTGACACCAGCCCGCCCCCCTCCCCTTTTTCCCAAGGAAAAGAAAAAGCTGTTTTTGTGTGTCTGCTCACCCAGCCCGCACTGTACAAAAGGAAGCGGATTTGCAGCAAGACACATGAGATGACCCCCTGACCCCGAGCCGCTGAAAAGTCCTCAATGGCATAAATACCAGATAATCAATCACATACCAGGAGGGCCGGTCCCCCTGCCCTCGCCCCCGCCGCCGGGTTTATGAGAGATGCACTGTAAACGGACACCGGCTCCTGACGGGAGGCCCCTCTCGGCATTCCTCTGCTGGACCAGGAGACCCCGGCTGCCTCCGAGCCCACGTTTCATCCCTCTTTTATAAAGCCTGGCGTGGTAGTGCCCAGCATCCTCCAGCTCGCCATAGCTGATCCCTCGTGCTCTGGAGCAAAGGGGGACGGAAGCACCTCTTTGCACTCCAGAGGGACAGCCAAGTATCCTCTGTGCCACTGCAGGTGGGCCAGTGCTGAGGTGGGCATGTGAAAACAGGGGGAAACCAGCCCCACCTACAGAAGGCTTTGGTTTTCTGGGGGCTGGCTATGTGCTGGCTTTGTCAAGTTTTCATAGGTTCTAGCAGTGACCATGCCATGCTGGGTTCCCTTATGGGGCTCTGACCAGCACCTCAAATGCCAGCAGAGGGTTGTTGAGTCCCTCTGGTGCTCCAGGGCAACAATGGATGTTAAAGCTTTCGAGGGAGGGAAGGGAAAAACTTGCTGCAATACCGCACTGGTTCAGTTAAATGGGGAGCCACTTGGCAACTAAATTTGATAATGCTTTTGTCTGCAGGTCAGAGGTTAAATATGTTCACACTAATCCCCTTCATCTAGAATTAAAGGACAAGAAAGATTTCTCTGTAGCTTAGCGAGAGGGCTTTTCTCATCACGCTTTAAATAGTATTTGCACAGGAAAATTAAAGGCGGGCCATTGGCCCCGGTGCTGCTGTGGCTGTGCCACATTCCCATCTCCGTGCACGTTCTGATGAGTCCACCGGCTTGCACGATGCCCGGCCTCATCCCACTTCCCTGCACACCCACCTTGGAGCGCACAGAATTCTTGCTACCGTTTGCCATCGGGGCGGCAGAGGCAGCCGTGGTTTGGCAGGCAGGGAGATTCCCGGCTGCAGGAATGCGCGCCAGGACTCAGATTTCAAGCACTGTCACAGGACATTACTGTCAGACAAAGGGGCTCTGTGCTGAGCCCACAGGACCCGCTGCCCCCAGACCCTGTGTGAGCTGGGGCTGGTACCTGAGCATCCAAAATCCACTCTTGCACCCAAGAAAAAAAGTCTGTGAAGCATCTATGGGGCATCACAGCACAGCATCACTGGTACTCCCTTTCCCCGCTGGGACTGTGGAGCCAAGGCGAACACAGGAGGGATAATTACCTCTAGGCGTACTTAATACTATAGTGCATTATCTCTAGCTATGGAAAAAAGCACGATCTGGAGGTATTTCCCCCCAAAGTCTCATCGAGCTGCTCTCAGAAAACTCTCCTGAGTCCCGTGAAATGGTAATAGAAAATCACAGGCAGTCTGGGAAGACGTCAGGTTGGTTTCAGTACGGAAGCTTGTGCCAGTTGCTTGTGCTGGGCATTGCTCTGATTGAGCCATGGGAGAGGATACAGCAGGACAAGCCAGAAATGGCATCTCCCAAACCTGTGCCGCTTGCATGGGAGCAGGCATGTTGCAGATTGCTGTCAGTGACCAGTGCCACCACCAAGACAAGCCCCAGACATTGGCAGAGTCATCCCAGTGTCCCAGTGGAGTGCTGGCCTGACCATGGTTTGTGGCACCCCACTGACTGTAAGGCAAGCAGAATTCATGTTTCAATGTAATTTACAGCTCTCATCACCAAACTCGCATGTAAAGTTCCACTTGCTCAAAATCCTTCGTTTCCACGCTGGAAGCAGCAGCATGCTGCTTATCTGCAGCATCACTGCCAGGTTTTGGGCAGGGACCATTTTGAGGCAGAGAAAGCGAAGCAAACATGAGACAGTAAGAAAAATACGTCATGAATTGGACTCAGAGTACATTTGCCAAGAACAGGGATGGCATGTGCCTGTGTGACAGTGCAGCTCCGGTGCAGTCTCCCCTCCACCTCCTCCAAGCTCCCACACATCCCTTGGCAAAACCAAGCCAGTAACGGAGTTGCTGGGATGTTCTTCCATGGAAAAACACCAAGAGCTCTGGCATATAACAACAACAACAACAACAAAAAAAAAACTTAAATTTTTTTTTAAAAAAATCCCTGTGTGGCTGTAGAGCAGCACTTGCCATGGGACCCAGTGTGGGGGCATCCCACCAGCTCTGCTCCCGGGTTCCTGCTCTTACCACTGAGTTTTTTTCCCTTTGTACCTCCACTTACACTGCACGACTGTTTTGAATCTCTAAAATAATGTGACAAGTTAATGATGGCACAATTATCTAAATGTTTAACAGACATGTTATCTAAGTGAATCGGATTGAGATTCCATCCCGCTGACAATAAACATCAATGGGAGAGCAGAAAGTGATAGGCAAATTATCGCCAACCCTGCAATTTCAATGCTATTAAATTTGGAGGAATAACAGCCCTGAGGCCTGTAAACTCTGAATAAAATAGACCCTTGTGTTTGGCCAACTATTAAATCAAAATGCCACCAACATCCCAGCAAAAGAAAAAAAAAAGGGGGGGAAGATACAGAGCTTTTCAATTTGCAGTTACGTGCTATTAACTCTTTTCTGCTACTTGTGTCTCTGGGTGGGGGATATGGGGGATAGCAGGGATGTGGGTGTGGGATGTGGGCGTGGGATGTGGGAATGGGATGCTCGTGGGGGATGTGGGCAGGGGACAGTGAAGGGTCCTGCGCATCCTTGGCGGTGCGGCCGGGGGCACGCCGACCCCGCAAATCAGAGCCAACTACACACCGAAGCGAGCACGCTCTATATTAGGTGTGCATCATGCCCATGTGAAACTGGGTCAGGAGTAAATCCGTGCCGTCCCGGGGACCGACACGCGCTAACTGCCTTGGCACACGGGAGGAAACCCGAGACAAGTCACCTCTGATATTTATAAACGTCGGCGCGAGCCCAAAACCCGTTAGCACAAACACCGGCCGCGCGCGCATCCCGACTCCCAGCGGTGCTGCCTGGGGGTGCTCAGGCCGCCTTCTCAACGCACTCTGTTCTTCCCTCTGCGTTTTAGGAGAAGGGTAAGGAATTTTCCATGCCCTCCCCCCCACCCAGCACCCGGCACGGCGCTGAGCTGGTGCTGCTGGAAGATGAGCCAGAACAGTTGCTGCTTTTCCTATTGCAATGGGACGGGGGCCAAGGACAGCGCACACCCGGAGAGGGCGTCTCGGCCCCGTGTCGACGGGGCTGCACACAGCACAGCCAGCGCCGTGCTTACAAGCAGGGGATTACTTTTTGGTATTTATTCTTGTTTTTTGCCTTGCCTTTGGGAGGTGAGGCGTCTCTGCCATAGAAACGAGCGGTGCTAGGCGCAGCACGTGTAAAACAGCCTGGCTCCGTGTTGTCACTGTCATTTGAAGCAGCAGGGAAGGCAGTGGGAAAAGAAACAGGATAAAGGGGATCCTGGGCGCTGACTGTGCACCTGGGGAACAGCCCTGTACGCTGAAAGGAAATCCCCAGAAGGAATCTACCTGCCTCCCTACCAAACAGGGCTATTGTGGCTTTTTTTTTACCTGGAAAGTTGTAAGGTCTTTTGCCAGCCAACCTGCTGCTAAGGGCAAAGGGAGGTCATCCAAAATGAATGTGATCTGGGAGATGCCGTTATTTGGGAGGGGGTTAATTATAGTAAGGCAGGGGAGGGGTGCCAGGGCAGGACACCCTGAGTGCCAGCAGAGGAGAGGAAGCGATTCATTTTGGCTGCCCCGGCCATCCAGCCCCACTCTGACATGTTTACAAGCAGAGGTGGCGATGACAAACCCGCTCTGCTCGGGTCACCGTGCTCCCTTGTTCTGGTTGCCTGTTGCCCTTTAAGCTTTGGCACAGTCCAGCTCCCAGGATTCACCAGCCAAAGGGGGTTTAACCCCCATAGGAATGTCAGGTTTGTGAGCCAAACTATGTTGCTGCTCTGCATCTGTGGGATGTTTTTGGGTGCAGGCATCATTAAGCTCTATGGCCAGGCTCCCACTGGCTGCCCCAGGTTGTTCAACTGGTCTGGGAAACAGAAGGAAAGGGGGAAGAAGCTGCTATTTGCTCATCCACCTTGAACCCCCTGCTTGGGCTTGAGTCAACGCTCTGTAGTTGGTCCCTCACTGTGCTGACTGCCCTGTCACAGCCCTCCTCCTCAGCCTACAGCACACATGGTTTCCAAATACACCCAGAATGGCAAAGCCCGGCCTCCATCATATGGCTTCGGACAGGGAGGGCAAGTACTTTGGGATTTATGGGCTGATATTTGGCCACCACAGCTCCATGATCGGATGACGGCTGGAGCCATTCCCACCTGGTGACACAGCACTTTGCATCGCTCCTCAAACCCCCGGAGCAAAGCCAGAGGGGCTCTCTGTACCAGCCCTGAGCACAAGCTCACCGCCAGTGGCATTTATCAGGGCTTTCAGCACTGAAAGACAAGCCTGTGCTCAATTAAACCGCTCCCGATATAGCGCGGGAGGAGCTCCAGCGCAGCTTTGCGGGGTGAAAGGCTCCACCTGGGACTGCCCGGCCACAAATTTCCCCAAACCCCACAGCAAACCTTTCCTGGGCACAGTGGCCTTTGCAAGATGCATAAAGAGCTCCTTGTGCTCCCCACTGAAGGGCTGGGAAGTGCAAGAGCAGAAGCATGGCAGAAGCCGACTGCTGGGAGCTCTTTGGACAGGGACGGGGTTTCCTTGCAGAGGGAACAAGTGACCGCAGATTTGCTGCACTGTTGTTTCCCGCAGTAATGCCAAGCAATGGTGCAACTGTGCTGCGCCAATCAGTGCCTAAACCTGTGCTTTACTGTAAGAGGAACTGGGGCAGCCTGGGCAGGGCAGAGGCAGAACTGCAAAGGGTCCAGTTCTCTGTGAGAAGGGTGACAAAGGCGGCCCAAATGTTAACCCTGTGCCTAAGGGAAGGATGGAAGGGGAGCGCCACATACCAGTGTGCGTCTGCCGGTGGGTCTCCAGGGCGTCTTCCTTCGAGAACTGGGCGCCGCACTGATCGCAGACCAGGGCTTTGGCACCCGCTGGGGAGAGAAAGGGGAGAGGAGGGTTACTGAGGGACACACAGATGCCCACCTGAACCTGCACGGGGATGTTGCTGCAGCCATCAGTACTGTTAACGCTGCAGGACTGGTGCCATGGAGGGGTTTCGTGTTTGCTGTCCCCTGCCCAGCCACCTCAGCCCCACACTTCCATTCCTTACACATCACAGCAAAATACAGAGCTGCTTGCCAGGAAAAAATTAAATCTATTTACTTATTTGTCTTTAAAAAAAAATCATTAAACATCAATGCGTTTCATTAGCACTGTAACCGATCCAATCACAATCGGTTTCCTGCCCTGTTTCCAGTATCCAAGGAAGGACCTGATCAGGGATGTGACTGGAATGGTTTGACTGAGTGAGATGCTTGAAGGCATCATTGGCTACCGGAGAGAGACGTGGGATTGGGGGCAATTCTTAGAAAATCACCATCAGCATGTGCTGCTGGTTTGGGTGAGGAAAAACCCAGGATGCCCAACAGCAGATAAGGACCTTCCAGATGAAACCAGATTAACGACACACACAACAGAGGGACAGAGCTGCAGCCCTATTTCTTGGATTCCGAGGTTTGATTCATCTGTTGTGAGGAGCTAAGCGTGACTGAGCAGCCTTCAAGGCAGGGACACCGCCCCACAGAACGCTGTCTCACACTTTTCCAGGGGTCCAGACTGGGTCTCCCACCACCTACCCAGCTCCCAAGGCCCCTGTCCCACCGTCAGGGTGGGATTTGGGGAAAGGTGCGCAGAGAAGGCAATAGGGAGAGGTATCATGAGATGCATTGAAAAGAGAATTCCTTCGCCTTTAAATTGTCTCAGTAAAGGCTGGCTCGCAGGCAGAAATATTTGGCAGCGGCGAAATTAAAAGTGATAAATTTTCTCGCCAAGCGCTGATCGATAATAGAGGTCTCATCTGTTAATCAATATGACAGTCTGCCTGTTTACTGTGCATATGTTGTTCCCCGCCGCCCTCGCCGCGATGTCAAGTTTGCATTCAAAACAACCCGAGTGTGCCCGGGCCGTGAGTGGCTGCTCGAAGGGGCAAACACACACAAACTTTGGGGCACCACGAGGAGGGTGGCGGGGCAACTCCCCCTCACCTGCTGCTGGCCAGGGGACCACGCGCCCGGGATGCCACCAGGGATGAGGGGCATCGCCGGGATGCGGGCGCTGCCGGTGGCCCCTTCGCTTACCCGTGGCAGGGAGGGAAGCGCGGGCATGGAGGTGCCGGGATGGGGAGAGGCTGCCGGGGAGGCGAGGGGCCGGATCGATAGGGCAGCGGCGTGGGCTGCCCTCCGCTCGGTGCGCGGCGCGGGCGATGCGCTGCCGGCAGTTGCCAAGGCAATGGCTCTCCATCGCCACTCGAAGCTCCGCCGGCCCCACCGCGTCAAAGTGTGATCCATGAGGGTACAGCAAACCGTGATTCGTGAGGATACGGCAACCCACGGCAGCAACAGGTCCTCCCCGGGCTGGGCAAGTGCCTGCACATGCCCCCTCCCCGCGGCCGTGCGCTGGTGATGCCGGGGGTCCTGTGCTCGGGGTGGGGGTGTTCTCGTTGCATCCGCAGGCTGAGATGTACCAGGGCCCTGCTAAACACAGGGTTTGCTTTTTCCTCCCCCATTTTCCACGTGGGGCGAGGAGGGGGAGGACAGACGTGCCGGTGCTCTCCGCAAGCCGTGGCCGGAGGGGCCGCAGAGCCCCAGGGAGGCACAGCCAGGCGAGCCAAAGGCGGCCAGCATCTGGCTGGGGGGCGGGCAAGGGGGGGGGGAGGAAAAATTCCTGGCGAGGCGAAAATAAACAGGGCGAACGCCGGGAGGAGCCGGCCGCGCTGGCTTACATAAGGAAGCACAGTGTGTACCAAAACAGCGGACCCAAAAAAAGCCGGAGCTGTCAGAACAATGAGTACAGACGCGGGGCATTTACAGCAGGCGCTGCCGTACAGTTTTATTTACAGTACCTCTTATCAGCGCGGGAACAGCACGCCGCCTGCCAATTTCCAAAGGCCAGGACTGCGTGTTCTTTCCCTCAAGTAGATGTGTACTCCAGGCGGGGGAAATTTTTTTTCTGTCTCTCTTTTTTTTTTTTTTTTTCTCATCAGCAAAACAAAAACTGATACGGAGCCAGAATTCCTGTAATGTACACACGCCGGCGGGGAGGGGGAGGAGGAGGAGGAGGGCGGCGATTGAATATGTAAATAGTTCAAGGTTAATTTTACTATGTGAGTCACCGGGAAAAATGTCATCCAACATCTGAGCTTATTATAACAGGGCTCAGAAAAAACCCACCGCGGCTCGCTGTTTGTTATGAAAGGGAGTAGGACACGTTGGAAAGCGGAGCTCGTGGCAGGGCTCTCTTTTCCCCCTCTAGCCTTTCTCCCCGCTTCAAAGGGAAAAGCATCAGCCCCTCCGAACGCTCGCACGGGTTTGGGGAGGGTATATTTAGCCAGCGCCTACAGTGTATAGATATCTCCGGATGATCTTCCCGATGGGACGGGATGGGACTCTGCGTGCTGCCAAGTATCGGCTGTGTTTCGGTGCGAGCCTCGCTGTTGGCACCAACCCCCCCTCGCCGTACATTTATACCCGCACAAGCAAATTTATGGCCCCTGCCTAATAAACGTCCCTGGTGTGAAGGAGCCGCCGCTTGTCCCGTCCCGTCATTGCTGCCCCATGTCCCCTCCTGGCAAGGTCGGAGCTGCTCAGGTTTGTGGTGAGACAAGGAGGGGCAGAACTCAGGTTGGACCTGATGATCTTGAAGGTTTTTTCCAACCCTAATGATTCTATGATTCTGTTGTTTAATTTCCCCTCCAAAAAATGCGAGGGAACAGTCTGGTCCTGGCTGGGCCGGGCAGTGCTGCGAGGGCACACGGTGGCTCTCAGGTGTGGGATGCCCCATGGATCATGGCAAGCATCCCCGTGGGCAAGGCAGGGGCTGCAGATCCCTCCCCAGCAGCCAGGCTTAGCTCGGCGGGTTGGATGACAGAGCTCATGTCATTTCAGCCACCATCACCCCAACAGTCCCTCCCAACACCCATCACTTAATGACTTTATTGGGGAAGAGAAACTGCCATGGGGCTGGAGGCTGAGGGGTTATGGGAGAGGCACTCTGAACTCCAGCTCAGGAAAAGAGAAGGAATAAAGGAAAAAGAGGGGCCACCAGCATCCTCTGGACAACGAGAAGGATGGGTAAGGGAGGAGGAAGATGGGAAGTTGGTGAAATCAGTGGTGAGGGAGGAGGCACAACAGCCCTGCCAGTACAATGTGACATCCCCTCCCCCAGCAGGGGGGATTAGTAAAAATATGGGATTATAGATTATTAACAGGCTGTAATTGGTGAGATGGTAGAGATGGGGGGGGGAAATATGGATTAAAAAAAAATTGCCAAGTAAATTTATGCACTGTCGTCGCTTTACTACCTAATTAATTCAGTAATTTCAAAAACAATTTTATTTATGTTCCGTTTACCACATCAGAAGTGCAAAGAAAAAAAAAAGCACCAAACCACAGCGATGCTAAAATAATACCTCAAGGCATCTATTTTTAATCAGTGAAAAAGAAAAAAAAAAGGGGGGAAAATAGGAAAAAAAAAAGAGGAGCCAGCCCTGGTTTCTATACAATCTCTGCCGGGCAGACCACCAACTCGGGGAGCGCAGCAGCCGAGCCCTCTGCGAGTGCCTTCCTGGCTGCCGAAAACAGAGCTTGTCAAAAAAAAAAAACCAATCCATCATGGCCTGAGGCTCCTCTCCAATCTATTTTCTGCTCAGCTGGTTTTAAATGAAGTTATTATGAGTCATTAAAACACCCGCAAGCCTGTGGAAGTCAGCCAATTACAATTTTAAATTTAGCCTGTTCTCTACCCCATTCTCTTGTTTTCTTCTTGTGCCCACATCAAGCTGCTTTTGGGTTTTTATTATTGCCACTATTATTATTATTATTATTATTACTACTACTATTATTATTTCCCTTTTCCCCCATTTCAACCAAGTGGAAGAGACAGTCGTGAAAATCTTTGCACTAAAAAAACACATCGGAGAAACCCAAGAAGGGCTGAGAAAAGATGGAGCTGCAGAGCAGGCCTGAAGGGCCAGATTTGGCTCCTGCTTCCCAAAGTGCCACTGAAAGGCAATAACTGAATATCAGAAGAAGTGAGACATGGGCGTTACAGGGTGAGAGTGAGTGATTCCAAGCTGGAGTGCCGGAGGCTTCGCTGGGAAGGATCCTGTGGCATCATCTCACAGGCTGTCCTGGTGAGCCTTGGGAAAGCACCTGGAATGATGGAGCAAGGGCTTGGGGGTGGGTGAGGTGGCAGTCACCGGCAGCACCATCACCCAGCCCTGGCCAGCCGGTGCCACCGACTCCCACACCACACAGGGGATGGGTGGAACAGGGGGCATTTTAATTAACAAAAATAATAATAATAAAATGCACGTTAGTAGCCTGGGAGCCAAACCCAGCAGGTTTTCACCCAATCCCCCTTTTCTGCTGTCCTGCCAGTGCCGCTCTCTCCAAGCAGCATCCTCTCCATAGGGAAAAAATGACAGACCCCATCCCCGGCAGCCCCGCGCGGCGAGCGAGCACGGCGCGTACTGCACAGCCCATAAAACTCCAAACAGCCTCCAGACACTCCTGCAATCGTCCTCCATCAAAACACTTTGTCTTGCATACAGAAATGCGGCAGGGCGCCGCACGGAATACCAAATCAGCCCGTGACGGTGCGGGGAGGCGGCTCCTTGGCAACCGGGGGGGCTTCGCCACCGCCGCCGCTCGACAGGAAACAAAATCTGTCAAGCCTGTTGGGCAAATGATAAACATTAGCGGTATAAAAAAAAAAAACCCAAAAAAAAACACCCACAAAAAACCCCAACCAACACAAAAGCTGTGTAAATGGCTGGTGAGTGCGTGGGGAGGGGTGGGCGGAGGTGGAGGGGTTCCTGCCCTGTTTACAGCCCCCCCAGCCCAAGTGAGGGTGGTCTGCAGCACCACAACCTCGGGGGAAGTTTGGGAAGTTTCCCTCCTTCAGCAGAAAGGTGGGTGGAGACGGCCACAGACATTGTGAGGGAACAAGACAGATGGATGGACATTGGATGTGTTGGGTATGGGGAATGCCATGGTGTGAGGGGTCCTGGCCTCCCACTCTGCACCCCACCTTCAATAACGTCAGTAATGTCAGTAACAAGGGGCAGCCAAATGAGGGGAGCAGGGAGAGGTGGCGGCGGGTGAAAAATAAACATATTTCATCAGGTAAGGGCGGGGGGGAGCAGGCAGCTGGCTCCGACCCAGTGGCCAGGTCCAGGAACCTGGCCAAAACAGAAGCTAAAAAGCAAACCATATTCTTCTGGTCTCAGCTCAGGCTCTCGAGGCAGAGAGGATGGGGAGGGGAAGTGGGGGGTGGGGGGGGGGGGAGGGCGAAAGAAATGTATTTTTCATCAGCCAGTGTATAATTTATAAACAGCATTAAACAGTTTTTGTTTTCTTTCTTCCTCTCCCCCGTGTGCGCGGCTTGGCCGGCAGTCAAGCCTGCATTAATTTCTGCTGTGGGTACAGTGTGTTCTTGGATGCACATCTGCGGATGATCATAAACGCGGGAACGCTGGCAGAACATCCAGACCTGCCGGCAGGCCGCTGACATCACCCGGGACCGAGCGCGGGACGCCGGCCAGCCGGGACAGGGGGGGGTGGAGGCCTCCCTGGGGAGCTGCCACGGGTCCTGGCCAGGGGGCAAGGGGGCCAGAGCCGCCGTCATCCCCACCCTCCACCCCGGACATCCCACCCGCAGCGGGGAACGCCAGCTCACCGGGGAGAGGGGCAATGTTTGGTGGAGGTGGGTGACCTGGGATGAGCCCCTTGCCCTAGTGCTGGGCCGGGAGAGGTAGGGTTGGATGCACCCTTCCCTCCTTGCCTGAGGTGCCATCCCTACCAGCATGCTGGACCACACTTCCCCAGCAGCCCCTGCTCCTTGGACAGCATGCCCACCACCCATTGGGACCTTAGGGCTTTTGGCTGTCCCTCCTGCTGATGCAGGAGCATCTTTGGGTGGGGAGGGAGGGTGTGAGCCGGCAGGGCAGGGGTCTGCAGGGCTGCTGCCCACAGGCATCCATGCGCATTGCTGGCTAATCCCGCTGCTGCCAGCCTGGAGTGGAGAAGGGCTGCACAGCCATCTCCATAGCAGAGCTTTCTGCTGGATGGAGAGGCAAAGAGAGAGGGGACAGGCAGAAAACCACTTTCCTCCCTGTCCTGGGGAACAAACCCAGCTGACAGCAGGCGCTAAGTGGCACCCCAGGCTGTGAATGAGCACCCACCAAGCACCAGTTCTGGCGAGGCTGTGGCTGAGGCAGCGGCCGTGCTGGGACCAGCCTCCCCAGTCAAATCACTGGTGCTTCTCAACCACAGCACCGATGACCCAGGTCTCCCACCTCTCCTTCCCTGGCAATTCACTTTTCTGGGAGAGGGACAACTCTCAGTATTGTCCTTAGAGCTCTCTGGGAGCTCGCCTGCAGGCAGCACGTAGGGAAAGGCTTATGCACGGTATTAAAGGCTTTACATTTACGCTTTATACTGAGAGTCAACATGGGTCTGAGTATTTACCTTGCACCTGCAAGGCTGCAGCAATAACAGTGCTGTGTGCCCACCCTGCTGTGGAGCACTGCACTCCCCAGGGCTGGTCCCCAAATGTTCCTCAATCAGGAACCTTTATCGTAACCCACCAATGCTTGCATGGGGAAGCTGGAGACATCAACCCCCTTAAACCCTTTGGCAACAGGGCTGGAGGGGGGTGCCAGGGGGCACAAGCCATCCCACCACAGCGCTCTCCTGAGGGGCAAACTCCCAGCTAAACACATGGTCCACTGGTGCAGATGCAAGCTGCCTTTGGAGCTGAAAACAAGCCCTGTGCTGCTGCTCCGGCACAACCTCGCTGCGTCCCGGGCTGGCGGTGGGGGGAGGCGAGGGGAGAGGTGCAAAGGTCTCCTGCTTTAATAAATAACAGCGCTGGAATTCGCGGCGGCTGTTTGTGAGTGCGAGGCAGAGCTCTCCCCACCCCCCCCCCCACCCCCACCCCAACCCTCGTCGGATTTACAGAAAAGAAAAAAAAAAATAATAAAAAAAAAATTAATCCTGCACGATGACAGGCTTGGCTCGGTGTTCACTGTACATACTGTACCCACAAAGCTGGCTGCCTGCCAGGGACGGGCTGCGAGCCAACACGACCATAACAAACATGAGCCGCGTGCACCAGCGCTCTGGGGAACCAGCATCCTGCACCCCAGCACTGGAGGGGACCAGTATCCAGCACCCCAGCACTGCTGGGGACCATCATCTTGCAACCCAGCTCCTGGGGGGAGCAGCATCCCAGGGACCCCTCCCAGCAACCTGCTGATGCCCGTGGGCACCCTGAGGAGCCAGTGCCTGTCCCAAAAAGTGGTGGGGTGGGGACGGGGTCAGGGCTGGGTTCAACACCTCAAAAAGCAGAAAGCAGCGCCTGGCCAGAAGGAGCGTGGGGGTGGCAGCCCCTGCCAGGCAAAAAACGGGCATTGAGGTGGAAAAAAAAGGAGGAAAACGGGCAAAAAAAAAGATAAAACTGTGCAAAACCATATAAAATATAATAGAGCTTCTGTGCCAAGCTACCTGCAAACAGAGCTGTGGCTGCAGCACCTCCACCCCCAAGTGATCTGTGCTTGGAGCAGGGAGGACTCCCGGCTGTGCTGGAGCACAAGGGGTCTGGTGGCTGCTCCCAGTTCTCCACATCCACCCCCCAAGGGAAACATCAGCACAAGTCTTCCCTTCATTGCAGCGCTCCAGCCCTTCCCTATCTATTTAATTAAAGGCCCTGCAGCCTGTGAACCTGCTACTCAGATTCATTAGGCAGAGAATGCCTCATTCCACAGTTCTGCTAACGAACCTGCAGCGGGGGCCCCGTACGCGAGAGCACGGCGCGGGGACGCGCGTGGGCGCCAGGGTGGGGGCAGTGCTCACACTGTGTGAGCAGGGCTGACCACGAGCAGCTGCGTGGCATGTCGAGTTTGTTATTCTGAGCTGCTTAGCCTGGAAAATATTTCCACAATTAAGGAATTGAAAACAAACTCCGAAAAAGAATATTTAAATAAATCAAATTACTGGGCGCTGGAGAGCAAGTTTGCAACACGCTGCCCGGGGAAGGGTGCAGCCGGCTCTGCACGCGTCTGCTCTAGATGAGATGTGTGAGCTGGGCAGTGGCAGCACCCTTGGGTGGGCACACAGAGCAACCCAGCACACCCTCCCAACCCACCTGAGTGAGCCAGTAAGTGCATTCGCAGCCGCAAGCTGTCCAGGAACCGCTTCCCGCACAGCTCGCATCCGTACGTCTTCATCCCGCTGTGCAGCTTCCTAGGGGAGAACAGAGTGGGGTTAATCCTGTGCCGGGGGGGAAGCGACCCAAAACAACACCGAGAAACCACACGATGCTTCTTGCAACCCGCACACTGCCCAGAGTCGGTTCTGGCTCGAGAAGGGAGGGCATGGATGGGGCAGGTCCCGTGTAACCCCGCCAGGACCGAGGAGACAACCCTCTCCAGGTCAATATTTATCATTGTTGCTATTGTTGGAGTCCTTTAATAAACCTGATAAATCTGACATGTGGAGTTAAGGCAAAGTCTGTGTTGGCAAACTCCTTCCCCGTGCCCTGGGCACTTTTGAAAAAGGCACTGTAACGCCAAAAAAACCCCAACCACTTTAAGAGGTTGTTTGTGTGCATTTCTAACCAAATCCCAATTTCCATCCAAATTCAGCGCGACACAAATCACAAGCAACAAATGCAGCCACGGGCTCACAAACAGGAAACATGCCACTCACTGTTTCCTGGCAGCCCCAGGTACATGCTGAGCTACGCCCGGGTGGCATTGCACAACCTCCGACCGCGTCACCCATCCCGCCGCGCGCCGTGGGGCTGAGCATCCCCCACATCCTGGGGGCCAGGGGGGCCCCTCCACCCAGGGCACTGGTCATGGCAGCAGGTGCCAGGCTTGTCTGCAATGGCCACATCCTGCATTATCACACAGTGTTTGCTGTGAGGATATTGATGCTTCATCTTTGGGTAGCCAAAGGCTGGACCTCTCCACCAAATTGGAATGGCTTTTAACAGGCAGCATTGAAGGAGCACTGTCCAAGTCTACAACCACCAGTGAATCCAACCTAAACCCATCTCACTGCCAAGCCATCGCTGCCACCCCATGGCAGCCCCTCCAGACCCATTTCCCCTCCCCTCTGGGGCCAGCCATTGCTCAGCTACCACCACCCACACAGGAGCACCCTGAGGTTCCCTCCCCACGGCAGCCTCTGCTGCTCTGGGCATGTGGAAGGGTGCAATGCCTGGAACATGTGGAATGGGTGCTTGGGGCTTTATTTCACCACCTCTGCTGGTGGTGAACAGACTCTTTGGAAAGCCACCCAGCTCTGCACTTGATGGCCATGCTGATCAACATATCCCCAAGCCCCAAACACAGGGACTGCTCCCTGCCAGCCCTCAGACCCGCGGCTGGGGAGGGCTCACAGCAGCAGCACGTGCGAAGTTTCAACATCGGATGCTGTAAACAGAGAAGTATTTGTGCGTGTTGAGGAGTAACAGCCCATCGCTGTGTGCCGACCTCTGATCACAGCCACCATTTATCATCCCTCCACAGCAGGGCAAGCGTATTTCTATTGCCTTGTTGCCAAAGACAAAACAGGAATGGTCCTGTCCAGGGCTGGATGCGGACCCTCCCACGGGAGGGCTCAGCCCCTGCTGTGCAGGCTGCAAGAACCATGTGCTTGCGCTGGGGGGAGGTTCAGCTTTGTCTGAGCTTTACTTCCCCCAAAGTGTAAGTTTTATTGGCACAGAGCCCCTGCTGCCCCTGAGTCCAAGCAGGATCACCCCTCGCAGCTGCAGAGAGCCCCAAGCCCCAGACTGACCCCTGCCCCACGGGGCACAGGGGCTGTCCCCTCACTGACAGTCCCACATCCCACCCCACAGGATGCTGAATGGCAGCACGGGAGGAGTAGGAGCAGGAGGAGACCCTGTGATGTTCAGCAGTGAGCGAATGCTGCGGAGCAGAAAGGAGAGGAGCAGGAGTTGGTTTCAACTCTCAACTTTGCTGTATAATGTAATTATTAATCAGGCTTGTCCTGAATTCACTGTGTCATAGCAGAGGATTAGGAGTCATGCACGAATTCAGGCCAAGAAGGTTTACAATCCAAAGGATTTATCCGCCTTGCAAAAATAAATAAAACACCAGCCTCCTGACAGGGCTCCGCTGCCAACAAGCAGCTCAGTAAGTGACAACCCTTTCATTTTGCATTTTTAATTTGGGACATGCTTGTCACACTCTCCGTCTCGGGCCACGCTCGCTCCTGCACTTAACGATGGGTTAAAGCCACTTTGTTATGAAAAGCGTGGCATCCCCAGGGCCCACACTGCCCTCGCTGAGGCCAGAATGCCTTTTCACTGAATTAAAGTCTAATTGGTTAATTAGTTTGAGCAAAACACGGAGGTTTAGGGTTTTTTTTTTTAAAGTGAGTCTCAAGAAACGGAGAAGCAGAAGGATAATCTTACTTCCTTCACATCGCCCAAGCCTATGGCAAACCCAACACAGCCTCTTTTCCCACCTTCCCCAATGCAGGGCAGGGATACAAAGCCCCCCAACCCTGCTGGTGCCAGGGCACCCTGGAGACCTACACCTGCCACCGCCGCGATGTCCCCGCGTCACGTCCCCCCTCCTTGCACTGTTGTGAAGGAGCACCGGGGTGCTCGGCGAGTAATTTAGTTGCAATATCTCTATCAACAAATTTCAGAGGCAACAAAAGTTTTCCGCTCGGCGCCTGCCTCTAGGACGATCTTATCGCTCGCCATCTTGCGCGGTCCCTTTCAACAAGGTCTTAAAGCGCTTTATCTGCTCCGTTTCCCGGTAGCGAAATATGATTGAAATGTTCTATTTCTGCTCGCCGGATTAAGGAGATGTTGCAAAACTGCACAAAAAAACCTGGCAGATGTAAGCAAGGTATTACGGCTGCTCGGGCTGTTAAGATCTGAGAGGAAAGATCAATATGTGCTTCTGAAGTTGTGCCTCCAGAAAGAGGGGGGGGTGGGGGAGTGAAGGGCGTTAAAATACATCCCTTGCTCGGCAGCACTGCCCAAACTCCACGCCAAAAGATAAACCACGCTTTATTATTCTGATCTGAGGCTGAAAACATGCTCCTTTCTCCTGCAAGGTCCCTACAAGCACTTCAGCTGAGAAGGTGCCCACGGGATGGAGAGCGGTGGCAAGTGGGAAAAGTGCTTTTTTCGTAAAAAACAGGGTTTTCCTCTAATTCCTGCTCAACAGCCTGCTTGAGGCACAGGGAAACAAGAAGCTGGCCAAAGCCTCCAGGTTGTGAGATATCACTGGAGGATGCTTGATAAGGATGCCCAGGGCACTGAGGATGCCCATGGCACGGAGTCCCAGGGATGGATCCAACCGTCCCAAGCGAGCCCTGGTGCGGGGCTTTGGCAAAGGGCTGTCCAGGGAGAATACAAACCCAGCGATACTCCCTCCCCGCCCAGCACCGGCAAACAAAAGCCAGGCGAGAGGCTGGCCCCTCGCAAGCTGATGGTAATTAAAAAGGCCTGTAAATGCCCCGCAAAAAGCACTTCAAAGGGACGGCGACTCCAGCGAGACCACGCGGTGTAAAAATTATGAGTTTTCCCCACAGGGTGCTTTGTGTGAAAAGGCCGGGGTCGGTGGCAAACGCCACTGCCCGCTCCCGGGGGACACGGGGGCTCAGCGGAGCATCCCAGGGTGTGGGAGCTTGGTGGAGCATCCCAGCTGTGGGTATGGGTGCAGCCCTGGTACCTAAGGACCACTGCAAATGTCTCACTGACACCACAAGCAAACCTCTCCTCTGCCTGCTTAAAAAACCTGCCTAAAACAGCCTCTGCTTTCTTTACTCGAGGAGATCTCATATCCCAGCCCCTTCCTGCCACCCCTTTTTGGAGGTGGGAGGAAACCCCCTCCCCTCCCCTCCTCTCCCTCCATGCTGAACAAGACACATGGCTCTTGGCTGTTTGATTACTTTTAAGTGTATATTTTTCCCCTCAAACAGAGTGAATACAATGGTTAGGAAATTTGACAGAAAACTATTCCGAGCCATTTATTGCCTTAATGCGCACCTTTGTCCAACAGGCAGTTTTGACAGGAGCGATAAATTCCAAATTTATGTCAACAGAGCATATGTTGAACACCTCATTTCTGAGCTAAAGCGGCATGCTGCCCCATAAATCACCCTTCTGTTTGAAATGAAAGTAGATTACGGGCCCATGTTATTGAGCAGTTAGAGCCATAGTCGTATAAATCAGAACTTTTAACTCCAGGCGATCCGTTCTGCAATTAACTAAAGGGCACTTTGTCATCTCTGGGCCGGGGAGCAGCTTGGCAGGGCGGCCAGCTACCGAGGGGAAGCAAGAACCCCTCGCTGCCGGGGAGCACAGCCGAGGATCGCTCGGTACCTGTTGGAGCAGCGAGTCCCGAGACAAAGCCTGGAGCAGCATGCGGCTGGAATGCTGCCTGGCATGGGAGATCCACGGCAAGGGGCTGAGGGAGCTTGCACACCCCTGCCCACTCCCTGCCTGATCCGTATTTTGGGCACCAAACACAGTGGGGGTATCGGGAGGGTGCGTGGCACAAGGTGAGCAGCAGAGTCCTGACAAGTCCAAAGCCAGGCAAAAACATGCACGAGTGCAGCACTCAGCGTCCTGCACTGACAGAAATCCATCCTCGGGACTAACACAGTGGTTTTGCTGCACCTCCCAAAGCCCATTCACCAGGTCGAGATCCCCATCCCACTCATTCCCCCCCTGTCCACCCTGCTGCATTTCCCTGCTTCATTCCTCTGCAACTTCCAGGGATGTGGGGCTGTGGGACTCAGGGCAGTGGGACCAGGGGATGCTGTGGGGATATAGGACAAGGGGATGCTGTGGGGATATGGGACAAGGGGATGCTGTGGGACAGGGGATGCTGTGGGGGGCTCAGCACTGGGAGCACTGGCGAAGGGCGCGGGTGCGAGGGGCAGCTCACCAACCGCGGGAGCGTCAGCGCTATAAAAAGATTCAGACGCTAAGTATTTCCTTTCCTATAAAATATTCATTGCTGTGCGCGAGTGCCAGGGAGCACAAACCTCCAGTGGTTCTAACTTTGTG
The DNA here is from genome assembly GCA_035583155.1 of Acropternis orthonyx. NCBI lineage: Eukaryota > Metazoa > Chordata > Aves > Passeriformes > Rhinocryptidae > Acropternis > Acropternis orthonyx. The sequence goes on along the minus strand of JAWWEU010000068.1, from coordinate 6,593,127 downwards.
CCGCAGCAATAATAGAGTTTTATGGGAGCCTTCTGATTTTATTTATCCTGGGCTGCAACCGCGGTGCCCCGCCGGAGGGGAGGCCACCAGCCGGCACAGCCCCACCACGGCACACACGATGCACCGAACACAGGGCAGGCCAAGCACCCCAGAAATTCCCCCCAAACCCTCCCCATCACCTCATTTTCACTCGCACCACGCTCGGCCTGGTAAATTGATATGAAATGGAGTCATCCCTGATCTATTTTATCAAGATTGAGGTGGCGGTGCAGGGGCAGAGGGGGAAGCCAAGGTCAGCGGGGCAGCAAGTGGCTGCAAACGCCACTTTCTCCATCCTCCAACGCTGGCATCACACCTGAGCTGCCAAGAGGGGGATTTTCCCCCCAGCTTGGCTATTTACGATGCTCAGTGACCGATACTGGGGCGCGCGGGCCATGGCGCTGGTGGCTCAGCTCCTGCAGTCACCGCTCTGCCCTCAGCTCCCAGTCCGTCGGATTAAAATAGCAGGGAGAGCTATTAAGGGCACGGGGAAGGGGGAAGGGAACTGAGACCTTCTTTTCGCTTTAATAAATTAAGGAGAAAAAAAGAAGAAAAGAAAAACCCATCGAAAAAACCCTGCTCTCAAACCACCACTGCTGCTGAAAATAAATAAATAAATCTTACAGGAAATAGAGATGGAAATAAAGATTTTACTATTTCTGAAGGTTTTGATAGAAAAAAAAAAGACAGCCAGGGGGAAGGGACAGCTATCAATAGAAAGCACTGAAACTCCCTCCCTGTACAATATTTATATTTACCGTGAGCTAATTTATGAGCTCAAACCAGATGCTGCAGCGTGACATCATTCCAGCACGATGCCAACCCTTCCCCTTTCAAAAAAGCCACGGAAAGGATCCTCCTGTCCTACCTCACCTGACACAGAACCAGGACACAAACACCAAATGCACAACTCCAAGCTTTTTTTAGACCCTGCCCACAACAAATGTGAACAAATGCTGCCAAAGGGCAGCGACTCTCCTAGTTTGCCGCTGGCCTGGGTTGAGCACGTGGCAGCACTTCCCAATGATTGCTCCCAGCACCCCACCAGAACAGCCCTTCCAGCCCCACGGGCTGGGAAAAGACAAACTGGCCACAGCAAATAGGGCAGCATACAGATTTTTATTTTTTTTTTTAATGTATTCCAAGGCTCTGGTTTCAGATCCGTGTTCAGTATTCACTATTTAATGGGATTTCCCTGGAGAGGGGTTTATCCCTGCCAGTGTGTCCCAGCCCCCCCATGCAAGGGGGTCCACAGGCTCGTGCCGGATGGGACAAGCATGGATGGGAAACCATTGGCTGCATCCAAGGGGTGCAGCAGCTGGCAGTGGGGAAGCACCTCCTGTCCATCGCATAGGGGGACATGGATGCTGCCTCAACTCCGGAGCCAGAGTGACCTGCGGCTTTCAGGAGAGGATTCGGAATGTGGCTGCTGCACAATATACTGAAGGCTCACTGAGTATTATGGGCACTGGGTGTCAGCAGCTTCTGCCAGCGTGGGGAACAGCCCCACACCTCCACCTGGACACCAGAGACTGGTGTGAACCGTTCCACAGTGCCATGGTGGGGCCGGAGTGCAGGCACCGAGGGGTTAACGCGTGGCGGTGCACGCGGCCCTGCCTGGAATAACCGGCGCTAATGCGCCGTCCAAAACCATCATCCCCATTCTCCGGGCATCTGGTGACACTGACGTGCTGAGCAGTGCTGGCTGTGCGGGGCGGCCTCGGCCCCGGGCTGCGCTGGGCATCACTGAGCCGACATGACACGGGTGTCAGAGGCGTCAGGCGGAGCGCGGGGGGAGCTGCTGCTTCAAAATGATGCGGGATCTCAGCAAAAAGGCAAAGTGACCTTCGTGCTGAGTACATCTGCCGCAGCAGCGGCGTGATTATGCAGATGTTTTGATTCCTAATTCAGAAATAATAAGCGGTTCACGGATTCCAAGTTTAAAAATATATTCGTCATCTGGTTTCCGTAGCAGCACGTGTGCCACTGGAGCACCAGCGGAGTGCCGGCCTCAAGCCGCTCCTCCCTCCTGTCCTGCCCTCCGGGATGGTTGGGACACCTGGCTCTGAGAAGCCTGGTCCAGTGGAAGGTGTCCTTGCCCATGGCAGGGGCTTGGAGCTGGATGAGCTTTAAGGTCTCTCCCAACCCAAACCAGCCTGGGATGGTGTGACACAGGAAAAGCCTTTGGCATGGTGCGTCGGATGCTTTCCAGGGACAACAGTACTGAGATGGCCCAGGCAGCATCATCCTGCTGCTCCCCAGTGAAGGGGGAGCCTGTGGCTCCTGGAGCCCTGGGGAGATGGCAAAAGTCCCCAGGGAGTCAAAAGTAGGGAGACAGGGAAGAGTGGATGTGCTATTGGGATGCTGGAGCACAGAGCAACTTAAGTGAGAGGAAGAATTTTTTAGGGTAGGGGGAATTTTCTTTTAATTTCCACTCTCTTGGATGACCCAACCACAGGCTGAGGCTGGATACATGTCAGAAACAGGGTGGTACCCACGTGGCTGATACAGGGATGAGCTGGGACGGGCCCAGGAGCCACTGCCCTGCACTGAGCTCCCCTTCAGGGAATGGGAACAGCCCCCAGGTGCCAGATGGAATCAATCAGCTCTGTTGCTCTGTTCCATCAGGGAGACACGTCCTTCCCACCCCTCACTTCCCTATGGAGATGCTCACGACATTGATGCCCCCTTCCTGGTGCATCCCTGATTTCTGCCCCGGCTCCCTCTCAGCCCACCTGGGAACTGCTGCCAGGAACAGGCACAAACCACAGGCAAACACTGCCGCTCCCACGAGCAGCCCAGATCCCGAGGAGTTTTATAAGGTAATCAAATATGCAAGAGATTCAACAAACTAATTTCAAGCACACACCTGGGGTCCTCTGATAATGTCAGTTGTGCCTATACAGCAGAAGGATTAAAATTTCATAGAGTCATGATTTCATCAGTCGCTAAACTACAAAGGATTAATTAACAGCCAGGGAAGAGCTCATGGCTTGGAAATACAGTCTTAAGGAAAATATCTATCTCGGCTCTCCAGATGTCAGCACACAGACGAATAAAGCTTTGATGAAAACACTTTCTTATTATAAGCAACTCCAAAATACTGTGTTTTTGTAGCTAGAATTAAGAATGCCCCATTCCAATCCGCTGCTGCCTGGCTTTGAGCATTGTCATGTTGCCCTCCTGGAGGACTGGTTTGGGCTCCCAGGCCAGGACTGTTGGGGGCACACGTGGGTTTTACACCCGTATTTTGGGGATGGGCAGAGATACCTCCCTGGGTCAGGGGGTGGGAGAACCCCAAGCATGCAGGGGTCCAGCAGGAGGTCTCGCCTCTGCTCTGTGCACAGCACCTGCCCTGGGCTCACCAGCTCCCCGAGAGGCTCCCAAAGTGTTCCCCACACCGTCTGGGTTTCAAAAGTTTGGGAAGGAGAACAGGCAATGGACACAGCACTGGCAGCGAAGGCGGAAACAGCAGCACGTCCCCCCCTTCCCTGGGAAGATGAATTAGGGAGCTGTCAGCGAGGGACAGGCGCAGCAGCAATGTTGCTGTACAGGGGCACTGGAAGCGTCTTTGATTAATGAAACTGTAATGCTGGGCTGTTACACAGCCCTTCTCTGGCAGGAGAGATGCCCTCGGACAGGCTGGAGACGCTGCGCTCTCCGTGGATTCCCCAGAGAGGCTTCTCCCAGCCACGGGCTGGTCTCCTCTCTGGGCCAGCACCACTGCCTTTGCCCAAGTTCATGCTGTCTCCTCTGGAGTTCCTGGGGCACACAAAGAACTAATTATTTCCAGTTAGAAGTTGGGAGATGAACATTATGCACCTTGTCAAGGCAATAATTTAGCGTGTCTGCACTGCACTGGGCTTTGGAGAGACCTGATGTGCCCAGCGTGGCAACAAGGGGGGTGCCCCGGCAGCTCGGGGACTGAGGCCACTGCTATCCATCCGACTGTAAAACTTTCCTTGGAAAACATGTATTTTGGGGATGACTGTGGAAATGGGGAGGTGCGAAAGGAGCTCACGCAGCCCGTGCCCCGGCGGAGCTGTCAGCACGGCGCGGTGCAGCACGTGGGGCTGCGCCGCGTCCACCCGCGTCCGAGCTGGCTTCGCTCCCGAAACCACACAACAAACATCTGGCTGGAGTCGCACTGGAACCTGTCACCTCATGGCAGAACCCCACGGGCAGACGCCGCTGGTGCCGCAGGGTCCCACACCGGGGGACGGCCATGGGGGCAGAGCGCTGGCAACTTTCCCCTGCTGTTTTTCCCCTCCTGCACCCGTCCCAGCGCCGGTGCACTAACAGGAAGGCGCTGCCTCAGCTCCCCGTAATTAGTTTTGCTCAGCCTGCAGCATGTTTTGCTGAAAAATAAATAAATACCTTCCGGGCGAGCCAAGCCCCGAGCAGGATGCCAGCGCTGACGGCACGCTCCGCTCACCCCGGCCCCGGCCAAAAGTACGTGGTGTCCCGACCCCGGGCGTTGCTGAGCCATCCCGGCACCGTGGGACCTCCCCAAGGAGGCTCGCAAACGATTAATTCATTTACGAGCAGCCTCACCCCCCGCCCCAACATGCACAACAGGTTCCATGCAAATTCGGGAGCTTTTAAATTATACCGTTAATGAAAGAAAATAAAGGCAGTTAAAAGGCAATTTGCTCAATTGGTGTTAATATTTAAGCACAGCATGTGCAAAAACGAGATGGCAGAATTTGGATTCTCCGCGAGAAAACTTTTGGTCCCAACTTTCCTGCAGAAAGGATGGAGCATGGCAACGAATGCTGTGGCCAGCATCGGGTCCGGAGCCCCACAACAGCAGCCAGCCAGGCTTTTTGTTAAGGAAACATCGCCCATGTGCCCCAGTAGCCACGAGACCAGCAATTCCTCCTCTACCAAGGGGTGATACTGCCACTCCCTTGCACACCAGCATCCCCATTCCACATCCCCAGAGCTTCCCTGCAAACATTTCCTGAGAGCAAAAGACAGGGACAGCGGGGGCCCTGAACATCCCCTGCACCCGTGGGACTCAAATCACCCGTGGGAACTAGAGCATGGGCAGGCAGAGACCTGGTATCACTCCCAGTGCTGCTGTCTCAGTGCACCCCCAGCTCAGCACATCACTGCCACCACATACAAAACCTAAACAGGTTGGGAATGCGGTGGCTGCTGCACCAGCAAACAGCCAGGATAAAACACTGGTCAGCATGAGGTGCCATGGGATACCTGAGGTACAGCATCTCTGCCAGGGACACTCTGGTCATTGCTTCCCACACCAAAGTGCGAGGTTGATGCCACAATGTCTAACACATTCTTAAAGAAAACTGCAAACAGTGACCCGGCACCAAATTACCACAGGCAAAACCAGCTGATGCTGCCCTCGGCTCAGTCCCACTCCTGGCCCTGCCCTCCTTGGGGGTTACAAGGCTCGCATAAATTCGCTTTCAAAACAGGAGCCGCTGGTGAATGAGACCTCGATTTCTAATGGTTGGAAATATTTTGTACACTCTGCTGCTCCCTCTGTACCCCTTTGTCGGGGCCAAGGGTTGCCGGCTAAAGCGGGTACCAAAAGACCATCTGTAGCTCCCGTCTTTACAGAGAAGTTTAAATAGGGGGATGAATGAGCACAGGAATTAATGAATGATAAAGCCGTATGGTCCCAGTCAGCCTCCTACGCCGGGATGTGGCATTCAAACCCTCCCAGCCTTCTGCCACAAAGAGAGGTTTCTATGCTACAAAAAAAAAAAAGGGGAAAAAAATAAAAGGGGGGTGGTGGTGGTGGTGGTGCGTGCAGGTTTTTAACAACAAATCCAGCGATTCGCCTCCGTGTTCCCACCCGTTTTCCCTATGCCAGGCTGGGGGCAAAGGCACGTGGGAGGGAAAAACGGGGGTTTCCCCAGAGCTGCAACCCCTAGATAGTGAGGGAAGTCAGAAGAGTTGGCTCTGGGGCTCATCAGTGTGCTGGGTAGGGATCCTGGCCAGGGCACCCTGGGGTCTCACACCAGCAAGGGTGGGCAGGTTTCGGATAAGCCACCTGGACTGACCGTGCCACATCCGCTTAGCCAGCTTTTGCAGTATCCCTCCACCTCACCCGTTTGGGACAGCCTAAAGATGCCTGGTAAAAACTAAGGAACCTGGAAAGGCCTGAAGGGTGTTTCAAGCGAGGGGTTGCAGTGACGATGTGCTCTGCGCCCAGAAGCACATCCATTATAAACCAGCTCTATAAAAAGAAGGTACAAAAGAGAAACCCAAGGCTTCAGGAGGGCTCACAGAAATGAAGACTGCTCGCCAGTGCCAGAGAGAGGACGCTCCAGCTCACGGTGCTGTTGGCCAGAGATTAACAGGTGACATCAAGGGAAAGACAAGGACATGGAGGGAATCACTGCCATTGTTAGAGGATGGCTCCTGAGAGCCCAGGCACACCGACAAGGCAAACCCAGGACCAAACACCCCAAATCTCTTCAGGGATCCAGAGGTACTAGAGAGGGATGTTCGTCTCCAAAACAACGCACAAGAGGCAGAGGGAGCACAGCACAGTACTGGAACGTTACTTGTATTTTAAGAGCCGTCATGTGTAAAGCATTGGCGGTTTTGAAATTGCATTCTCAAGTTAATTAAATGAACTATCTTTTATACATAAAAAGTGAAAGCACACAATCAAAAGCTATTGAAGAGGCAAGTGCCTTTTTGGCGCAGGGCTCTGCCCCTCTGTGCCCACTCCCCTGACCTGAGCAGCCCAAGGGAGCCACTGTCCCGCTGTGCCAGCACAGTGCCAGGGAGGCCATTTGTGCCACGCTGAAGCTCAGCTTACAGCACAAAGCATCACCAAACCTGGGCACTGCACTGGGCCATCCCGTGGGTCTGTCTTCCCACAGGAGCCATATGCACTCCTTTCACAGAGTTCCTCCCTACAGGGATGTTTGCTGGCTGGTGGTGGTGTGAAAACCCATGGCAGTTATCTTTGCTGCAGTAAAACACTGACCTTCAGTTTTAGGCAGGAGGTAAAGTTCACCATCGATTGGACCCACCATAAGCTGTTGATAATTACTATTATCTCTGAGTTAATCCTGTGAGAGGTCAAGAGTTTTATAAAAATCTTGCAAGCTGTGTCTTTTACCTCCCAACTTCATATCTGGGTCAAAAGGTCAATTACTGCAGCTTGCTGACTTGAGATTTCAGAAAAAAATGTCTGCTCCCACCCCAAAAACCAGGGGGGGAAGTGGGCTGGTGCCCATCCTTGTGCCGGCAAAGCACCCAAACCCTTGGGCTGGGAAGTCGAGGGGAAGATTTCCCCAATTCAGGGCTGTCCCAGTTCATGAGCCGAGCTGGGGTTGGCTGCTCAGAGACTGAGGGGTTGGGGCATACCCTGCACTCCAGGACACAGCCAGGGGGTCTGGGGCACTGTGCTGGCGAATGCACGCTCCCTGCCTCGCCAGCTTGTGTGGCACAGGGCTCTGAGGATGCCAACCCCCACTCACAAAGCACAGTGTGTGTGGGCAGCTGCTCGCTGGCCAGGCACACAAAACGAGCGTTCAAACTCCTGGGCTCCACTCCCACACCCACCCACGGAGGTGACAAACAGAAGCGTCGCAAAAACCCACGGAGGGGCCGGGAGAAGCCCCAGAGATGGATGAAGGCGTGACCCAATCTCGTGATCCGTGCATCACCCAATATCATCACTCCTGTTATTTTACCCACCCTGACAGGATACTGCTGGGCTGCTCTGGGCAGGACCTTGCTCAGGGAGCAGAAAGCCCTGCCGGTGCTGCTGCAGCCTCTCCTCTGAGCGCAGCCCGGGCCCGTGGAGCATTGCTCAACTGCTCGGCAGGCAGGTGTCATAAACAAGCAGGCACATGGCAAACATATCGATTTCCCGGAGCTTATCGCGCAGCAACCAGTGCTCAGTTACCAGGCTACTTTAATATGTAATTTACTGCGAGAAGGGAGAGCGGGGCTGAGGGCGGCTGGAATATTTACTGTGGGATGGACGGGGAGGTGGAAGGTGTGAGCAGGAGGGAGGTGCAGTGTCTCTTGCCTCCAGCCATACTTAGTATTTTCTAACTATTAAAAAAAGCCCAACCCCTTGCCACTGCAACGGAGTGTTTACACAGATCCCATTAATCTTCTTCTGCAACTGTTTACGCTATGAAAATATAGTCTCAGCTGCCCAGGCTCTCCATCTCCTTCATTTAAATTCAGACGCTTAATTTCTGTCAGAACAGAGCCTACCGAAATTACCTCCATCCATTTCTGGTGCTCAACTTGCCTCGTCATCTGAGAGCCGCCCAGTGGAGTGGGGAGGGACCCCAGGTGGGAGTGTGGAAAAGCGGGAGAGAAGTGGCATTTCAAAGGCTTTTCCTCTCCAGCCTACCTGGGACCAGCTGTGAAAGCCAAGACACAAAGCCCAGCCTGAGATAATGCTGCCACTCTGATCCAGTCACCCCCGACTCAGCACCTAGGTAGGTAGGTAGGTATTTTGCCAGCTAGCTGCCCCCCCAGCCCCACCGCGGGGAAGGAACCATCCTGTCTCCCTCCTGGCACCTCTGGCCCTGTCCTGCATCCAAAGGCGTTTTGCAGATGTGACCCTCGAGGGAATCCTGGGACCCATGGGAGACTGGTGTTTCCAGAGCACAATATTTTAAAAATCCTCCTTGTACAGTGCCTCTCAGTAGATCTTTTGGAATTTACACGATAAATACTGGTAATTTGATTCTTATCTTCTTCAAATCCAATTCTAAGGCAATTCTGTGTAAAGGACAGTAATTATAGCCCAAGGGGAAAGAAAAGGTAACCCATCAGCGAGAATACACTGGAAACGTTTAAAGGGGTACAGGGTGCTGAAAAGTCAAATAGATTTCAAATCTGCTCTTGCAGGAAAAATAGTTGGGTGAAAATGATTCTCAGCACTGTTCCCGCTCCCTAGCTGGTCCTTCTGGTGGGCAGCTCAGTGCTGTGCTGGGAGTGCTGGCAGACAGGGTTTCATCCAGCTTGCTCCACAGATCCTTTCAAGGGTGCCTGGCCACTCCAGAGCCAGGCTGGGATAGGCAGCAGCACAGGGTCAGACCCATTTCTGTGCCCAGACAGTCATGGTGCTTTTCACTCTCATTTCCCTTGCACTATTTACTAATGAAAAGGCAAAGTTTATACACACAGGGGAATGTGACCAGCAACAGACACCAAAGGTAACAAAACCATCACTCATTAGCTCAAACATTATGTGTTTACCAACACACACACCTAAACATGGGATATTCTGGCTCCAAAACACCTCCAGAGGCCAAGAGTCCCTGCATGCTCCAGCCACCCAATGGCTCCCTGTGTGCTGCTGAAGAGCATCCTGAGAAGGAGGATGGTGGGGAGAGCGCACCGGCCACCACCACACGACACAGCCCGAATGTTACAGCACCTATAAAATAATAAAACCCCAGTGCTGGGATGTGGAGCCAGGATGTGGCAGAAGACGATGCAGGAAGAATCAAAGGGAATCTGGCAATCCAAACGGAGTCTTGTTTAATGAGCGCCGCCGTGGGCTGTCGCTCCACAGGCATTAACATCCACCGTTACCGTCCCTCCGAAGACCACACGATTATTCCCTTTAACACGGTGACAGTCTCAGCTAACTCATGTCTGACCCCGCCAGCCAGGGCAGGCGCCACGCGAGGGGTGACCAGAGGTAATTGAAAATACACGCGCTGCAGACCGGAACAGAAGAGCTGCCTCAGCAGCGACCCTCGGCACAACAGGTGACAGCGATGGCACCTGGAGGACGACCTGCTGGGGCACACGGTAAATCAGCACTTTGCTGAGGAGGCACGTCGGGCTGGCCAGGGGGCATGTGGAGCAGCAGTCACAGCCCCTGGAGCGCGCGGTCTCTGGAGCACACGGTCCCCGGAGCACACGGTCCCCGGAGCAGCCTGACCCGGCACATCCCTGTGGCCACACACCACAGCACTGTGTGTGATGGCGATGGAAAGCCCCTTCCCCGACACACGGATCACTGGCAGGAAGCTCGCCGTACAGGGCCGTTTTGTTCACTTAGCAACAAAGGTGCTAATTGGGGAGCGGGCTGCTCTCCACCTCCAGCTGGAGGGGGATGCGGCACAGCTGCCCGTGCCGGCAGTGGCCAAGCCCGCAGCACTTGGACATCAGAGTGGACCCCTGCACGTGGTGTCGGCGCTGTGGGATAAGGAGGAAAGCATCCAGAGTGCCATCCCATCTCTGCGACCTCCTGCTCAGCCCCCCAAGCACCAGGGTCCCCTCTTTTACCATCCTCTTCCCATCTTCTGGCTGGGCACAGCTGGACAGGTCACTCTTCCAGTGCAAGGTCCAATGTGAGCCCACCCACATCCTCAGCACACAACCCACCAGAGCCCCCTGCTCCTCCCACCCACGTGCTGGCTGGTCACAGGCCTCACTCCAGGGCAGCCCAACACAGCTCCCACCCCGCTAAATAATGCATGGGGCATCGGCCAGTGCTCACAGCCACGAGGGAAGGGTGATAAACATTTCTGCACTGCTTTAAGTTTACGTTTGGTTGGACGCTGAGGGAAGAGCCGCCTCCAGCTAAAAGGGTCAGAGGAGCCAGAAATCAATACAAGCGCTTGCCTCTGCATCCTGAGATCCCACTGCTCCTCCCCAGCAATGTGGGCAGGGCTGGGGGCATCCCCCAGCAGCCCTGGTGCTGTGACCCTCTCGGGTACTGCTGACTCAGCACCCTGTGGGCTGGGAGCTGCCGCTGGCCTTGTTCCCACCACAGCCCTCCTGCTTTGCACAGCCCTGCCCTACATGTGATCTTCCCCACAGCCCCCAGAAATGCAGAGCTCAAATTCCCCCCCAAAAACCCAAACCAAATGCTGCCCTTCAGGCAAAGTGACAGTGAGCCAAAAGGCCACAGAAGGCACGGCAAAGCCAGGATGGGATTTCCCCATCCCTCACCCAAGAGCATGGGGAGACGGAGATCTGGGAAGAAAAAACCAATTGCTTTTCACTTTTTTTCCATTGTAAAGGTTTTCATCCAAGCTAAAAATGTTCCTAAGATGATTCCCGCTGGAGGGAAGCAGGTTTTCTGCCAGTTTCAATAGCACACTGGTTCCCACCAAGGCAAGCCACATGCAAGAGAAGCATGAGCAGGGACTGAGCACCCCCGGGAGGCAGGGCAGCACTGTGGGGCCCCTCCACAGCCTCCCAAAGGCAAGGGCAGTGCAGGCAGAGCTGCCCAAAGAGGTTTTGCACGCAACAGGCACCTCTGGTCACTGCTCTTATTCGCAGAAGCACCCTGCCCTGCGCTGGGCACTTGGGATCTTTTCTAGGAACAGGGGGAAGGCAAAAAGAGAAGAGGAAATCACCGTGTTCCTGGTAAAAATAGCAGAACACCCCAGAGGGAGGGAGGGAGGTACAGAGGGAAGGTTTCGGTTCTGAGTGCGGACTTGTTTCGCAGAAAGGGGCCCCCGTGTGCGAGCTGGTGATACTCTGCCATGCTCCGGCCACGCCACGCGCCACTGGCTGAGGGGATCTGCTCCAGTGCCACGGTGCCATGTGGCACCACCTCGCAGTCCGGTGCGAGGGGGGCAGCGTGCCAGCACCACGCCGGTGCCGCGCGGCGCAGGTGGAGGGGGGCTGGCGAGGGGCTGGCGATGCGTGGGCGCTGCACAATGCCGCTGCCTTATCTCTCCCACGCAAAGGCCGTTGGTGTGCGCGGCACAGCCGGCTGCCACCGCAGCCCGTGCCCAGCTGAGATCAGATATCCGTCAGCAGCGGCGCTGCCTGTGCTGCCAGCAGCGGCTCCCGCCAGCAGCCCGGATCCGCACGGGCTGAGAGCCGTTGGCAGGGTCCCTCTGCACCAAGCATCCCCTCTGCACGTCCCCTCATTAGGGAGCCCTTTTCCGTGCCTCCCAGTCCAGATTTCCGATCACAGAATAGCTCGGGTAGCAGGGGACATTAAAAACCATCCCATTCCAACTCCCTGCCGTGGGCAGGGACACCTTCCACCAGACCAGGCTGCTCCAAGACCTGTTCAAGCTGGTCTCGAACACTTCCAGGGATAGGGCAGCCACAGTTTCACAGGGAAGGGTGATGCCTGAGCTCGCAGCTCTCCCTGCTCCCGCACCACAGCAAAGCTGTGAGAAGCCAACAGAACAGCCAAAGACACGCACTGAAATCTGGAAAGCAAAGGGCCATCCCCAAAGCCTTGTGCTGCCATGCACATGTGCTTCCAAGAAGGCTGGCTGGGTTTTGGTTGGGTTTTCTAAGTGTATAGCCTGTGCTGCGGTGAAATTGAATTTCTTGGAGTTGTAGCGTTCCCAGGTTTACTCTGTGCATGCCAAAATTAGTACAACCTGCCCCTAAATACCATAATAAAAACCACGTAGTAAGCGCTTTGCCTTTATGTCAGCGCTGGTTTCAAGGAGGATGAATCATACTTCCTCCTTAGCGCTCCTTTCTAATATGATTTACTATAAATAATGCGTGGTGAAAAGAACAAGGGAAGGCGACCAAGGGCAAAGCACGTGGAGCCCAGTACTGACCCCAAAATTGGTGGTAAGAGGATAAAAGCAATTCCAGCAGCCGTGATGGATTGGCAAACGGCACATGGGTTGTAATGGGTGCAGTACCCGGTACAGAAATCAGAGAACACCCTGAGCAGGAAGGAACCCACAAAGATCATCAAAATCCAGCTCCTGGCCCTTTACCTGACAGCCTCAAGAATCCCAGCATGTGCCTGAGAGCACCAACCAAACACTCCTTGACCTCTGGCAGGCTTGGTGTTTGGGAAGCACCAAGCTTGGGAAAGACACCCGAGAGCTTTGAGTCTGACTGTTCCCCCAGCAGTGCCAAACCCACCACTAAAATATGTCCCAAGGTGCCACCTCTGCATATCTTTTGAAGCCTTCCACCAGCAGTGGAACTGGCCTGGTGCTTGAGGCTGTGGGATTTTTCGAGTTTCTCTTTGGTTTTCTGCTAAGTCGGTGTTTCCCTTCTTTATAGGTCACCAAGGTGAGAGCAGGCGCCTTCCTCCCCACCACAAGCTCCGCTTACAGACAGATGGAGGTGTACTTTTCTCAAGAACGGGGTGCACAGTCCCTTCCACTGCACGCGAGGCAATCCAGCGCGCTCGCCCAGCACCGCGCCGCTGCAGCGAGGCAGCCGCTCCTCGAGCAGCACTCAACAGAGCACGGGGTTATCAGCCCCGGCTGATACACGCCGATAACCAGCCCATCTCCCGCGCTGACACCGGCAACAAAGCAGGGTGTTTAAGGCTGATTTATGGCGGGCGGGCGGGTGGCTCTAGCCGGGCTCCCCGCGCCGTGCAGCGCTCGTGCCTACGTGGAGGAGCGCTTCCCTCAGCTGCACACTGCCAGCTTGTTTGCTGAACAACGCGCCAATGAAACGACAACAAGACAACCAAGGCCGATGGAAACCTGAACCAGCACAGCAGGGCTCGTATCCAACCATAATCTACTTAAAATCAGTTAAGAACACTACAGCGAAAATGATCCGGGCGGCCCTGGCCCCCGGCCAGCGCACGAGCCTGGGCTGCAAAGGCTCGCTCCTGCAACCCCAGTTTTAGGGTGATGCTCCCTCCTTCAGGTGCAGAGCGACCGAGGCAGCGCATGCTCTTGCCAAAAGGAGAAATCCACCTTTCTTTTTGTGAATCACGTGGGCCAACAGCACTTGTAGCCTCCCCAAAGGTACCTGCTGCTCTCCTGTCAGCACAGAAGTTACCCAAAGCACTGCTGGTGCAAGCCTGCGTGTTCCAAACTGAAACCAAGCGGTTCAGGCACGCCTCAGCCTGGATAAAGATTATCCAGAATAGATATGCAGGTGATGCACCTGAATGCCCCACAACAGGTCTGGGCAACTGGGCTTGAGCCTGGGAACAAGACTGCACTGGGAGCTCATCAGCCTGTATTAAAAGGTGTCTGGCCACACGCAGACTCCCCTGCCGTGTCTGCATTTATTCCAAAGGATGCACAAACCTTTCCCTGTTGCTCATGTTATACGAATCCATCGTGTCTGAAATTCCCTATGTGTCACCCTCCCTGTTTCAGCTGGTACCTGTCACATCCCCAGTCCCTACCAGGGCCGGGCCACACGCCAAGGTCTGCCCAGGGTCCTGGCAGCAGAGCAGGATGCAGATCCCTCCTGGTGAAGGAGAGAGCAATGCCCCATGAAGGACTGATCCCACCATAAAGTGCTGAGCCGGGCCAGGGGGGAAGAACCCCTTGCCGGCAGAGTGACACAAGCCAGGACTGCCGGGAGAGGAGGAATGAATGGAATAGGCTAATTTACACAGGAAGTGAGCACTTACCAGACCCTTCATCCCAACACACAAAACCCTCTGCCATATCTGGAAGCAATTACACCCAGTTAACATGATCTGCCTGCCACTAAAATTAACTGCAAACAGAAATATTTTTCACTTTTGCAACAGGAGATGCCATGGCCCCGTGTTTGGCTGCCGGGAAATATTTAGTAATTACTCATTTAAAGCCTCTCTTGAAGCTGTCAAGGGGTGGGGAGGGGGAGAGTAAAAGAAAAATCTTGCTAATTGCAGGCAAAAAGGAAAATGCAGATCATTTTACTCTATCCAAGGAAAACAGATTTACGCACCGATGTAACTAAAGAGCCAACATCCTGCAGAAGTGGGGAAAGCTGTGGGAATGCTCTGGCACCTCCAGCCCAGGCTGCTCTGCACCACTCCCGTGCTCCACGGGGAAAGGAGTCATCCCAGAACCAGCACAAGCTCTCTGAGGGGCCCTCTGCACAGCCCAAAAGACAGTTAATCCAACATCATTCTGCAAGGTGTAACCAGGACTGAGGAGGTTCTGCAAATCTTTCTGAGCTGCAGCAGCGACAGCCAGCTGTGGGGAAAAGCCACCCAAGAAACCTGAGTGGGGCAGGTTTCATGCACTGGGCGGGCAGAACCAAATAAACAAACAAACAAACAAACAACAAATCAATACATAAATAGAAATAGGTGTTTTCTGATGGGAACCTCAGAGCTTTGCTTTCAAATGCAGCACATGATGTAGAATAATAGAAGGAATAACACGGAAGCTGAAGGGGGCTTTTCCCCCTCCGCGCTCGGAGCCAAGTATGGAAATGGTTAAGTCCCCCACTGAATAAATCAAAAGTTCAAGGCTGCAACATACCACGCCGTATTCCCCCCTCTGCCCATGACAAGAACCAGAGAGCCCCCGAAATCCCAAGCATCCTGCGCGGGGTCTCGGCCGGCGCTCACGGGTTACACGCTCGGGGTCAGCGCCGCGGACCTTAGCTGCAACATTCATTTCCTGAGCGGGGCACGTCCCCCTGCCCATAAAGCTAATAAGAGCTTCCTCGCCCGGCCGCCCCGCGCCGCGGTCCGGCAGCCGGCAACGCTGGTTTCCATTAGCCCCTTATGATGCCAGGTGCCGCTAATAAGGCCCATCAGCAAGAAACAAGAGCTGCCAGGTCGTCCTCGGACTCTGGAAGTAATCACGGGCAGAGTTTGGGGGGCTGCTGCCTCGGCTTTTCCTTCCCTCCCCCAGCTTGCTTTCCATTTTTCCTCCATTCTTTAAAGTTTCGATTGCAGCGGAACATAAATTGCCCAGTGCTTAAAATAAAATAAAATAAAAAACAACTACTGTATCCGGCTACCAAAATTAACACTAATAACATCTCACAAAGCACTTGGGATCCGATTTATCACGTTTATTGCTTTAATGGTACACTGCATCTGTTTCTCACTGTGACATGCCAAGCAGTGCCAACGTGCCTAATGGCATTAGCAGTACAATGCTCAGCTAATCCAGGCGGAGACAGGGGAGGTGAGGCTGGCAGAGGAAGATCCAAAGGTTGGATCCCCATGGGCAGCTGTGGTTTTCCCAAGTAGGAGCATTTTGGACTCGTGGGAGCATCGGTGCCTGGCCCTGGTAACAGACAGATAGATCTGCTGCTTTTCTGTCCTTCAATGCCGAAAGAGGCCACAGATCTGGAGTTCGGGGTACAGTGGACGGCTGGCAGCCAAGGAGGCAGAGCGAGCTTCCTTATCCCTGTCCTTAACATCCTCTACTGGAGCACACATGTCTTTAGCTGACAGCTCAGCCATGGAACCCCAAACGGCAGGACAGACCTAAGAGCTGGAGTGGAGGCTTTCCCCGAGGTGTATCCCCTCATATGACAGTGGGAACAGGCACCTTCCACCCAAACCCACGCCATGAGAAGCATTCACCCATCGCTGGCCTCCACGGGCATCATGACACCATCACCACGAAGCACTTTCGTTTTCCAGCCCAGCATCTCCATCTTGCACCGGCACACGTGGCGAGAGCTGCCAGCAGCCTCTTCACCATGGCCAGTGAATTCCTGGGCAGCACCAGGTTGGGATGCTTGGCTGTGCCACAAATGAACTGTACGGAATCGCACCCCCACCTGCAGCCTTTCCAGTCACTGTCGCTTTATGAAAGACGTGGTTTAAATTTTTTAAAGCTTTAAGGTATTTACCTTCCCAATGACAAATCATGCCAGGCTCTGTTGGCAGCTTGGCACGGCTCTCACCTCACAGCTCAGAGGTTTTCCTTCACAAAACAACCCCAAAAAGGGCCGCTGAACTATGGCTTTTTTGTCTGCAATTAGAAGCGACGATCGATACTAACATTAGATTAAGTTTGAACTTTGCTGAACCCAGAAGGAAATCTTTTATAAAAAAAATTAAAGACTCGCCGACTCAATCTACACTCAATTAGTCAAAATCATAAGCCTGGTAAAGGAGAAAAAAATGGATCATGCAGCAGCCAGCAGGTTCAGGGACCCAAAAAACCTGACCAGAGCCAGCGCCGAGGCTTGTGGCCACTCGGCCAGCAAAAGGTCACTGCTCAGCACTCCTGGGTATGACACGGCACAGATGATGCTGCCACAAGGCCGAGGAGCCGTGCATGGGGCCGGGGCAGATGACTGTCCCTTGGGCACTGTCTGTCACCCAGGACCAGTGGCCCCCCTGTGCTTGCCAAGGCCAGGCCGACCCTTCGCTCTCCCCTTCCTGCATGTGCTTCTCATACTAATGAAGACAGGAACAACACTCAGAAGGCTCTGAGACTATAAACATATATATTTACGCTTCTATAGGCATGTGTGTGTGTAAACAAACAGCCCCACCATATGCATGGGCTGCCTGTGTGCTGTAAACAGGCTCGGCACACGCTGGCTCACAGAGCTCCCTGCGGAAAGAGCGGCGTTGGCACTGGGTGGCTTTGGGCTCTGTCACCTGCTGGGGCTCAGCACGTGGAAGCTGTCACACCAGGCAGTCAAGCACCCCCCAGAACAGCAGCGTACCCCCTCCCCAGGAGCTGCCCCCAGCTCACCACAGCTGGGAACAGCTCTGCTCAGGCACCTCCACGCTCACATCAGGGTCAGAAAGCAAAACCACAGCAGCGAGTGCACGGCAGAAAGAGGTCAGCAAAGCCAACACGCGACACCGCAGTGCCCCTGGCACATCCTGCCCCCACCGCTGGATTTCTCAGGGAGGTGGTGCCCAGACCCTCGCGTGGGGCACAGATCTCCCAGACCCCCTCTCCACCAGGCAGTGGAGTGAAGAGGAGCCCACAGCCAGCACGGTGCAGCTGCCACCAGAGCTGCTCCAGCAGAGAGCTGCAGATCCCAATCCAGCGCAGATGCTGTTTAACAGCCCCATGAATACAATAGGATCCCACAAATCCTCCCCCAATGGTAATTCGCACAACGTATTAGAAAGCAAACACTATAAAAAAGCCACATGAGACCCTATCTACACACAAACCGCCTGGGATTTAGACTTTGGGGGGTGGGGGCTGAGTTCATTGGACTGTTGCCCAATGCCTTTCAACATGGACGGTCTCACAGATCAGTTTAAACACGGCTCAAGGGATTTGGCTCACCCTGCAAAGTTTGCCAGCGCCAGGTAATCGGTCTGAAAGCAAGAACAGGGAAACAGAGTTTGGCAGAGGCTTCAGCAACTGCCTTCAAGGTTCTGCTGGCAGGGGGCCGGTGCTGAGCTCTGTGCTCCGGGCAGACCCCAAGGCCCTTGGAGCACGGAGTGTCCCAGCCTCACGATAAGGATCACGAATAAGTGAGAAATAAGCTACGCTGCAGCCACGGCTGTCACAACCAGGCGAGCCCCGAGAAGGCACCGAGAAATAGGGGCTGCCGTGCTGGACAGCTGGGTCACGCTCCCCCCCCCATCTCTCGACCGAGCGGGGAAGGATCTGAGTGCGCAGCCTTCCCTCCCTCCGGACGCAACCTCAGCCGGCGACAGGAGCCTCCGGCCAGCCCCAGCATCGCCCTCCCCTGCGGCCGCAGCGCTCGCGGCTCTGGGCTTGGAGGGGGAAAGGGAGAGGCTCGAGACCGTGGCAGAACGGCACGTTAAAATTCTCCCTGAGCCCTCACTGCAGCTCTGCCGGTGACGTTCGGTCTGCATCACCGCACGGCCCAGGCGGCTTCGGGCACGTAACCAACGCCAGCCACAGCTCTCCCGCTTGCGAGAAGGGGGAACAAAGCCGAAAGCCAGCGTGCACCCATCCGGAGCCGGGGACCCTCGTGGGGGCTGAAGGCTGTCCCGGCAGGGTCCGCTCGGCAGGGCGAGGGGCGATGCTGCGCCGGCGCTCGCAGACCCGTGCGGGGCTGAGCATCCCGCACCGCAGCTGCCGCCCTGCACCGGGAGCGTCCGCGGGCTGAGCGTGCGGGGATGCCGCTGCTCCGGCACCGGGGGGGCACCGGCTCATCCCGCACCGGCCCCGCATCCCCCGCCAGAGGCGCGTGCCGGCACGGCCGCCGGCCCCGGAGCGCCTTGTTGTGCATCAGGGCTAATTAACCTGTTGATTCATTAAAAACCTGACAGGGTGCGCAGCCCCCGGGAGGCGGGGGATAAGCTCCGGCTCCGCGCCGGTGCTGCCTGCCCTTCCCCGGGCAGGGACACTGCCGTCCTGCCGTGGGGCTGCGGCCACGATGGGGGCCGGCACAGCGCTCGCCAAAGCACGTCCGGAGCCGTGGGATTTGACCGGAGACGCCGATTTCGGAGTGGAAATTGGCGTGGTCCCCATTCCCCAGGCAATGGTTCCCGAACCGAGAGCAGGAGGCGCTGAACAGCGGAGCACCGAACTCACGTGTCGGCAAACACCACGCTCCCACCTTGCAGGGTGCAGGGCTGGCAGTGAGCACATAGATCCCTCCACCCCTGAGTGGGGGAGCCCCAAAACTGCATCCACAGCCCCTGGAGGTTCAGTCCTGCACCCACCAGGGACAGACCCGCGGCTCTGCGGCAGTCGGAGCCCTCAGCGCTCGCACCGGCATCACCCAGCCTGACCCCCGCGCCACTTTGTGCAAAGTGGAAACGTTTCACAAACCGGGAAGCCGAGCAGCACAAAACCCCCCGGGCTGGCAAGTCACTACACGCCACAAGCCCGAGTGCCACCGCTGCCTGCGCTGGTGTGCCCGGGAGCTGGCACAGGAGGGACCAGCTCTCAGCAGAGGGTGGACGAGAGCTGCCTGACCCCACAGCATCCCTCTGCATGCAGATCCCTGAACTCAAAGGGTGGCAACTATGAGCTGCTTGGCTGATGCCCGAGGAAAACCGATGGGGTCTGTGCTAGTGGGAAACACCGACGGCCCCAGCCCCATCTGGGCTGTCCTCCCCACCAGCACTCACTGGAAGGAACCTTCTGGCACAGTTGCCAGATCTGTGGGAGCGGCAAGAGCCACCCCTCTGAGCGCACTACTCCAACAGCCTAGTTTTGGGGTACACGGCAGAAACTTTGCACCAGCACACACAGAACGCCCAGCCAGAAACCAAAACCCTCGGGGCAAGATGCCGGCTGCCTGGCGCAGCATGCCACAGCACGGCCCTGGCACTCACCTGTGCTGCTCGAGGGTCTCGTTGTCTGGCAGCTCTGCCCCGCACACGCTGCACTGCTCGCCCAGGGCTCTGCTCTCTGTCTTCATGCCGGCTGCCAGCTCCCCCAGCTTGCTGAACAGCTCCCGCTGGATGAAGCCCTGGGGCAGCAGCCCCCCGTAGGCACTGAAGTCCATGGAGACAGCCAGGGCTGGCTGCACGTGCAGGGCGGACGCCACGGCGGGCGGCACACCGAGCACCGGCTCAGTCTTGTGGTTCGGCAGCAGCGAGTAGATGCCCAGGGGTTTCTCTCCTGGGGCGGCAGCGGATGGCTCTGGCCCCAGCGGCAGCCCCTGGCCGGCTTCAGGAGGCGGCTCAGCACCCTCCTCGCGGGCATAGTGCAGTTCGCGGGCGCTGGTGATGACACTGCTGCGGGTCGGTGTGCCGGGCCCTTCCTTGCCCTTCTCATCAGGTTTCTCCCCGCCAGAGGCACCAGGCTCGGCTGTCTGGGGACTGTCATGGCTGGAGGCCTCGTCCACCTGCATCGCTTCGGATTTGACCTCGGCAAGGCTGGGGGGGCGGCGGGCAGTGGCGGGGCGCGAGTCCTCAGGGGCGCTGGGTGGCGGCAGGGCACCCTGCAGCAGTGACTGCCCAATGGTCATCAAGCTGTCCACCGCCGCCTTGGTGGGGCTCATGGCAGAGAGGGAGCAGTAGGACACGGAGGCAGAGGGGCTCTGCTCCACCGTGGCTGCCGGCAGGCTCTGGCTGGTCGCGCCAGCATAGCCACCCTCCTCGCCGGTGGGCTTGGAGATGAAGAGGCCCTTGATGTACCTCGACTTCCTCTCCTCCTCTTCTTCGGTGGTGGTGGTGGTGGCACCTCCATCGGCCATGGCGACCTCAGCGTCGTTGTCCTCAGAGGCCTGGATGGTCTCCAGGATCTTCAGGCACTGCTCCTCCAAGTACTCGATTTCCAGGATCTCGGCAGCGTAGAGCAGGTCGTCCAGGTCCTCAACCTTGGCCTGCAGAGTGGCGGTGTACGCGTACTCCAGGATCTGCTGGAACGTCTTTGGCGAGAGGAAGTCCAGGGTGTAGTGCTGGCTGTTGCGGTGGAAGAGGATCTCAAACATCTTGCTGGTGCAGGCCAGCACGGTCCGGTGCGCGTGGAACTCCTGGCTGTCCACCATGATGACCACGTCGCACAGCGTCCCCGCCAGGCGCATCTGGTTGGCTTTGTGCAGCAGCCCGGTGGGGTGGCAGGGGTTCTGCAGCTGGATCAGCCCCATCTTAGTCAGATCCATGGCGCGCCCCAGGCTCGCGCATCAGGGTGTCTCGCCGTCGCTCAAATCTGGGACCAGCTTTGTGTGCCGACTATCTGCGAAAACAAAAGGCGGAGGGGGAGAGGAGCGGAGTGGAGCGGGAAGGGGG